>CAJGYO010000018.1:30555338-30980125 GCA_904845875.1 Miscanthus lutarioriparius
CTAGAGTATGTGCATCAGGGGATGTATGTATGAAAGTATTTAGTTATTGCTGCTTTTATGCATTTTGGGAAATTCTTCGGGCTGAAATGAAATTTTCTGCAGTACACTAACAACGTATCGTTGTAGATCGACTAGCTACCGTATACGAGAGAACGTATGTATGCCACCGTATATTTCGCTAGCCTTTAAATTTTTCTAGGATGGTGAGGACGTACGGATCGTGCATGCATCATGTTCAAGCATACATGGCATTTCTTGCATTACTCCCTCCTTTAAAATATGATTGTCCCGACTAATTAAATTTCAGATCCCTTAAATGATTCTCCCTTACGTTGTAACTTTTTTTGCTACAGATGGCGCGCAGACGAAGCGCACTTGCTCATAAGTCCGGCTGGAGGCGAGGCGCCTCGTCACCGCTTAGCTCCTCGTGAGCCCTGTCCCCGAGCCTCTTGAGGAGGAAAGGCTGAGGACAAGAGCTTGCTCGGGTGATCACTTGAGAGGAATGCGGCTCAAAGACCGCTTGGAGCAAGTAACACAGAAAGGGACCAAGAGACCCTTGAGGTTCAGAGGGTTGACAGCTTGCTCACCGCAATCAGTGAACGCATGTTGATTCACGTGATGAACCAACGGAATGAAGCTCGCACGAGGAGGATGTGTTGAGAGCACGACGGGTAGAACTAGAGCAGCAAGTGGCAATTGGCGAGGAGTACAATGACAATCTCCATGAGGAGGTTCACCTGTTACACAATCAACTTCACCCTCTCCCCGCCACCGAGGATGAGGATGAGATGGGTTCGGTGTCATCATGGTGAAGGTGATGATGACATGGAGGTCAATGGACTGAGGACATTCCACCGATAAGGAGGAAGATGAGGAGTTGGAGCACATAGTGATGAAGATGGAGGAGAGATCTTCGACATCGACTCGAGGACGATCGCGTAGTTTAGCTTACTACTTAGCTAATGCGCAAGAGCTAGTCTTTTGTTAATCCTCATGCATGAATGAGTAGCTTTGGAATAAGTGATCGTTGGGATGTAATATCGAACCATAAGTTATCTTTGGATGTAAGTTTGGAACCACTATGGCTTGGATGTAACCTATCGAACGTATTATGATCCACGTATGTGAGCCTTTGATAAATTTCGTCTTTACGGTCTATGGATCGCGTGGTTGGTTAAGTTCATCGCATTTATGTGTCCATTGACGCGCTTGATGAGTTGTGTGGTTGTGATGAATGATTGTGCCTCTGTTGATTATCTAAATGCATTCCCTCCAATGGACTCGGGTTTGGGCATAATTATACGATTCATCTACAAAATTTCCACATCGTCGGTTTCATTGGCTATACATTTTGCGATGGCTCATCATAACCTTCGTCATGCGTGTCGTGGCATGGGAAATGAGGAACAACCACCTCATACCGCCCACACCAAACCGAGCTAATGCATGGGGCCAGTGGAAAGTCAACAGCATGTTAGTGAGGCTATGCATCGATGGCTAATCGAGAGGATCGTCATGTCCGCCAAGGACCCGAGCCAAACCAAGATGACAAGCAGACTTTAAGGACTTCATGGATACAAAGCCTCCTATCTTTCGTGAGGCGTAAGAACCATTACAAGTGATGAATGGTTGAGCACGATAGAGCAAAGGTTTGGATTGCTCATTTGATCGAAAGTATGAAGGCCACGTGTATGCAGGACACCACCAGCTCCAAGGCCCTGCGCAGTATCCGTGGACACATCACAAGACCACCTTCCCCGCAAACGTCGAGATAGTTTGGGGTCGGTTTGAGCCAGCAGCTTTTCAGAGGACACTTTATCCCTCCCCGGTCTCATGGCCATTAAGCATACCGAGTTTATGAAGCTCACCCAAGGCAACAAGAGTCTCAATGAATACCTCCGGGCATTCAACAACTTTGGCGAGGTATGCTCCTCGAGTTTGTCGACATCGACGCTAAGAGAATAGCTAGCTTCAAGAGGGACTTTCCCTAAATTGATGAAGTCAATGGGCAACTGCAAGTGTGTCACCTTCAATGAGTTTATTAGTGACACTCTGACTCAAGAGAACAATGATAAGATATATGCCGCTTCTAAGAACCGCAAAAGAAGCTTTGAGGTAGGTGCTTCTCAGTCTAAGGCACCAATGGTATCCAAGGCCCAGTACCGTCCACCCAATGCTAATGTCCGGTTCCGCCCACCTCAGAAGAAGAATCAAGCTAAAACTGGTTTTCGCAAGGGGTACACGATTTCCTTGCCAAAGAATACCTCTGGCAGGTGGCAGCTCCAATGTCCCACCATTCTTGTGCCATGTTGGAACTGTAAATCACCGGTCATTGGGCAAATAGGTGTCCCCATCCTCCCAAGAATGCTCAAGGAAACGTCCGTCAGGGGCGTGTTCATTACACTACTGTGGAGGAAATTCCTGCTGGTGAAGTGGTCACCGCTGGTAAGTTTCTTGTTAATGATCACCCTGCAGTTGTGCTCTTTGATTCGGGTGCTTCACATTCCTTTGTGAGTTCTACTTTTGCATCTAAGCATAAGATGAATGTGATTACAATTGTCAAGGGTGGTTATTGTATTAGTGTCATTGGGAATAATATCATGACTAACCAAGTAGTAAAAGATGTAAAGCTTGAAATTGGGGATAGAGAGTTTCTTATAGATCTTGTAGTGCTACCGGGGGTAGGAATTGATATAATCCTAGGAATGAAGTGGATGAGTGGGAATGGAGTCTTGATCGATCGTCAACCCGTGTGGTAATGTTGAGGGATCCTGTGGATAAGAAGGGTTTTCTAGTGCGATTACCTCGTGATATCTCTCTTCACAATACAGCCAATGCTACCCTAGCCAAAGCCATTGAGGATCTACCATTTGTCTGTGAGTTTCCGATGTCTTCCCGATGACTTGCTCGATTACCTCCGCACCGCGATGTAGAATTCAAGATAGAACTTATTCCGCACGGCTCCTATATCTCGAAGGCCCTATAGAATGCCGCCCAATGAGTTGGCTGAACTAAAGAGTCATTGAATGAGCTATTGAAGAAAGGTTTGATTCAAACTAGTTCTTCTCCTTGGGGTTGTCCGGCTATCTTTGTGAAGAAGAAGGACGAATCTTTGCGCATGTGCGTGAATTATCGTCCCCTAAATGTCATTACCATCAAGAACAAATACCCTCTTCCTCGCATCGATATTCTGCTTTGATCAGCTCTCTAAGGCTAAGGTATTCTCCAAGATCGATTTGAGGTCCGTTACCATCGATCAAAATTCGTCCTCGAAGATATACCCAAGACAACTTTCTCTACCCGTTATGGTTTGTTCGAGTACCTTGTCATGTCTTTTGGGTTGACAAATGCTCCAAGCACATTTTATGTACTTGATGAATTCTCGTATTCATGCCGAATTGGACAAGTTTGTCGTCGTGTTCATTGATGACATCCTAGTATATTCTCGTAAATGAAGAAGAGCATCTTCAACATCCGAGAATTGTCTTAACTTCGGTTATGCGACAACCACTGACTTTATGCTAAGTTCAACAAGTGTGAATTCGGTTGAACAAGATACCTTTTCTAGGTCATGTGTTATCTGGTGATGGAATTTTGGTTGACCCTACGAAGGTGCAAGAAGTCCTTGAGTGGAAGGCACCTACTACGGTCATAGAAGTTCAAAGTTTCTTGGGATTGGCTGGCTATTATCGTCGCTTTATCCCGGATTTCTCAAAAATCGCCAAGCCCATGACTCGACTCTTTGCAAAAAGATGAGAAGTTTGTGTGGACTCAAAGTGTGAAGAGGCTTTCCCCACTTTGCGGACCTTGCTAACCTCTGCTCTCAGATTGGCACAACCCGACATCGAAAAGCCTTTTGATGTCTATTGTGATGCATGTGGCACCGGTTTGGGGTGTGTTCTTATGCAGGAAGGCCGAGTAATTGCTTATGCTTCACGCCAGCTTCGAAAGCATGAAGTCAACTATCCTACCCATGACTGAGAGCTAGCCGCAGTTGTTCATGCCCTGAAGATTTGGAGACATTACTTGCTGGGTAATGTGTGCAATATCTATACTGACCATAAAAGCCTCAAGTACATCTTTACTCAACCCGAGTTGAACATGCGTCAACGGCGCTGGTTAGAATTGATCAAGAACTACAACCTTCAAGTGCACTACCATCCTGGTAAGGCGAATGTGGTTGCTGATGCCTTAAGCAGAAAGGCCCATTGCAATTCCTTAGTTAGTGAAGACTTTCATTTGTCACACCTCCTTCATCCTGTAGTACTTCACAATATCACTGTGGATTGCTCTCTTAGAAGTCAAATTATCGAACTCCAGAAGACTGATGTGGGTGTGTTTCATATCAAACGGAAAATGAAAGAGAAAGAAACCAAGCACTTTAGGATCGATGACAAAGGAATTCTCTGGTTTAATGATAGACTTGTGGTACCCAAAGATAAAGAACTTAGAAATCAAATTATGGCTGAAGCCCATTCTTCTAAGTTGTCCATCCATCCTGGTAGTAGTAAAATGTATCAAGATCTCAAGCTGTATTATTGGTGGACCAAGATGAAGAAAGAAATCGTAGCTTACGTGGCAAGGTGTGATAACTGTTGCAGAGTCAAGGCTATTCACATAAGGCCCGGACTGTTGCAGCCACTCTCCATTCCTGGCTGGAAGTGGGAAGAAATTAGTATGGATTTTATTGTTGGATTACCCACTACCAACAAGGGTTGTGATTCCATCTGGGTTATCGTAGATCGTTTAACTAAATCCGCTCACTTTATTCCGGTCAAGTCTACCTATCATCCTCACAATTATGCTGAGATTTATTTTCAACAAGTGGTACGCCTCCATGGTGTACCCAAATCCATTGTTTCTGATAGAGGACCTCAGTTCACGGCTCGCTTTTGGGAGTGCTTACATCAAAATCTTGGTACTCATCTAATCCGCAGTTCTGCCTATCATCCGCAAACATCAGGACAGACTGAGCGTGTTAATCAAATTCTTGAGGACATGCTTAGAGCTTGTCTTATTTCTTGTAAAGGCTCTTGGGAAGACTGGTTACCTCTCGCGGAATTCTCTTATAACAACAGTTATCAAGAGAGTATCAAAATGGCTCCTTTTGAAGCTCTTTATGGCCGCAAGTGTAGAACTCCTTTGAACTGGGTGGAACCCGGGGAAAGAAGATTCTATGGTATTGACTTTGTAAAAGAAGCCGAAGAGCAAGTCCAAACTATACAGAAGAATATGACTGCCGCACAGGCTAGACAAAAGAGCTATGCTGACAAGAGAAGGAAACCTATTGAGTTTGAAGTAGGTGATCATGTTTATCTGAAGGTATCCCCTATGAAAGGAGTCAAGCGTTTTGGAATTAAAAGGAAGCTTGAGCCTCGATATGTTGGACCCTACCGCATTATCGAAAAAAGTGGAAGAGTAGCATATAAGCTCGATCTACCCCATGAGATGGGAGCTATATTTCCGGTATTCCATGTGTCCCAGCTGAAGAAGTGTCTTCGTATTCCCGAGGAAAGAATAGCAGCAAGAAAAGTCAACTTGAAATCTGATCTTTCTTATGAGGAAAAACCCATGCAAGTTCTGGATACACAAGAAAGAGTGACTCGTACACGAGTGGTTAAGTTATACAAGGTAGTTTGGAGTAATCATAGTGAACGGGATGCAACCTGGGAACGGGAAGATTATTTAAAGGAAAACTATCCAGCTTTCTATACTGATTGGTACGCTTTCCAAATCTCGGGACGAGATTTTTCTAAGGGGGGAGGGCTGTAACACCCTCGGTGTTTGGCTTCTACTAATTGCATTTCGTCTCATAAACATGTGCATCAATTATCTCATCATGTCATTTTCCCTGAAACATACATATGAAACATTCGCATATTCTGTTTGTTTTAGCATTAGATTGCTTGTGAATGGTAGTAGTGCAACATATCAATGAAACATGAAATTCCCATGTCTTGAAGCATGGCAACATGGTAGTAATGTGACAAGTATAGGGTAACAACAAGGTCATGCAACATGTGAAACATTGTATTGAAACATATGTATGAATTGCTTGTATTACTTTCTTTATCACATGTGATCAGTAGAAGTGGTATAACAACTTTGTAAAATGGGTGATCATGGTCTAATACACCTTAACTATACTTAGTTTACTTGTTGGAACATTGTTCATGTAGACCAAAATGACCAAAATGCCCTCAAGTGCAAGTTTGACTTAATTTGACCCATGGAGTGCCCTCGTTTGACTGATCCAAAGGTCCAACTTAGAAGCTTTGTATGGCTGTGCACTCTTTACAAAAGTTGTAGCTAATTTATCAAGGAACAAAAGTTGTTTTATTACCAACTCATGAAAATGGCTAGAGCATGCTCAAAAGGGTCCCACAAGTCAGCTTTGAAGGTGGATTCAACACTTGAAATTATTTCTAAGTCCTAAAATGCAATTTCAGTTGGATTGGGTCAACTTTGGCGTGATATAACCCGTGATCCGTTGAGAGTTAGCTATTGATTTCTAAATAAAAGTTGTAGCCCTACTATAGCTCTACAACTTTCATGTTAATTGTTTCCTCTAACTCGTCATGGTTTGGGAGATCATCATCTTTGAAATTAAACTTGTCACCGGCCTGTCGAACCGAAATGAAAGTTCGAGACTCGCTTCTGATGACCGACCGGCATCGACGACCGTCGCCGCCAGCGTGTCCGCCACCACGCCTTCGGCTCATCCTCGACCGCACCCGCTGGCTGGCCGCTTGAAGTGGAGCATGCCCGCACGCGCCTCGTCCTCCCATTCACTCTCTTTTCTCCTCCTTCGCCTTCCATCTGCGGCGACAAAGAATCGACCGGCAGCTCCGCCATTGCTCCGTCGTGCTCGCGTCTGCTCGCCGGGTCACCACCGCCAGCTAGCTTCCGTCCAGAGCTCCGCCGTGCCCTCCTCTCACTCGTTGGCCTTCTATCCGCGACATCCGAGCCCTAGGTGAGAGCCATTGGCCGTTTTTCCGATGCCGTCGCCATGGCCGTACCTCGCCGGAGCTAGCGCTCGTCGTGGCCGGCCGCCTCCACTTCCTTCCTGCCTCTTCTAGTGCATGCATGGGGACCCTTAGGATCCGTAGTGTCTACCTCGTAGACGTAGTCGCTGGATTCACCGCCGTTGAGCCGGAGCACGGCCGCGCACCGCCGTGCGCCATGGCCGAGCCGCCGAGCTCCATGGCCGGCGCACCTAGAGACCGGTAGGGTTTAGGGTTAGGATATCAATCGACGCATAAGGTTGAGGAGGTCACGTAGGTGCCGTCATCGTCGCCGGAGAAGCCGCCGTCGGCGAGCTCCGCCGGATTTCCGTCATGCGAGCCACGCCCCCTGTTTCGGTCTCGCTGACATGCGGGCCCTGCTTGTCAGTCGCTGACGCGCGCAGCGGGAGCCAGCTTGGGCTGAGCCGCGTCTTGGGCCGCGCCAGCGCGTATTCGTGGGCCGCCGTTCCTTCGGGCCGGCCAAACAGCGGCCGTGATTTATTTTCTTATTTTGTTTGCTTTATTATTTCACTGAATTGTGTTGTTATTCAAAAATATGTAGCTCCTAGTATATAGATCCAAATGATGTGGTTCTAATTTTGTTAGGTTCCTGGTCATGTCTAGTATTTAACAAAAATATTATATGAGCACATGTTTTAGAAATTTTTGATGAATTAATTAGGACTTGGAAATGTGTTTTTGGATACATGCAAACTTGTTTGAATTTTATCTTGAGTTTCTGTGGTCCAAAAATTATGAAATTTTGTGGGCAATCTTTTATTGCTTATTAGAAGCTCTGGTAAAAATTTTCGAGCTAGTGCATGTGTAGTTTTTAAGTTATAGAATTTCCTTTTATTAATAGGTGGATCTTGTGTGAATTTTCATAATGTTTCTATAGATCCAGTGAAGGTGAAATTTTATGGGTGCTATTCTTATGCTAGAAGGATGCTAGGAAAAATGGGAAATCTGTTGCTTGACACTTTTTAATAAGGTTTCCTAATTATGCTAGAAATAGACATGGCATCTGTTATTTTGGATATAGCAAGTTATGTTGGTCCAATGGCTTTGAAATTTTTATGGTAGTCTATGTGCAGCATGAGATAGCTACTGTAATTTTCGTAGATTTTTATGAATAGTTTTACTATATATTGCTTAAATCACCTAATTAACTAAATAAATTGGAAAATGATATTAAATAATTTATTTAGAAGTTAGCACTATACTTTCTGATGTTTCTTAGGTATGAAAAACAAGTTGGTAAACTTGGTTTGGTCAAATTAGGCTTTTGCACCATCATTAAATAATTAAGTTAGCAACCCTCATCATTGCGGGACAGATTCTAGGTCTCTTGGAATCTGATTTGGGTAACTTCAGAATCATGCCTTGATGTTTGCAAATGAATTGTAGAGAATTTCATAAGCTTTCCAGAATGTCCTCTTGCAAGTCATTTGGATTTATAAAACTCTGGTTATGATAGAATTAAGTTACTACTTGTTGCATATGAAGCTTTAACTGTTATATTAAGTATGTCTTTACTATTCTAAGTTCATGGTACTGTTCCTAGGTGTTAGGCCTTTAACTGAAGATGAGCATCTTTATCTTAGGTTATGCAAGTTAGGTAAGTTGCTCTTGTTATTTAAGTTAAGTTGGATACATGCTTAAAGTGATTTGAATAGAGCTAATTACTTTCGGAAAGCAAGTGTCCAAAGGATGTTTTCATAAACACCCATTGTGATTCATTCATCATGAGCATCATGTCATTCCTTACGCATCCATGATATTTATATTGTGCATCGGCATGCAATAGGTGTACCGGAAGGAGTAACCTGCTGAATTGAGGAACCGAAGCGGCGGCAAAGCAGCCGCTGACGCCGAGATTCGTGGAGGAGCAACCTTCAGAGAAGTGCCGACGAGGTCGCCGTTGAGTGCCACGACCACCGTCCTTGCAACTTTGTGAAAGGCAAGCCCCTGAGCATATTAAGCCTCCTATTTTCCGAACTGCGATTCTGATATTATTATTACATATATTGTTGCATTAAGTTTAGGTGTTGGATGCAAACACTTGCTTGCATTGGTTACCCATTCCTTGTCCGGATATTGTTACCCTCGAATCCTATGTAGCTCAGTTCTCGAGTAGTGCTTAGCCCTACTTAAACGCTGAGAAGTCGGGTGATTTCACATCACCGCGAGATATAGGAAGATACATGTGGCACGGTTGGCTATATTTGCTATCGTGGAAAAGAACCAAATCTTAATTTGAAATGAAGACCGGACGGAGGCTTGCCGGTTTGCGCGACTCCGTCTGTGTCGCTTAAGGACTGATTCTTGGAGCCTTTCCTGCTCATGTTGAACGCATGCCTCTCTCTTAGTTGGCCGTGTCCGATGACCGACCATGCTGGCCGAGTAGCTCACCTCGGGCCGGAGTCGATAAGTATAAAGTGCGCCTCGGAAGGGAGCTGAGGCGTGAGTCCAAGGGCGTGATTTAAAAGTCCCGATCGTCCGGCGGAAGGGTAATCCTCGAGAGTGTTGGGCGCTGATCGAACCCGCGAATTTGGTTCCCGAGATGTTCCAAAGGTGACCCACGGCTACCCTTGCAAAGTATGCCGTGGTGAGAGTTAGAATACCCCTCACCGAGTTGTAATTCGATTCGAGTCGCCGTCTCTCCGGTTAGTAAGAACTTGACGGGCTTATCTCCAATGTAGAGACACTTAATATCTTAATGGTTCGGAAATGATGATATGATGATGACAAATTATTATACCGCTATGGTTAATATTGTTTGCTCCTAATAAGTGAGTGCTCTAGTACAAAAAGCTAATTTAGTGGACAGTAAATAATGATAAGCTTGATAATAAGTTTAAATTGGTTACTATAATCATAAGCTCTTTTATGCAACTATGTCAAGCTAGCCCACCGAAAAGCCTTGCATGATCCTTGGTGTCTTTTATTTTTGATTTTTGTCGGGTAAGTCTAGTGAGTACCTTCTCGTACTCGTGGTTTATTTCCACCGCTGCGGATGACCGGTTCTTCTTTGGTTGTCGCAAGTAACGCCTTCTCCTGCATTGGGATGAAGACTAGACCGTTAGGCGCGGTCTCTACTAGTTCTCGTACCTGCTAATGCTTTTGTGGGACATGACTCTGATCTGGCAATGTATTTGAAACTATGAAGTTATGTACTAAACTATGTTGCTTCCGCACACTCAAACTTGGTTTGTAATATTTTATTTGAACTCTGATGGATGTAATCCGAATGCTACTTGTGAAATGTTGTAACGAATGATGTGTTGTGTTGAATCATTACGATCTTGGTTTGTATGTCGAGAGTTGGTTGAAATCCTTCGTGATTTCCGGACTACCGGGATTATGGGAGCCTAAGTACAGGAATTTGATCGCTTCGGTGATTGTTTTTGTACTTACGTTCTTATGATTTGGTCGGTTCTGTTACATACGGCATCAGAGCAAGATTTGACACTAAACACGTCATTTGTGTATTTAAAACAAAAGTATTTGTGAAAATCCTAAATTAAATACTAAGTATTGCCAGTGGTCATATCCCTTATGCCCAAATAAGGACTCTTAAGTGGCTTATTAAAGTACTAACTTGGGGTTCCTCGCTTGTTTCACATTTAAATCGTCCATACGGCGTGCTATTGTATGGATGCCATCCGCTTGGGTGGTAATGTTTGGATCAAATACCTCTACGCCCGGTAAGTGGGAGTTGTGAGAGCATGACCGTCCAATCGTCGGTCTAGGGAGAGTAGTTGTGGTTGCTCGCATATTTACATGTTCAATCATGTATCTATGAGAGCACTTAAATGTGGGTATCTCGACGGTAGCATGTGATACTAGAGTATGTGCATCGGGGGATGTATGTATGAAAGTATTTAGTTATTGCCTCGCTTTTATGCATTTTGGGAAATTACTTCAATTGAAATGAAATTTTCTCGTACACACTAACAACGTATCGTTGTAGATCGACTAGCTACCGTATACGAGAGAACGTATGTATGCCACCGTATATTTCGCTAGCCTTTAAATTTTCTAGGATGGTGAGGACGTCTGGATCGTGCATGCATCATGTTCAAGCATACATGGCATTTCTTGCATTACTCCTCCTTTAAAATATGATTGTCCCGACTAATTAAATTTCAGTATCCCTTAAATGATTCTCCCTTTACGTTGTAACTTTTTTGCTACAGATGGCGCTGCGACGGGCCTTTTCGCCGCAAGTCCGCTGGAGGCAGGGCGCCTCGTCACCGTTTAGCTCCTCGTGAGCCCCGTCCTGAGCCTACTGAGGAGGAAAGGCTGAGGACAGAGCTTGCTCGGGTGACCACTGAGAGGAATGCGGCTCAGCACCGCTTGGAGCAAGTAACACAGGAAAGGGACCAAGAGACCCTTGAGGTTCAGAGGTTGACAGTTGCTCACCGCAA
The DNA here is from genome assembly GCA_904845875.1 of Miscanthus lutarioriparius. NCBI lineage: Eukaryota > Viridiplantae > Streptophyta > Magnoliopsida > Poales > Poaceae > Miscanthus > Miscanthus lutarioriparius. Next base: position 30,566,773 of record CAJGYO010000018.1, read on the forward strand.
TCTGTGAACGCATGTTGATTCACGTGATGAACCAACGGAATGAAGCCCGCACGAGGAGGATGTGTTGAGAGCACGACGTGTAGAACTAGAGCAAAGAGTGGCAATTGCTTTGAGGAGTACAATGACAATCTCCATGAGGAGGTTCACCTGTTACACAATCAACTTCACCCTCCCCGCCACCGAGGATGAGGATGAGATGGGTTCTGTGTCATCATGGTGAAGGTGATGATGACATGGAGGTCAATGGACTGAGGACATTCCACCGATAAGGAGGAAGATGAGGAGTTGGAGCCCTAGTAGTGATGAAGATGGAGGAGAGATCTTCGACACCGCGACTCGAGGACGATCGTGGTTTAGCTTACTACTTAGCTAATGCGCAAGAGCTAGTCTTTTGTTAATCCTCATGCATGAATGAGTAGCTTTGGAATAAGTGATCGTTGGGATGTAATATCGAACCATAAGTTATCTTTGGATGTAAGTTTGGAACCACTATGGCTTGGATGTAACCTATCGAACGTATTATGATCCACGATGTGAGCCTTTGATAAATTTCGTCTTTACGGTCTATGGATCGCGTGGTTGGTTAAGTTCATCGCATTTATGTGTCCATTGACGCGCTTGATGAGTTGTGTGGTTGTGATGAATGATTGTGCCTCTGTTGATTATCTAAATGCATTCCCTCCAATGGACTCAGTTTGGGCATAATTATACGATTCATCTACAAAAATTTCCACATCGTCGCTGCTCATTGGCTATACATTTTGCGATGGCTCATCATAACCTTCGTCATGGTCGTGGCATGGGAAATGAGGAACAACCACCTCCGCCACCGCCCACACCACCGAGCTAATGCGTATAGCAGTTGTGGAAAGTCAACATGTGTTAGCCGAGGCTATGCATCGATGGCTAATCGAGAGGATCGTCATGTCCGCTAAGGACCCGAGCCAAACCAAGATCTGAAATTTTTAAGGACTTCATGGATACAAAGCCTCCTATCTTTCGTGAGGCGTAAGAACCATTACAAGTCGATGAATGGTTGAGCACGATAGAGCAAAGGTTTGATTGCTCCGCTTGATCGAAAGTATGAAGGCCACGTATGCGTGACACCAGCTCCAAGGCCTGCAGTATCCGGTGGACACATCACAAGACCACCTTCCCCGCAAACGCCGAGATAGTTTGGGGTCGGGCCAGCAGCTTTTCGAGGACACTTTATCCCTCCCGGTCTCATGGCCATTAAGCATACCGAGTTTATGAAGCTCACCCAAGGCAACAAGAGTCTCAATGAATACCTCCGGGCATTCAACAACTTTGGCGAGGTATGCTCCTCGAAGTTTGTCGACATCGACGCTAAGAGAATAGCTAGCTTCAAGAGGGACTTTCCCCTAAATTGATGAAGTCAATGGGCAACTGCAAGTGTGTCACCTTCAATGAGTTTATTAGTGACACTCTGACTCAAGAGAACAATGATAAGATATATGCCGCTTCTAAGAACCGCAAAAGAAGCTTTGAGGTAGGTGCTTCTCAGTCTAAGGCACCAATGGTATCCAAGGCCCAGTACCGTCCACCCAATGCTAATGTCCGGTACCGCCCACCTCAGAAGAAGAATCAAGCTAAAACTGGTTTTCGCAAGGGGTACACGATTTCCTTGCCAAAGAATACCTCTGGGCAGGGCAGCTCCAATGTCCCACCAGCTAACAGGCCGTGTTGGAACTATAACCAGCCTGGTCATTGGGCAAATAGGTGTCCCCATCCTCCCAAGAATGCTCAAGGAAACGTCCGTCGTATGTGTTCATTACACTCATCAGTGGAGGAAATTCCTGCTTTGGTGAAGTGGTCACCACTGGTAAGTTTCTTGTTAATGATCACCCCTGCAGCTTGTGCTCTTTGATTCGGTGCTTCACATTCCTTTGTGAGTTCTACTTTTGCATCTAAGCATAAGATGAATGTGATTACAATTGTCAAGGGTGGTTATTGTATTAGTGTCATTGAATAATAATATCATGACTAACCAAGTAGTAAAAGATGTAAAGCTTGAAATTGGGGATAGAGAGTTTCTTATAGATCTTGTAGTGCTACCGGGGGTAGGAATTGATATAATCCTAGGAATGAAGTGGATGAGTGGGAATGGAGTCTTGATCGATCGTCAACCCGTGTGGTAATGTTGAGGATCCTGTGGATAAGAAGGGTTTTCTAGTGCGCTTACCTCGTGATATCTCTCTTCACAATACAGCCAATGCTACCCTAGCCAAAGCCATTGAGGATCTACCAGGTTGTCCGTGAGTTTCCGGATGTCTTCCCGATGACTTGCTCGGATTACCTCCGCACCGCGATGTAGAATTCAAGATAGAACTTATTCCGGCACGGCTCCTATATCTCAAGGCCCTATAGAATGCCGCCCAATGAGTTGGCTGAACTAAAGAGTCGATTGAATGAGCTATTGAAGAAAGGTTTGATTCAGCCTAGTTCTTCTCCTTGGGGTTGTCCGCTATCTTTGTGAAGAAGAAGGACGAATCTTTGCGCATGTGCGTAGATTATCGTCCCCTAAATGTCATTACCATCAAGAACAAATACCCTCTTCCTCGCATCGATATTCGCTTGATCAGCTCTCTAAGGCTAAGGTATTCTCCAAGATCGATTTGAGGTCCGGTTACCATCGAGATCAAAATTCGTCCTCAAGATATACCCAAGACAGCTTTCTCTACCCGTTATGGTTTGTTCGAGTACCTTGTCATGTCTTTTGGGTTGATAAATGCTCCTACATTTTATGTACTTGATGAATTCAGATTCATGCCGTAATTGGACAAGTTTGTCGTCGTGTTCATTGATGACATCCTAGTATATTCTCGTAATGAAGAAGAGCATGTTTGAACATCCGAGAATTGTCTTAACTCGGTTGCGTGACAACCAGCTTTATGCTAAGTTCAGCAAGTGTGAATTCTGGTTGAACAAGATACCTTTTCTAGGTCATGTGTTATCTGGTGATGGAATTTTGGTTGACCCTACGAAGGTGCAAGAAGTCCTTGAGTGGAAGGCACCTACTACGGTCATAGAAGTTCAAAGTTTCTTGGGATTGGTGGCTATTATCGCCGCTTTATCCCGGATTTCTCAAAATCGCCAAGCCCATGACTCGACTCATCGCAAAAAGATGAGAAGTTTGTGTGGACTCAAGTGTGAAGAGGCTTTCCCCACTTTATGGACCTTGCTAACCTCTCGCTCTCAGATATAGCACAACCCGACATCGAAAAGCCTTTTGATGTCTATTGTGATGCATGTGGCACCGGTTTGGGGTGTGTTCTTATGCAGAAGGCCGAGTAATTGCTTATGCTTCACGCCACCTTCAAAGCATGAAGTCAACTATCCTACCCATGACCGAGAGCTAGCCGCAGCTTGTTCATGCCCTCAAGATTTGGAGACATTACTTGTCGGGTAATGTGTGCAATATCTATACTCGACCATAAAAGCCTCAAGTACATCTTTACTCAACCCGAGTTGAACATGCGCCAACGGCGCCGGGTTAGAATTGATCAAGAACTACAACCTTCAAGTGCACTACCATCCCGGTAAGGCGAATGTGGTTGCTTGATGCCTTAAGCGAAAAGGCCCATTGCAATTCCTTAGTTAGTGAAGACTTTCATTTGTCACACCTCCTTCATCCTGTAGTACTTCACAATATCACCGTGGATTGCTCTCTTAGAAGTCAAATTATCGAACTCCGTAAGACCGATGTGGGTGTGTTTCATATCAAACGGAAAATGAAAGAGAAAGAAACCAAGCACTTTAGGATCGATGACAAAGGAATTCTCCGGTTTAATGATAGACTTGTGGTACCCAAAAGATAAAGAACTTAGAAATCAAATTATGGTCAAGCCCATTCTTCTAAGTTGTCCATCCATCCCGGTAGTAGTAAAATGTATCAAGATCTCAAGTCAGTATTATTGGTGGACCAAGATGAAGAAAGAAATCGTAGCTTACGTGGCAAGGTGTGATAACTCATTGCAGAGTCAAGGCTATTCACATAAGGCCCGGATCACTGCGTACCACTCTCCATTCCCCGGCCGAAGTGGGAAGAAATTAGTATGGATTTTATTGTTGGATTACCCACTACCAACAAGGGTTGTGATTCCATCTGGGTTATCGTGAGATCGTTTAACTAAATCCGCTCACTTTATTCCTATCAAGTCTACCTATCATCCTCACAATTATGCTTTGAGATTTATTTTCAACAAGTGGTACGCCTCCATGGTGTACCCAAATCCATTGTTTCGATAGAGGACCTCGGTTCACGGCTACGCTTTTGGGAGTGCTTACATCAAAATCTTGGTACTCATCTAATCCGCAGATTCTCGCCTATCATCCGCAAAACATCGTGATGATCGAAGGCGTGTTAATCAAATTCTTGAGGACATGCTTAGAGCTTGTCTTATTTCTTGTAAAGGCTCTTGGGAAGATCGGTTACCTCTCATGAATTCTCTTATAACAACAAATTATCAAGAGAGTATCAAAATGGCTCCTTTTGAAGCTCTTTATGGCGCAAGTGTAGAACTCCTTTGAACTGGGTGGAACCCGGGGAAAGAAGATTCTATGGTATTGACTTTGTAAAAGAAGCCAAGAGCAAGTCCAAACTATACAGAAGAATATGACTGCCATGATGTGCTAGACAAAAGAGCTATGCTGACAAGAGAAGGAAACCTATTGAGTTTGAAGTAGGTGATCATGTTTATCTGAAGGTATCCCCTATGAAAGGAGTCAAGCGTTTTGGAATTAAAAGGAAGCTTGAGCCTCGATATGTTGGACCCTACCGCATTATCGAAAAAAGTGGAAGAGTAGCATATAAGCTCGATCTACCCCATGAGATGGGAGCTATATTTCCGGTATTCCATGTGTCCCAGCTGAAGAAGTGTCTTCGTATTCCCGAGGAAAGAATAGCAGCAAGAAAAGTCAACTTGAAATCTGATCTTTCTTATGAGGAAAAACCCGTGCAAGTTCTGGATACACAAGAAAGAGTGACTCGTACACGAGTGGTTAAGTTATACAAGGTAGTTTGGAGTAATCATAGTGAACGGGATGCAACCTGGGAACGGGAAGATTATTTAAAGGAAAACTATCCAGCTTTCTATACTGATTGGTACGCTTTCCAAATCTCGGGACGAGATTTTTCTAAGGGGGGAGGGCTGTAACACCCTCGGTGTTTGGCTTCTACTAATTGCATTTCGTCTCATAAACATGTGCATCAATTATCTCATCATGTCATTTTCCCTGAAACATACATATGAAACATTCGCATATTCTGTTTGTTTCGTACTAGATTGCTTGTGAATGGTAGTAGTGCAACATATCAATGAAACATGAAATTCCCATGTCTTGAAGCATGGCAACATGGTAGTAATGTGACAAGTATAGGGTAACAACAAGGTCATGCAACATGTGAAACATTGTATTGAAACATATGTATGAATTGCTTGTATTACTTTCTTTATCACATGTGATCAGTAGAAGTGGTATAACAACTTTGTAAAATGGGTGATCATGGTCTAATACACCTTAACTATACTTAGTTTACTTGTTGGAACATTGTTCATGTAGACCAAAATGACCAAAATGCCCTCAAGTGCAAGTTTGACTTAATTTGACCCATGGAGTGCCCTCGTTTGACTGATCCAAAGGTCCAACTTAGAAGCTTTGTATGGCTGTGCACTCTTTACAAAAGTTGTAGCTAATTTATCAAGGAACAAAAGTTGTTTTATTACCAACTCATGAAAATGGCTAGAGCATGCTCAAAAGGGTCCCACAAGTCAGCTTTGAAGGTGGATTCAACACTTGAAATTATTTCTAAGTCCTAAAATGCAATTTCAGTTGGATTGGGTCAACTTTGGCGTGATATAACCCGTGATCCGTTGAGAGTTAGCTATTGATTTCTAAATAAAAGTTGTAGCCCTACTATAGCTCTACAACTTTCATGTTAATTGTTTCCTCTAACTCGTCATGGTTTGGGAGATCATCATCTTTGAAATTCGCTTGTCAGTCGGCCCTGTCGAAACTGAAATGAAAGTTCAGACTCGCTACAGTGACCGACCGGCATCAGACCGTCGCCGCCGCGTGTCCGCCACGCGCTCGGCTCATCCTGACCGCACCGCGGGCTGGCCGCCTTGAAGTGGAGCATGCCCGCACGCCCTCTGTCCTCCCATTCACTCTCTTTTCTCCTCCTTCGCCTTCCATCATGCGAAAAGAATCGACCGGCAGCTCCGCCATTGCTCCGTCGTGCTCGCGTCTGCTCGCCGGGTCACCACCGCCAGCTAGCTTCCGTCCCAGAGCTTCAGCACCAGTGCCCTCCTCTCACTCGTTGGCCTTCTATCCGCGACATCCGAGCCCTAGGTGAGAGCCATTGGCCGCTTTTTCCGATGTTGCCGCCATGGTCGCACCTTCACGGAGCTAGCGCCGTCGTGGCCGGCCACCTCCACTTCCTTCCTGCCTCTTCTAGTGCATGCATGGGGACCCTTAGGATCCATAGTGTCTACCTCGTGAGCGTAGTCGCTGGATTCACCGCCGTTGAGCGAAGCACGCCGCACCGCCGCGCGCCATGGCCGAGCCGCCGAGCTCCATGGCGGCCGCACCTAGAGACCGGTAGGGTTTAGGGTTAGGATATCAATCGACGCATAAGGTTGAGGAGGTCACGAGGTGCCGCCATCGTCGCCAGAGAAGCCGCCGGTCGGCGAGCTCCGCCGATTTCCGCCATGCGAGCCACGCCTGCTTTGGGTCTCACGACATGCGGGCCCCGCTTGTCGGGCCATCGACGCCACAGCAGGAGCCACTTAATGAGCCGCGTCTTGGGCCACGCCAACACAGATTCGTGGGCCGCCGTTCCTTCCGGGCAAAGCCCAACAATGACCGTGATTTATTTTCTTATTTTGTTTGCTTTATTATTTCACCTAATTGTGTTGTTATTCAAAATATGTAGCTCCTAGTATATAGATCCAAATGATGTGGTTCTAATTTTGTTAGGTTCCTGGTCATGTCTAGTATTTAACAAAAATATTATATGAGCACATGTTTTAGAAATTTTTGATGAATTAATTAGGACTTGGAAATGTGTTTTGGATACATGCAAATTTGTTTGAATTTTATCTTGAGTTTCTGTGGTCCAAAAATTATGAAATTTTGTGGGCAATCTGTTATTGCTTATTAGAAGCTCTGGTAAAATTTTTAGAGCTAGTGCATGTGTAGTTTTTAAGTTATAGAATTTCCTTTTATTAATAGGTGGATCTTGTGTGAATTTTCATAATGTTTCTATAGATCCAAAGAAGGTGAAATTTTATGGGTGCTATTCTTATGCTAGAAGGATGCTAGGAAAATGGGAAATCTGTTGCTTGACACTTTTTAATAAGGTTTCCTAATTATGCTAGAAATAGACATGGCATCTGTTATTTTGGATATAGCAAGTTATGTTGGTCCAATGGCTTTGAAATTTTTATGGTAGTCTATGTGAAGCATGAGATAGCTACTGTAATTTTCGTAGATTTTTATGAATAGTTTTACTATATATTGCTTAAATCACCTAATTAACTAAATAAATTGGAAAATGATATTAAATAATTTATTTAGAAGTTAGCACTATACTTTCTGATGTTTCTTAGGTATGAAAAACAAGTTGGTAAACTTGGTTTGGTCAAATTAGGCTTTTGCACCATCATTAAATAATTAAGTTAGCAACCCTGTCATTGCATGGGACAGATTCTAGGTCTCTTGGAATCTGATTTGGGTAACTTCAGAATCATGCCTTGATGTTTGCAAATGAATTGTAGAGAATTTCATAAGCTTTCCGAATGTCCTCTTGCAAGTCATTTGGATTTATAAAACTCTGGTTATGATAGAATTAAGTTACTACTTGTTGCATATGAAGCTTTAATCATTATATTAAGTATGTCTTTACTATTCTAAGTTCATGGTACTGTTCCTAGGTGTTAGGCCTTTAACTCAAGATGAGCATCTTTATCTTAGGTTATGCAAGGTTAGGTAAGTTGCTCTTGTTATTTAAGTTAAGTTGGATACATGCTTAAAGTGATTTGAATAGAGCTAATTACTCGGTAAAACGAGTGTCGGTGATGTTTTCATAAACACCCATTGTGATTCATTCATCATGAGCATCATGTCATTCCTTATGCATCCATGATATTTATATTGTGCATCGGCATGCAATAGGTGTACCGGAAGGAGTAACCTCATTGAATTGAGGAACGGAAAGCGCAGCAAGCCGACACGACGGAGATTCGTGGAGGAGCAACCTTGAGGAGAAGTGCTGCACGAGGTCGCCGTTGAGTGCCTCGACCACCGCCCTTGCAACTTTGTGAAAGGCAAGCCCTGGAGCATATTAAGCCTCCTATTTTCCGAACTGCGATTATGATATTATTATTACATATATTGTTGCATTAAGTTTAGGTGTTGGATGCAAACACTTGCTTTGCATTGGTTACCCATTCCTTGTCCGTGATATTGTTACCTCAATCCTATGTAGCTCGAGCTCGAGTAGTGCTTAGCCCTCGCTTAAACGCTGTAGAAGTCGGGTGATTTCTGTCACCGCGAGATATAGGAAGATACATGTGTACGGTTGGCTATATTTGCTATCGTGGAAAAGAACCAGTCTTAATTTGAAATGAAGACCGGACGGAGGCTTGCCGGGTTTGCGATGACTCCGTCTGCAGGTCGCTTAAGGACCGATTCTTGGAGCCTTTCCTGCTCATGTTGAACGCATGCCTCTCTCTTAGTTGGCCGTGTCCGATGACCGACCATGGCCGAGTAGCTCACCTCGGGCGGGAGTCGATAAGTATAAAGTGCGCCTCGGAAGGGAGCTATAGGCGTGAGTCAAGGCGGTGATTTAAAAGTCCCGATCGTCCCCGCGGAAGGGTAATCCCCGAGAGTCTTTGGCTGATCGAACCCGCGAATTTGGTTCTGAGATGTTCCAAAGGTGACCCACGGCTACCCTTGCAAAGTATGCCGGTGAGAGTTAGGAATACCCCTCACCGAAGTTGTAATTCGATTCGAGTCGCCGCCTTTCCCGGTTAGTAAGAACTTGACGGGCTTATCTCCAATGTAGAGACACTTAATATCTTAATGGTTCGGAATGATGATATGATGATGACAACTTTATTATACCGCTATGGTTAATATTGTTTGCTCCTAATAAGTGAGTGCTCTAGTACAGGTGCTAATTTAGTGGACAGGTAAATAATGATAAGCTTGATAATAAGTTTAAATTGGTTACTATAATCATAAGCTCTTTTATGCAACTATGTCAAGCTAGCCCACCTGAAAAGCCTTGCATGATCCTTGGTGTCTTTTATTTTTGATTTTTGTCGGGTAAGTCTAGCTGAGTACCTTCTCGTACTCAGGGTTTATTTCCCACCTGTTGCAGATGACCAGTTCTTCTTTGGTTGCTGCAAGTACTGCCTTCTCCCTGCTGGGGATGAAGACTAGACCGTTGGGCGCGGTCTCTACTAGTTCTCGTACCTACTAATGCTTTTGTGGGACATGACTCTGATCTGGCAATGTATTTGAAACTATGAAGTTATGTACTAAACTATGTTGCTTCCGCACACTCAAACTTGGTTTGTAATATTTTATTTGAACTCTGATGGATGTAATCCGAATGCTACTTGTGAAATGTTGTAACGAATGATGTGTTGTGTTGAATCATTACGATCTTGGTTTGTATGTCGAGAGTTGGTTGAAATCCTTCGTGATTTCCGGACTACCGGGATTTTTGGGAGCCTAAGTACAGAATTTGATCGCTTCGGTGATTGTTTTTGTACTTACGTTCTTATGATTTGGTCGGTTCTGTTACAGTGGCATCCAGAGCAAGATTTGACACTAAACACGTCATTTGTGTATTTAAAACAAAAGTATTTGTGAAAATCCTAAATTAAATACTAAGTATTGCCAGTGGTCATATCCCTTATGCCCAAATAAGGACTCTTAAGTGGCTTATTAAAGTACTAACTTGGGGTTCCTCGCTTGTTTCGCTTTAAATCGTCCATACGGCGTGCTATTGTATGGATGCCATCCGCTTGGGTGGTAATGTTTGGATCAAATACCTCTACGCCCGGTAAGTGGGAGTTAGAGAGCATGACCGTCCAATCGTCGGTCTAGGGGAGAGTAGTTGTGGTTGCTCGCATATTTACATGTTCAATCATGTATCTATGAGAGCACTTAAATGTGGGTATCTCGACGGTAGTCATGTGATACTAGAGTATGTGCATCGTGGGATGTATGTATGAAAGTATTTAGTTATTGCCTGCTTTTATGCATTTTGGGAAATTACCGGGCTGAAATGAAATTTTCTGTAGTACACTAACAACGTATCGTTGTAGATCGACTAGCTACCGTGATACGAGAGAACGTATGTATGCCACCGTATATTTCGCTAGCCTTTAAATTTTTCTAGGATGGTGAGGACGTCACGGATCGTGCATGCATCATGTTCAAGCATACATGGCATTTCTTGCATTACTCCTCCTTTAAAATATGATTGTCCCGACTAATTAAATTTCAGTATCCCTTAAATGATTCTCCCCTTACGTTGTAACTTTTTTACTGCAGAGATGGCGCGCCACGAAAGCGCCTCGCTTTCAAGTCCGGCTGGAGGCGGGCGCCTCGTCACTGCTTAGCTCCTCGTGAGCCCCGGCCCCGAGCCTCTTGAGGAGGAAAGGCGAGGATGAGAGCTTGCTCGGGTGATCTTTGAGAGGAATGCGGCTCAAGACCGCTTGGAGCAAGTAACACAGAAAGGGACCAAGAGACCCTTGAGGTTCAGAGGTTGACAGCTGCTCACCGCAATCGGCAGGAACGCATGTTGATTCACGTGATGAACCAACGGAATGAAGCTCGCACGAGGAGGATGTGTTGAGAGCACGACGGTAGAACTAGAGCAAAGCAAGTGGCAATTGGCCGAGGAGTACAATGACAATCTCCATGAGGAGGTTCACCTGTTACACAATCAACTTCACCCTCTCCTGCCACCTGAGGATGAGGATGAGATGGGTTCTGGTGTCATCATGGCTGAAGGTGATGATGACATGGAGGTCAATGGACCTGAGGACATTCCACCTGATAAGGAGGAAGATGAGGAGTTGGAGCCTGCTAGTGATGAAGATGGAGGAGAGATCTTCGACACTGACTCCGAGGACGATGCGTAGTTTAGCTTACTACTTAGCTAATGCGCAAGAGCTAGTCTTTTGTTAATCCTCATGCATGAATGAGTAGCTTTGGAATAAGTGATCGTTGGGATGTAATATCGAACCATAAGTTATCTTTGGATGTAAGTTTGGAACCACTATGGCTTGGATGTAACCTATCGAACGTATTATGATCCACGTATGTGAGCCTTTGATAAATTTCGTCTTTACGGTCTATGGATCGCGTGGTTGGTTAAGTTCATCGCATTTATGTGTCCATTGACGCGCTTGATGAGTTGTGTGGTTGTGATGAATGATTGTGCCTCTGTTGATTATCTAAATGCATTCCCTCCAATGGACTCAGTTTGGGCATAATTATACGATTCATCTACAAAAATTTCCACATCGTCAGTGCTCATTGGCTATACATTTTGCAGATGGCTCATCATAACCTTCGTCATGATCGTGGGCATGGGAAATGAGGAACAACCACCTCCGCCACCGCCCACACCAAATGAGCTAATGCACGAGATAGGTTGTGGAAAGTCAACAGATGTTAGGCGAGGCTATGCATCGATGGCTAATCGAGAGGATCGTCATGTCCGCCAAGGACCCGAGCCAAACCAAGACAAAGACTTTAAGGACTTCATGGATACAAAGCCTCCTATCTTTCGTGGCGGCGTAAGAACCATTACAAGCTGATGAATGGTTGAGCACGATAGAGCAAAGGTTTGATTGCTCCGCTTGATCGAAAGTATGAAGGCCACGTATGCGGACACCAGCTCCAAGGCCCTGCGCAGTATCCGTGGACACATCACAAGACCACCTTCCCCGCAAACGTCCGAGATAGTTTGGGGTCGGGCCAGCAAATGCTTTCAGAGGACACTTTATCCCTCCCGGTCTCATGGCCATTAAGCATACCGAGTTTATGAAGCTCACCCAAGGCAACAAGAGTCTCAATAAATACCTCCGGGCATTCAACAACCTGGCGAGGTATGCTCCTGAGTTTGTCGACATCGACGCTAAGAGAATAGCTAGCTTCAAGAGGGACTTTCCCTAAATTGATGAAGTCAATGGGCAAATCGCAAGTGTGTCACCTTCAATGAGTTTATTAGTGACACTCGACTCAAGAGAACAATGATAAGATATATGCCGCTTCTAAGAACCGCAAAAGAAGCTTTGAGGTAGGTGCTTCTCAGTCTAAGGCACCAATGGTATCCAAGGCCCAGTACCGTCCACCCAATGCTAATGTCCGGTACCGCCCACCTTAGAAGAAGAATCAAGCTAAAACTGGTTTTCGCAAGGTACACGATTTCCTTGCCAAAGAATACCTCTGGCGGGGGCAGCTCCAATGTCCCACCAGCCTAACAGGCCGTGTTGGGCCTGTAACCACCTGGTCATTGGGCAAATAGGTGTCCCCATCCTCCCAAGAATGCTCAAGGAAACGTCCGTCGTGGGCGTTTCATTACACTCTTCAGGAGGAAATTCCTGCTTTGGTGAAGTGGTCACCATTGGTAAGTTTCTTGTTAATGATCACCCTGCAGCTTGTGCTCTTTGATTCGGTGCTTCACATTCCTTTGTGAGTTCTACTTTTGCATCTAAGCATAAGATGAATGTGATTACAATTGTCAAGGGTGGTTATTGTATTAGTGTCACTGAATAATATCATGACTAACCAAGTAGTAAAAGATGTAAAAAGCTTGAAATTGGGGATAGAGAGTTTCTTATAGATCTTGTAGTGCTACCGGGGTAGGAATTGATATAATCCTAGGAATGAAGTGGATGAGTGGGAATGGAGTCTTTGATTGATACGTCAACCCGTGTGGTAATATTGAGGGATCCGTGGATAAGAAGGGTTTTCTAGTGCAGCATTACCTCGTGATATCTCTCTTCACAATACAGCCAATGCTACCCTAGCCAAAGCCATTGAGGATCTACCAGGTTGTCCGTGAGTTTCCGGATGTCTTCCCCGATGACTTGCTCGGATTACCTCCGCACCGCGATGTAGAATTCAAGATAGAACTTATTCCGCACGGCTCCTATATCTCGAAGGCCCTATAGAATGCCGCCCAATGAGTTGGCTGAACTAAAGAGTCGGCTTGAATGAGCTATTGAAGAAAGGTTTGATTCGGCCTAGTTCTTCTCCTTGGGGTTGTCCGGCTATCTTTGTGAAGAAGAAGGACGAATCTTTGCGCATGTGCGTAGATTATCGTCCCCTAAATGTCTGTTACCATCAAGAACAAATACCCTCTTCCTCGCATCGATATTCTGCTTGATCGCTCTCTAAGGCTAAGGTATTCTCCAAGATCGATTTGAGGTCCGGTTACCATCGATCAAAATTAAATCTGAAGATATACCCAAGACAACTTTCTCTACCCGTTATGGTTTGTTCGAGTACCTTGTCATGTCTTTTGGGTTGACAAATGCTCCAAGACATTTTATGTAATTGATGAATTCTCGTATTCATGCCGAAATTGGACAAGTTTGTCGTCGTGTTCATTGATGACATCCTAGTATATTCTCGTAATGAAGAAGAGCATCTTGAACATCCGAGAATTGTCTTAACTTTCGGTTATGCGTGACAACCAAACTTTATGCTAAGTTCAAAGCAAGTGTGAATTCGGTTGAACAAGATACCTTTTCTAGGTCATGTGTTATCCGGTGATGGAATTTTGGTTGACCCTACGAAGGTGCAAGAAGTCCTTGAGTGGAAGGCACCTACTACGGTCCACAGAAGTTCAAAGTTTCTTGGGATTGGTGGCTATTATCGTCGCTTTATCCCGGATTTCTCAAAATCGCCAAGCCCATGACTCGACTCATCGCAAAAAGATGAGAAGTTTGTGTGGACTCAAGTGTGTGAAGGCTTTCCCCACTTTGCGGACCTTGCTAACCTCTCGCTCTCAGTATTGGCACAACTCGACATCAAAAAGCCTTTTGATGTCTATTGTGATGCATGTGGCACCGGTTTGGGGTGTGTTCTTATGCAGGAAAGGCCGAGTAATTGCTTATGCTTCACGCCACTTCAAAGCATGAAGTCAACTATCCTACCCATGACCGAGAGCTAGCCGCAGATTGTTCATGCCTCAAGATTTGGAGACATTACTTGCTCGGGTAATGTGTGCAATATCTATACTGACCATAAAAGCCTCAAGTACATCTTTACTCAACCCGAGTTGAACATGCGTCAACGGCGCTGGTTAGAATTGATCAAGAACTACAACCTTCAAGTGCACTACCATCCTGGTAAGGCGAATGTGGTTGCTGATGCCTTAAGCAGAAAGGCCCATTGCAATTCCTTAGTTAGTGAAGACTTTCATTTGTCACACCTCCTTCATCCTGTAGTACTTCACAATATCACTTGTGGATTGCTCTCTTAGAAGTCAAATTATCGAACTCGTAAGACCGATGTGGGTGTGTTTCATATCAAACGGAAAATGAAAGAGAAAGAAACCAAGCACTTTAGGATCGATGACAAAGGAATTCTCTGGTTTAATGATAGACTTGTGGTACCCAAAGATAAAGAACTTAGAAATCAAATTATGGTGAAGCCCATTCTTCTAAGTTGTCCATCCATCCCGGTAGTAGTAAAATGTATCAAGATCTCAAGTCGTATTATTGGTGGACCAAGATGAAGAAAGAAATCGTAGCTTACGTGGCAAGGTGTGATAACTGCTGCGAGTCAAGGCTATTCACATAAGGCCCGGATCACAGCAAATGCCACTCTCCATTCCCCGGCCGAAGTGGGAAGAAATTAGTATGGATTTTATTGTTGGATTACCCACTACCAACAAGGGTTGTGATTCCATCCGGTTATCGTGAGATCGTTTAACTAAATCCGCTCACTTTATTCCTGGTCAAGTCTACCTATCATCCTCACAATTATGCTGAGATTTATTTTCAACAAGTGGTACGCCTCCATGGTGTACCCAAATCCATTGTTTCTGATAGAGGACCTCAGTTCACGGCTCGCTTTTGGGAGTGCTTACATCAAAATCTTGGTACTCATCTAATCCGCAGTTCTGCCTATCATCCGCAAACATCGTGATGATCGAAGCGTGTTAATCAAATTCTTGAGGACATGCTTAGAGCTTGTCTTATTTCTTGCAAAGGCTCTTGGGAAGACTGGTTACCTCTCGCGAATTCTCTTATAACAACAGTTTACAAAGAGAGTATCAAAATGGCTCCTTTTGAAGCTCTTTATGGCCGCAAGTGTAGAACTCCTTTGAACTGGGTGGAACCCGGGAAAGAAGATTCTATGGTATTGACTTTGTAAAAGAAGCCAAAGAGCAAGTCCAAACTATACAGAAGAATATGACCACCAGACAAAGCTAGACAAAAGAGCTATCTTGACAAGAGAAGGAAACCTATTGAGTTTGAAGTAGGTGATCATGTTTATCTCAAGGTATCCCCTATGAAAGGAGTCAAGCGCTTTTGGAATTAAAAGGAAGCTTGAGCCTCGATATGTTGGACCCTACCGCATTATCGAAAAAAAGTGGAAGAGTAGCATATAAGCTCGATCTACCCCATGAGATGGGAGCTATATTTCCAGATTCCATGTGTCCCAAATTGAAGAAGTGTCTTCGTATTCCCGAGGAAAGAATAGCAGCAAGAAAAGTCAACTTGAAATCTGATCTTTCTTATGAGGAAAAACCCGTGCAAGTTCTGGATACACAAGAAAGAGTGACTCGTACACGAGTGGTTAAGTTATACAAGGTAGTTTGGAGTAATCATAGTGAACGGGAAGATTATTTAAAGGAAAACTATCCAGCTTTCTATACTGATTGGTACGCTTTCCAAATCTCGGGACGAGATTTTTCTAAGGGGGGAGGGCTGTAACACCCTCGGTGTTTGGCTTCTACTAATTGCATTTCGTCTCATAAACATGTGCATCAATTATCTCATCATGTCATTTTCCCTGAAACATACATATGAAACATTCATATATTCTGCTTTGTTTCAGTACTAGATTGCTTGTGAATGGTAGTAGTGCAACATATCAATGAAACATGAAATTCCCATGTCTTGAAGCATGGCAACATGGTAGTAATGTGACAAGTATAGGGTAACAACAAGGTCATGCAACATGTGAAACATTGTATTGAAACATATGTATGAATTGCTTGTATTACTTTCTTTATCACATGTGATCAGTAGAAGTGGTATAACAACTTTGTAAAATGGGTGATCATGGTCTAATACACCTTAACTATACTTAGTTTACTTGTTGGAACATTGTTCATGTAGACGAAAATGACCAAAATGCCCTCAAGTGCAAGTTTGACTTAATTTGACCCATGGAGTGCCCTCGTTTGACTGATTCAAAGGTCCAACTTAGAAGCTTTGTATGGCTGTGCACTCTTTACAAAAGTTGTAGCTAATTTATCAAGGAACAAAAGTTGTTTTATGACCAACTCATGAAAATGGCTAGAGCATGCTCAAAAGGGTCCCACAAGTCAGCTTTGAAGGTGGATTCAACACTTGAAATTATTTCTAAGTCCTAAAATGCAATTTCAGTTGGATTGGGTCAACTTTGGCGTGATATAACCCGTGATCCGTTGAGAGTTAGCTGTTGATTTCTAAATAAAAGTTGTAGCCCTACTATAGCTCTACAACTTTCATGTTAATTGTTTCCTCTAACTCGTCATGGTTTGGGAGATCATCATCTTTGAAATTAAACATGTCGGGCCGGCCTGTCGAAGCCCGAAATGAAAGTTCGAGACTCGCATCTGATGACCGACCGGCGTCGAACCATCGCCGCCATGTCCGCCACGCCTTTCGGCTCGTCTCTGACTGCACCTTGGCTAGCCGCTTTGAAGTGGAGCATGCCCGCACGCCCTCCCTCCTCCATTCACTCTCTTTTCTCCTTCTTCGCCTTCCATCATGAAAGCAAAATCATCGGCAGCAGCTCCGCCATTGCTCCGTCGTGCTCGCGTCTCTGCTCACCGGTCACCACCGCCAGCTAGCTTCCGTCCGAGAGCTCCGCCGTGCCCTCCTCTCACTCGTTGGCCTTCTATCCGCGACATCCGAGCCCTAGGTGAGAGCCATTGGCCGTTTTTCCGATGTTGTCGCCATGGCCAGACCTCACGCCGGAGCTAGCGCTCGTCGTGGCCGGCCGCCTCCACTTCCTTCCCCGCCTCTTCTAGTGCATGCATGGGGACCCTTAGGATTCGTAGTGTCTCACCTCGTGACGTAGTCGCTGGATTCACCGCCGTTGAGCCGAGCACGGCCGCCACCCGCCAGTGCGCCATGGCCGAGCCGCCGAGCTCCATGGCCGGGCGCACCTAGAGACCGGTAGGTTTAGGGTTAGGATATCAATCGACGATAAGGTTGAGGAGGTCACGTAGGTGCCGTCATCGTCGCCGAGAAGCCGCCGGTCATGAGCTCCGCCGGGATTTCCGCCATGCGAGCCACGCCTGCTTTGGTCTCACGACATGCGGGCCTCGCTTGTCGGGCGGCTGACGCCACAAGCAAGGAGCCAGCCTTTAGGCTGAGCCGCGTCTTGGGCCGCGCCAGCGCGTATTCGTGGGCCGCCGTTCCTTCGGGCCGGCCCAACAGCGGCCGTGATTTATTTTCTTATTTTGTTTGCTTTATTATTTCACCGAATTGTGTTGTTATTCAAAAATATGTAGCTCCTAGTATATAGATCCAAATGATGTGGTTCTAATTTTGTTAGGTTCCTGGTCATGTCTAGTATTTAACAAAAATATTATATGAGCACATGTTTTAGAAATTTTTGATGAATTAATTAGGACTTGGAAATGTGTTTTTGGATACATGCAAACTTGTTTGAATTTTATCTTGAGTTTCTGTGGTCCAAAAATTATGAAATTTTGTGGGCAATCTGTTATTGCTTATTAGAAGCTCTGGTAAAAATTTTAGAGCTAGTGCATGTGTAGTTTTTAAGTTATAGAATTTCCTTTTATTAATAGGTGGATCTTGTGTGAATTTTCATAATTTTTCTATAGATCCAGTGAAGGTGAAATTTTATGGGTGCTATTCTTATGCTAGAAGGATGCTAGGAAAAATGGGAAATCTGTTGCTTGACACTTTTTAATAAGGTTTCCTAATTATGCTAGAAATAGACATGGCATCTGTTATTTTGGATATAGCAAGTTATGTTGGTCCAATGGCTTTGAAATTTTTATGGTAGTCTATGTGCAGCATGAGATAGCTACTGTAATTTTCGTAGATTTTTATGAATAGTTTTACTATATATTGCTTAAATCACCTAATTAACTAAATAAATTGGAAAATGATATTAAATAATTTATTTAGAAGTTAGCACTATACTTTCTGATGTTTCTTAGGTATGAAAAACAAGTTGGTAAACTTGGTTTGGTCAAATTAGGCTTTTGCACCATCATTAAATAATTAAGTTAGCAACCCTCACATTATTGGGACAGATTCTAGGTCTACTGGAATCTGATTTGGGTAACTTCAGAATCATGCCTTGATGTTTGCAAATGAATTGTAGAGAATTTCATAAGCTTTCCAGAATGTCCTCTTGCAAGTCATTTGGATTTATAAAACTCTGGTTATGATAGAATTAAGTTACTACTTGTTGCATATGAAGCTTTAACTGTTATATTAAGTATGTCTTTACTATTCTAAGTTCATGGTACTGTTCCTAGGTGTTAGGCCTTTTAACTCAAGATGAGCATCTTTATCTTAGGTTATGCAGGTTAGGTAAGTTGCTCTTGTTATTTAAGTTAAGTTGGATACATGCTTAAAGTGATTTGAATAGAGCTAATTACTCGGTAAACGAGTGTCCAGTGATGTTTTCATAAACACCCATTGTGATTCATTCATCATGAGCATCATGTCATTCCTTATGCATCCATGATATTTATATTGTGCATCAAAGATGCAATAGGTGTACCGGAAGGAGTAACCCTGCTTGAATTGAGGAACCGAAAGCGAGCAAAGCAAGCAGCCGACGCCGGAGATTCAGGAGGAGCAGCCTTCAGAGAAGTGCCGATTTAGGTCGCCGTTGAGTGCCCTCGACCACCGTCCTTGCAACTTTGTGAAAGGCAAGCCCGGAGCATATTAAGCCTCCTATTTTCCGAATCTGCAGCTTCTGATATTATTATTACATATATTGTTGCATTAAGTTTAGGTGTTGGATGCAAACACTTGCTGCATTGGTTACCCATTCCTTGTCCAGATATTGTTACCTCAATCCTATGTAGCTCAGCTCGAGTAGTGCTTAGCCCTGCTTAAACGCTGTAGAAGTCGGGTGATTTCACACCTGCGAGATATAGGAAGATACATGTGGCACGGTTGGCTATATTTGCTATCGTGGAAAAGAACCAGTCTTAATTTGAAATGAAGACCGGACGGAGGCTTGCCGGCTTGCGAAGACTCCGTCTGTGTCGCTTAAGGACCGATTCTTGGAGCCTTTCTGCTCATGTTGAACGATGCCTCTCTTAGTTGGTCCGTGTCCGATGACCGACCGCTGGCCGAGTAGCTCACCTCAGGCCGGGAGTCGATAAGTATAAAGTGCGCCTCGGAAGGGAGCCGAGGCGTGAGTCCAAGGGCGGGTGATTTAAAAGTCCCGATCGTCTGGCGGAAGGGTAATCCTCGAGAGTGCTTTGGCCGATCGAACCCGCTGAATTTGGTTCCCGAGATGTTCCAAAGGTGACCCACGGCTACCCTTGCAAAGTATGCCAGGTGAGAGTTAGGAATACCCCTCACCTGAGTTGTAATTCGATTCGAGTCGCCGTCTCTCCCAAGTTAGTAAGAACTTGACGGCTTATCTCCAATGTAGAGACACTTAATATCTTAATGGTTCGGAAATGATGATATGATGATGACAAATTTATTATACCTGCTATGGTTAATATTGTTTGCTCCTAATAAGTGAGTGCTCTAGTACAAAAGCTAATTTAGTGGACGGTGTAAATAATGATAAGCTTGATAATAAGTTTAAATTGGTTACTATAATCATAAGCTCTTTTATGCAACTATGTCAAGCTAGCCCACCGAAAAGCCTTGCATGATCCTTGGTGTCTTTTATTTTTGATTTTTGTCGGGTAAGTCTAGTGAGTACCTTCTCGTACTCGTGGTTTATTTCCCACCGCTTGCGTGATGACCGCCTCTTCTTTGGTTGCTGCAAGTACTGCCTTCTCCCTGCTGGGGATGAAGACTAGACCGTTGGGCGCGGTCTCTACTAGTTCTCGTACCTGCTAATGCTTTTGTGGGACATGACTCTGATATGGCAATGTATTTGAAACTATGAAGTTATGTACTAAACTATGTTGCTTCCGCACACTCAAACTTGGTTTGTAATATTTTATTTGAACTCTGATGGATGTAATCCGAATGCTACTTGTGAAATGTTGTAACGAATGATGTGTTGTGTTGAATCATTACGATCTTGGTTTGTATGTCGAGAGTTGGTTGAAATCCTTCGTGATTTCCGGACTACCGGGATTATGGGAGCCTAAGTACAGGAATTTGATCTCTTCGGTGATTGTTTTTGTACTTACGTTCTTATGATTTGGTCGGTTCTGTTACACTTGGCGCCGTTGGACGAAGGCAACGGTGAAAAATAAGTGAGGTCAAGATAGATGAACCAATACGGTCACGTGATGATACGAAGTAGATCATATCATTTGTTGATCAAGATTGGTGCATGTGTTGTATGAATATTGGAGGAGATGGAATGGAATGCGCAAGGCAAATGTATAACCTATAGGGCATTTCATTTCACCGGTCATAGGTGTGTAGAGAAGTTTATTACCGGGTTTAGGATAGATGGCCGTACTATCAAGAGGGGCAAACTTATTTGCATATTGGTCATCTAGTGTCACTCGAGTGATCTAACTTTGCATCATTGCTATGATTGAGTGTAAAAGATTCTAATGGCTAAACAGGGTGAATAGCCTATTTAAAAATTTTACAACAACACTTAAGCAAAGCGGTTAGACAATTATGAGGCGAAGCAAATGTTGCGCTAGCCTACTAAAAATGCAAGCCACCTAATCACAATTCTAGTTGCTATAGTCTCTAATTCACACTCAAGGCTAAGTCACTACCACTAAGTTAATGAGCTCTCAAAGACTAACTAAAGAACATCACTAACCACTAGACACGACACTGGCTAGCTATCAAAACTAGTTACACTAAAGAGCTTAGCTACAGTAGGAATGTAAATACAAGGTAGGGTAGTGAGTTATACCGCCGTGTCGAGGAATGAGCCAATCACAAGATGATGACAATCAATCATAATGAATACCAAGAAATCCTCGGAAACAATGATGAATCAATGATGGAGATGAGTGGGGGGGCTTTGGCTAAGCTCACAAGGTTGCTATGTCAATGTAAATGGCCAAGAGAGTGAGTTTGAGCCGGGCATGGGGCTTAAATAGAAGCCCCCACGAAATAGGGCCGTTGGACTCACAATGCAGCCCAACTCGGGGCGACCAGATGGGTCGATCAGGTACGACCGGACGCATGCCTCAGCGTCCGGTCAACCAATGCCATCCACGGTCACCGAGCGTTCAGCCTCAGCTGCTGATCTCCAACGGCTAACTCACAGCACCTGTGCGGTTAAGTTAGGACCAGACGCACCCGTCGCATGACCGGACACGCCAATCAACAGCAGAGCACGCGCGCACGCCAACACCGGATGCCCCGCTCCCCACTGCTTCCCTGCATCAGGTCGGTTCTAGTAAGGTTCCAGAGCCATTTTTCCATGACCTGACGCGTTCGATCGCGCGTGACCGGACACACCATCGAGTTAGGTCCTCACTGCCTCAGCTGCCAGCACTACGTTACCATAAGTCACTTGTGACCGGACGCAGGCCCTGCGTGTCCGGCCACATTCACTGTGCGGCATCTAGTCGCAGTCCAGACAAGCCCGAGTGTGCCACCTTCTTTTATAATTGACCGGACTCACCACTCAATGTCCGGTCACTATGAGTTCAGCGTCCAGTCACTGTTTTTCAGTGACTCCACTTCACCAACATCTCCACCCTTGCTCAAATATGCCAACCACTAAGTGTATCACCTTATGCACGTATGTTAGCATATTTTCACAAACATTATTAAGGGTGTTAGCACTCCACTAGATCTAAATGCATATGCAAAGAGTTAGAGTATCTAGTGGCACTTTGATAACCGCATTTTGATACGAGTTTCACCCCTCTTAATAGTATGGCTATCGATCATAAATATGATCACACTCGCTAAGTGTCTCGATCACTAAACTAAAAAGCTCCTATCAAGTTTCACATTTGCCTTAAGCTTTTTGTTTTTCTCTTTCTTCTTTTCCAAGTCCAAGCACTTGATCATCACCATGGTCACACCATCATCATGATCTTCAATTTTCTCTACCACTTAGAATAGTGCTACATATCTCATGATCACTTTGATAA
Source organism: Miscanthus lutarioriparius (assembly GCA_904845875.1). Lineage (NCBI taxonomy): Eukaryota > Viridiplantae > Streptophyta > Magnoliopsida > Poales > Poaceae > Miscanthus > Miscanthus lutarioriparius. The sequence continues at coordinate 30,589,313 of CAJGYO010000018.1, forward strand.
ACTAGGTTAGCACTTAATGTTTCATCAATTCACCAAAACCAAACTAGAACTTTCAATCTCCCCTTTTTGGTAATTGATGATAACCCTTTCACAAAGATATGAATTAAAATTCAATTAAATCCATGTTGCTTGTCCAAGCATATTTACCATGTGTAAAAGGATTTGGACAAGTTTCATGAACCTGATTTGGTAGCATTAGCTACCCCTACATATGTGCTAAGAGTTTGGATTGAAGCTTGCACATATGCATGGATTAGAAATGTGGGAGGGCAATGTCTACCAATTGATGCTAAGGTATAAGAGATGGACCTTTGAAGCGTGATACCAATCGGAGTGCACCAAATATACCATCCTTAGCACCATTGCTAGTTAGATACCACTTGGAATTACTTGCAAAATGCAAACACTATATACCTCGTGAGATCAACATTATAAGCAAGGCTCTAGCACCACTTGTGAAAGCAAAGCAACTAAACAAGGCATATCTAACTATCACATATGCATGCTAGTTTTTTTATTTCATCATTCAAACCTACAACTAGCATACACCACACAAGCATGGAATTTTAATTTAAAACTTGTGCCATGCAAGCAAACATATGAAATGCACATTCAAATACATCAATCAAGTTTATGAGCTTGCTTCCCCTACTTGTGTGCTCAAATTTTAATTGATCCTTTTTCTTTGTCATATTTCTCCCCCTTAGTGATTACTTCTCCCCTTATCACTTATATCTTTGTTCTTCTCCCCTTTTATCATCAATGACCACAAAGGTTTAATTTTAGATAGGTTAAGATTATCAAAGTCAATCAATGGGGTGAGGATCATTTTTCCAAATTTGGTTCAATCTAGATTACATGCCTAAAATATTTAACTCGATTTGATCCAAGGACAAGCTTCTTCACACCTCATTTCAAAGGTTATCTTATACCATGTTGAGTTAAACACTTACAACTCATTTTCTAGATCAAACACTAGGTTCACAAGCCCACAAACATGTCATATGCTACCACTAGATCAAGTTAAGCATAGAAGCAATAGTGGTACCATACAAGCATCGAATTCATTTGATTGTCATGAATGAGCCTATACCACATGAGGAATGACTAGATGCACTAAACAAGTCCTTAACAAACGATGTATGACATGCCAATCAACTTTTACCTTACTTTGCTCAAAGGAGAGGCATGTCATATAAGTGGGGGTGCATCAACACATATTTGAGAAATCCAATATGTTCAACTCATTCCTTAGCTTGCAAAACCTCTTCTCATCAAGTGGCTTGGTGAATATGTCGGCAAATTGATCTTCGTTGCCCACACTCTCAATGCAAATGTCCCCTTTTTGTTGATGATCTCTTATGAAATGGTGGCGGACATCAATGTGCTTTGTTCTTGCATGTTGAACCGGATTGTTGGTTAGCTTGATTGCACTCTCATTGTCACATAGCAATGGCACTTTCTTGAACTTGATTCCAAAGTCATTCAAGGTGGCCTTCATCCAAAGTATTTGTGCACAATAACTACCATCGGATATGTATTCGGCTTCGGCGGTTGATAATGCAACACAATTTTTCTTCTTTGATGACCATGAAACAAGTGATCTTCCCAATAATTGACAAGTGTCTGAGGTGCTCTTTCTTTCAACCTTGCATCCCGCATAATCCGAGTTGGAGTAACCAACTAGCTTAAACTTTGCTCCTTTGGGATATCACAAACCAACATTTTATGTATGCTTCAAGTACCTCAATATTCTCTTTGTAGCCTTCAAGTGACTTTCTCTTGGAGAGGCTTGAAATCTTGCACACATGCATACACTAAATATGGCATCCAGCCTTGATGCTGTCACATAGAGTAGGCTTCCAATCATAGAGCAATACAACTTTTGATCCACCATGTTGCCACTTGCATCACTATCCAAATTGCCATTTGTTCCCACTAATGGCATTTGCTTCATTCATGCTAAACTTCTTGAGCATGTCTTTGATGTACTTTCCTTGACTCATAAATGTACCATTATTCAATTACTTGATTTGAAGACCAATGAAGTAACTTAACTCTCCAATAATGGACATCTCAAACTCATTAGCCATCATCTTCCCAAACTCTTCACAAAAATCTTGATTGGTTGATCCAAAGATGATATCATCAACATAGATTTGCAACACAAACAAGTCCTTTCTAATCTTCTTGGTGAAAAGAGTGGTGTCAACCTTGCCTATCATGAACCCTTTAGAGAGTAGGAAGTCCCTCAATCTCTCATACCATGCTCTAGGTGCTTGCTTCAAGCCATACAATGCTTTCTTCAACTTGTACACATGGTTGGGCTTCTTGTCATCTTTGAAACCGGGAGGTTGCTCAACATATACTTCTTTATTGATTTAGCTATTGAGAAATGCACTCTTGACATCCATTTGATAGAGCTTGATGTTGTGGGCACAAGCATAGGCTAGCAAGATTTTAATTGCTTCCAATCTAGCAACTGGAGCCATATGTTTCTCTAAAGTCAAGACCTTCTACTTGAGTATAACCTTGTGCTACAAATCTTACTTTGTTCCTTACTACTATCTCATCTTGATCTTGCTTGTTTCTATAGACCCATTTGGTTCCAATCACATTGTGGTTCTTTGGTCTCTCAACTAATTCTCATACTTGATTTCTTATGAAGTTGTTCAATTCTTCATGCATTGCATTCACCCAATCAACATCCTTCAATGCTTCTTCTATTTTCTTAGGTTTAATTGATGATACAAATGAGAAGTGTTCACGAAATGATGCTAATCTTGATCTTGTTTGTACGTCTCTAGAAATATCTTCAATTATAGTGTCCAATGGATGATCTCTTGCAATATGAGTTGGTTGGAGAATAGGAACATTGCTTGCACTTAAAAGATCATTAGGTTGAGATGATCTACTAGCCACTTGATCTTGCACATTGTTATGAGAGCCACTTGAACTTACTTGATTTGTATCATCTTGCACATTTGAGTTAGATAGCACTTGCACATGTTCATCTTCTTCATCATTCACTTGCCTAGGCCTCAATTCACCAACATCCATGTTCTTCATATCATTTGAAAGTTAAATGCCTCTAACATCTTCCAAGTTCTCATTCTCATCTTGGAAACCCTTAGTTTCATCAAATTCAACATCATGAACTTCCTCAAGAGTACCACTTGCCAAATTCTAAACTCTATATGCTTTGCTAGTGGTTGAGTATCCAAGCAAGAATCCTTCATCACACTTCTTGTCAAACTTGTTCAATCTAGTGCCTTTCCTTAAGATATAACATTTGTAACCAAAGACCCGAAAATATGCAATGTTGGGCTTTCTACCATTCAAGAGCTCATAAGGTGTCTTCTCTTTCAATGGGTGACAATATAAGTGGTTGCTATAATAGCAAGACGTGTTGATAGCTTCAGCCTAAAAGGATTGACTCACATTGTACTCACTAAGCATAGACCTTGCCATGTCAATAAGTGTTCTATTCTTCCTCTCAACAAGGCCATTTGATTGTGGAGTGTACTTGGCCGAGAATTGATGTCTAATTCCAAATTCATCACACAACTCATCAATTCTAGTGTTCTTGAACTCACTACCATTGTCACTTCTAACTCTCTTGATGGTTGTTTCAAACTCATTGTGAATGCCCTTGACAAATGATTTAAAAGTTGCAAACACATCACTCTTGTCCACTAGAAAGAATGCCCAAGTGTATCTAGTATAGTCATCCACTATCATAAAGCCATATTTATTTTCACCGATGCTAGTGTATTATGTTGACCCAAATAAGTCCATGTGCAATAACTCAAATGCCTTGCTAGTGCTCATTATGCTCTTCTTAGGATGGGTGTTTCCAACTTGTTTACCGGCTTGACAAGAGCTACAAAGCTTATCCTTCTCAAACACCACATCTTTCAAGCCTCTAACCAAGTCATGCTTAACCAATGTATTCAATTGTTTTATTCCAACATGACCAAGCCTTCTATGCCATAACTAACCTATACTAGGCTTAGTGAACAAGCATGTTGACAATTGAGCTTCACTAGCATTGAAATCAACTAAGTATAGATTCTCATATCTAAAGCCTTTAAAGATCAAGTTAGAGCCATCTACACTTATGATCTCTACATCATATACCCCAAATATGCATTTGAATCTAAGATCACACAATTGAGCCACGGATAACAAATTGAAGTTTAAGCTCTCAACTAGCAACACATTGGAAATGCTCATGTCATTGGATATTGCAATCTTACCAAGCTCTTTGACCTTGCCTTTGCCATTATCACAGAATGTAATACTATCATAACTATCATTGCCATTGGTATTGATTGAGTTGAACATTCTTGCATCAGTGGTCATGTGTTGAGTGCATCCACTATCAAGAACCCAATGCCTTCCTCTGAATTTGTAATTGACCTACAAAATAAGATCAATTCCTTTTAGGTATCCAAACTTGCTTGGGTCCTTGAAGGTTAGTTACTAAGCTCTTTGGCACCCAAATGGTTTTCTTCTTTGAGCCCACAATTGGTGTACCAACAAATTTAGCCTTCACACCATTGACATCCTTAGTAAGCAAATGACAAGAATCAAACTTAATTAAGGATACATTTGGTTGCTTGTTCTTGTTCTTACAATATTGCTCTACATGCCTAACTTGCTTTCATCTATTACAAAAATCAACCATTGTTCTTCACAAACTAGTCTTGTGAGGAGCAAAGGCCGCCTTGCCTTTCTTGGGGGTATAGCCCAATCCCTCTTTGTTGAGAGAAAATCTTTGGCTACCCAAGTACTTTAACAAGCGGGCCTCGCCACCATAGGCATTGCTTAAGGCACGAGTGAGCTTATTTACCTCCTTCTTGAGGGTCTCATTCTCAACCAATAGTGAAGCATCACAAGTGAAACCATCACTACTAGATGAGCTAGAAGTGAAAGTGATACAAGGGTTAGTAGGAGCAACAATGATAGGGTTATAGAAGGATTCATCAATTATATCACAAGTTAAGCATACTTCACATGTTACAATATGCTCCTTCTCATTTTGCTTATTAAGTAGAGGGAATGAGCTTTTTCAAGCTTCTTATGAGCCTTGCCAAGCTCCTCATGGTCTTCCTTTAGACTCTTATGAGATGCATTGAGCTCATCAAAGGCTTGCTTAAGGGCTTTTAGTTCCTTTCGTAAGCTTTTGCATTCCCTTCTCTTAATGTCAAATATTCTCTAGCATCTTCTAAGATGTCAAATAGTTCATCTTTAGTTGGTTCATCATCATCATCACTTTCACTTTCATTTTTATCATGTTCCTCATCATCACAAGTTTGTACCTTAGTGGCCTTAGCCATGAAGCATGATGGAGTGTCAAAAGGAGAAGGCTTCTCATGTATGGTAATGCTTGCAAGAGCTTTCTTCTTGGTGGTCTTGTCATCATCACTATCATCATCATCACTTGAGGAAGCATCACTATCCTAAGTGACCACCCTTCTTCTTCTTGAAGGTCATCTTGTCCTTCTTCTCTTTTTTTTCCTTCTTGTCCTTCTTCTTGCTCTTCTTGTCATCATCATCATTATCGCTATTGTGTGGGCATTGAGCAACAAGGTGATCCTTGCTACCACACTTGAAGCACCTCCTTGCTTCATCCTTGCTTTTGGATGACTTCTTCCTTCTTGCTCGATAGCCCTTCTTCACCATGAACTTACCAAATCTCTTCATAAAGAGAGTCATCTTCTCGTCATCATCATCATCCCAAGAGAATGAGCCTTCATCTTCGCTTGATGATTCTTGCTTTGCCTTGCCCTTGGATGATGTGGCTTTGAATGCCACACTATTCTTCTTCTCATCCTTCTTCTCATTTTTCTTCTCCTTTTTTCTTCCTTCTCATCATCATCTCTATAGGTGTCATCGGTCATCACATCTCCCAACACTTGGTTTGGTGTTATGGTGTCCAAACCAGTCCTTACAAGCAATGTGACCAACATGCCAAATCTTGAATGTAAGCATCTCAAGAACTTATGAGAGAAGTCCTTGTCCTTCACTTCTTCACCAAGTGCTTTGAGATCATTGACTAGCACTTAGAGCCTATGAAATATCTCCGGCACACTCTCATCATCCTTCATCTTGAAGCTTGCAAACTTTTCTTTGAGAATGTATACTTTAGCGCCCTTCACCGCTTGAGTTCCCTCAAATGATTCCTCCAACTTCTTCTAAGCCTCATGAGCCATCTCAATGTTCTTGATTTTCTCAAATGTCTTCTCATCAAAAGCATCATGAATTGTACTAAGAGCTATGTCATTGTTTTGAAGCAATATTTCTTCAGCCATGGTGGGTGCCTCTGGATTAGCAACCTCAATCTTGGTCTCTACCACCTTCCATATCTTTCTATTGATTGACTTGATATGTGTGGTCATCTTTGACTTCCAATACGGATAATTTGTGCAATTAAATTGGGGTGGCTTCTTGGTGTTGTTGATTTGAGCCATTTTGACACCGAAGGTTGTTAAGCTTCAAATTAAGGTGACCGCGGCTCCGATACCACTTGAAAGGTCCTAATGGCTAGAGGGGGGGTGAATAGCCTATTTAAAAAAATTCTACAACACTTAAGCAAAGTAGTTAGATAATTATGAGGTGAAGCAAATGTTGCCCTGGCCTACTAAAAATGCAAGCCACCTAATCATAATTCTAGTTGGTATAGTCTCTAATTCACACTCAAGGCTAAGTCACTACCACTAAGTTAGTGAGCTCTCAAAGGCTAACTAAAGAACCTCACTAACCACTAGACAAGACACTAGCTAGCTCTCAAAACTAGTAACACTAAAAAGCTTAGCTACACTAGGAATGTAAATACAAGGTAGGATAGTGAGTTATACCGCAGTGTCAAGGAACAAGCCAATCACAAGATGATGACAATCAATCACAATGAATACCAAGAAATCCTCGGCGACAATGATGAATCAATGATGGAGATGAGTGGGAGGGCTTTGGCTAAGCTCACAAGGTTGCTATGTCAATGAAAATGGCCAAGAGAGTGAGCTTGAGCTGGCCATGGGGCTTAAATAGAAGCCCCCACGAAATAGAGCCATTGGGCTCACACTGTAGCCCAACTCGAGGCGACCGAACGCACCGATCAGGTACGACCGGACGCACGCCTCAGCGTCCGGTCAACCAACGCCATCCACGGTCACCGAGCGTTCAACCTCAGCCGCTGATCTCCGATGGCTAACTCACAACACTCAAGGGTTTAATTAGGACCGGACGTGCCCGTCGCATGACCGGACGCGCCGATCAACAGTAGAGCACGCACGCGCCAAGACCGAACGCGCCACACCCCACTGCTTCCCTGCGTCAGGTCGGTTCTAGTAAGGTTCTAGAGCCATTTTCCATGACCTGATGTGTCCGATCGCGCGTGACCAGACACACCACCGCATCAGGTCCTCACTGCCTCAGCTGCCAGCACTACGTCAGCAAACGTCACTTGTGACCGGACACAGGCCCTGTGCGTCCGGTCACATTCACTATGCTGCATCCGATCATAGTCTAGACAAGCCCGAGCGCGCCACCTTCTTTTATAATTGACCGGACTCACCACTCAGCGTTCGGTCACTACGAGTTCAACATCCGGTCACTGTTTTTCAGTTACTCCACTTCACCAACATCTCCACCCTTGCTCAAATGTGCCAACCACCAAGTGTATCACCTTGTGCACATGGGTTAGCATATTTTCACAAACATTTTCAAGGGTGTTAGCACTCCACTAGATCTAAATGCATATGCAAAGATTTAGAGCATCTAGTGGCACTTTGATAACCATATTTTGATATGAGTTTTACCCCTCTTAATAGTACGGCTATCGATCCTAAATGTGATCATACTCGCTAAGTGTCTCGATTACCAAACCAAAAAGCTCCTATCAAGTTTCACCTTTGCCTTGAGCTTTTTGTTTTTCTCTTTCTTCTTTTCCAAGTCCAAGCACTTGATCATCACCATGGTCACACCATCATCATGATCTTCAATTTGCTCCACCACTTAGAATAGTGCTACCTATCTCATGATCACTTTGATAAACTAGGTTAGCACTTAGGGTTTCAATAATTCACCAAAACCAAACTAGAGCTTTTAAAGTGGCGTGGTGAATTGAGTGACTAATCCTTTTAAAATGATTGTGTAAATGCTAACACAGTTGCACAAGTTGTTGTACACTTGGTGGTGTTGGCACATTTGCAAAGGAGAAGAAGCTAGAGTTGATTTGGATCAATTGGGAGAAGAAAAGAGAGACCCACTGGCGGGCAGGACCGGACTCTGCCTAGGTGAGTCCGATCACTAGCCCCTGCCTTGGGCATGCCCAGCAGGAGGACCAGACCCTGGCATCTCAGTCGGACCAGACCCTGAGTTGGGAGTCCGGTTATGCAGCGTGGCGTGGCAGAGTGTAGCTAGCGCCACCGGACTTAGGCGCTGGGTCCGATCATGATTGACCAGACCCAGTCCAAAGTCTGTTGGAGCTCCCGGTGTGGATTTGTGCCTCGACCAGATCCTGGCAGCGGCGCGTCCGGTCTTAGCTTGGAGGTGAGTCCGGTTGTGTGTTTGCTGCGCACGGCGACAACCGGACCCAGCGACGGCACGTCCAGTCCGAATGATTAGGCGCGTCTGGTCGCAGTTTGCTGGCGCGCGGGAAGTAGCCGTTGTGGTGCAATGGTTGACTTTGAATGCCAGAGACACACGGCACGAATCTAGCTACCAGACCCTTGAATAGTAAAGTCCGATCGGCCTGGGTGGGTCCGGTCTGGACCCTGCGCATAGGGTGTTTTGAGCAATGGCTCTTTTCTCCCTTGGGCTATATAACCAAGCACTAACTGGCCTTAGGCTGGCTGCTGAGCACCCTCACACCTTGTTGGCTTGTGTAGGTGTGCTTGGATGCCCTGTAACTCACTTGTGCTTGCAAGAGTGCGAATCGATTGTGAGTGAGTGATTCTAGTGCATTGCATTGTGAGATTGCGTCGAGTGGCACTAGGAGCTTAATTTGCAAGCCAGTGGTGCTTGTTACTCTTGGAGGTTGCCACCTCCTAGATGGCTTGGTGGCATGTTCTCTATCAAAACACGCAAGTAAGCTTGTGTGGTGCTCCGGAGAAGTTTGTGAGGGGTATTGTGCTAACCCCGCGAGAGCCACTTTATCATGCTCTTGGGTGGAATGTTGATGGTAAAAATAGGTGTTAGTGACCATCAACACTTGTGTAGTTGCTCTTGTAATTAGTTAGCTTGTATGGCTTGCTAGTTACCTTCTTGCTTGTGTAGCATAGAAGTAGCTCCCTTGCGTGACTAATTGGCTTGAGTAGCCTTGTTAGTTACATTGCTTAGTTTGTGTAGCTAAGTAATTTGATCTCTCTAATTTGGCTTGTGTAGCCTTGTTATTGAGCATTGCTAGTGAGCTTAGGAGTTTTGTGCTTTTGCTTACTAGATTGTATAGGAGCTCCCCCGATTGCTTGAGTACTAGTTGCATAGGTTTGTGTAACCTTGCTTCTAGCATTGATTAGGTGTGCTCTACCTAGCCCGGTACCTTTGTTGCCTAATTAGAATCTTTATAAGGTGCTTGTAAACTTAGATAGAGGGGTGTAGTCTTGGCTAGACCGATAGTTTTAATTCCGTATTTATCTCGGTTAGCCAGCACAATTAATTTTAGAAATGACTATTCACCCCCCTCTAGTCCGCCATCTCGACCCTACACGTGGTATCGGAGCTAGGTCTCTCATTTGTGGTCTTCACCAACCTACGAGGATGGCAATTAGTGGGATAGATGATTGTGATACACATTTTTTATGGCACACACTTTGCACGGTGGAAAAACCACATGCTTGATCATTTTCGTGCAAAGGAACCCAAATTTTGGTGGATGGTTATGAATGGCATTTCTCATGTGCTAGATCATAAAAATCTCACCAAAGCTCAAAGGTTTTGCTTTGAACTTGATGCTCATGCTTATTGCTTTATAATGGATGCTTTGAGTTTGGAGGTGTTTTATAGGGTGAATTGCAAAGGAACCGCACATGAATTGTGGGAGGCAATCAACCGCCTCTATGGTGACTCATCCACATATGAAGATGGCAAAGTCAAAGAGGATGATCCCAAGGAGGAGGAACATGAGTGTGTCGAGCATGACCACAATTTGGTGATTGTGGAAGATTGCTCCACCTCATGGTCAAGTGATGATGCTGATGATCGATCTACCACAAGTTCACTTGACAAGATGAATGGTGATGCCCCAAGTGATGCAAATGATGAGTCTACCTCAAGCACACTTGGTGATGATGATGATGATGGTTCATGCTCGGGCCGTGATTGTGATGCTACTACAAGCCCATCCACTACACCACATTGCTTTAGGTCACAAGGTGACACCAAGGTATCTAATGCAAATGTGGTTGATCGTGTTGATTCATATGATGAACTTGTTAGTAAACTTGCAAGCATGACAATGTCTTTAGAAAATGAGAAAGCTAAAACAACGAAATTAGAAAATAAAAACTCATTTCTAAAGAATTCATGTGAAGAACATAAGCACTTACTTGATGTTCTTAGAACTTCACATGATGAGCTAAAATTGACTCATGAGGGACTTCTTGTATCTCATGAGGAATTATTGGAACAACATACTTCTCTCATTAAAGCACTTTCAAAGAAACTTAAAAAGAATGAGAGCTCATCACATGAGTCAAGTGATCAATCGCACCATGTGACTAACTCTTGTGATGTAGGGAAGAAGCATGTATCCACCTCTTGTGATGATTTATTAGCTATGCCATGTTCTTCACTTTTAGATGCTTGTTCTACTTCTATGTCTTATGAGACTAACCTTTTGAAGGAGAACAATGAGCTCAAAAGAGAAGTGAATAAATTGAGCATATGTTGAAGACTCAAAAAAACTATGATGACAAGTATGGCCTTGGCTTCAAGAAGAAGATGACAAAGGGTGAAAGAAAAAGAGAAAGAAAGATGAAGAAGCAAGAAAAAGAGAAGCTTTATCATTTCATGTGCTATTGGTGCCATGAAGTGAGACATCTTGCAAATAGTTACCCAAACAAAGAGAAGCTCAAGTTGATGAAAGAAGAAGAGAGGCTAAAGCATGTCAAGTGCTTCAAGTGCCACACATGGGGTCATCTTACCTCTATGTGCCCAACCAGCAAGTGGTGAAGCAACAAGAAGAGCCTCAACCAAAGCCACAAAGTGAGCAAGAAGAGAAGCCCCAAGTCCAAGACAAGATCAACCATGAAGATGGTGATTTGGGGATGACAAAAAAGAAGACAAGAAGAGGTGGAAGAGCAAATGCAAGGCATCCAAAGCTAGATCAAGATGCCAAGATGGTGAGCAAGAATCAAGTTGAGAAGAAAGATCATGCTCACATCAAGTACTTCAAGTGTGAATATATGGGACACTTTGCCTCGAGGTGTCCTACCAAGCTTGAGAAGAAGGCTCAAGTAACTCATGAGAGGCAAGGCAATGAGAAGCACCACATGAGAAAGGAAGAGAAGGCGCTATCCAAGAGAAATTGCTACTCATGCCGGTAAAGAGGACACATGGCAAATTCATGTCCCCTATGTAATACTCCTAAGCCCATTTCAATTAGTAATTATTCTATGCTTAGAAAGGATGGTAATAGTACCTCTATAGTTGCTATTGCAAACTATCCCGCTACTCATACTAAGACAATGCCTAAGTATGTTGCTCCTAACTTGAGAGTACCCAAACTTGTTTGGGTACCATAAAAAAGTGGATGATTGTTTGTAGGTAACATGGCAATAGAGGCTTGATTCAATGGAGGTCTTATTGTTCATCATATGTTGAGTCAAGTATTGAAGCCTAGTGCAAATCCCATCCCAATGCCAAGTCAAAATTGAGTGAAGTCCAAGTGCTACAATATACATGTGCTATATTTGAAGTTGTGGTGATTTATTGACTATAATTGGTGGCTTGCAAATATTTGTGTTGAATCTTGCTATTGGATGATCATGAAATACCAAGGTATATTTCTTGTTGATCTAATTCATTTGGGTGCATATAAGTTGATTGAATTGGATATATATGCATATGCTGCTTGCTATGAGATGTTTGAATTGATTAATTGACTAGTAGTCATGTTTGGATTGATTTGAGTTGAATAATTTCATAAGATGACTTTTAGTAAGTGGATTGAATGGATTTATGTCTTGTGAAAGTATTCAAACAAGTTAGTTTCAAGTTTGATTCAATTTGAAGAAGAATAGCTCATGTGAAGAAATCTGTCCTATATTTGAAAAACTGAGCTAGCTGAGATCAAGTCTGAGTTTGAGTGATCAAATCTATTTTTATTGGCTTGAAATTTGGTATGCATGCTCTAGACTCATGGCATAAGTTTCTGTAGAAATTTAATGATAATTGGATAAGAATTGCTTCGGTTTTGGAGTGGATCTTATCAGCTATAGTGCAGTAGTTTTCAGCATGTAGCAGTGTGGAAAGATGTGAAAACTGGTAGCTATCTATAAGTCAAATGAAGCTCAAATTTTTTACAGCTACTAAATGACTTAGTGAAGCACATCTCTACTAAATTTTGTGGTATTTGGATATGTACATTGGGAGATATAGATATTTCTTTGAATGGTACAGAATCTGCTAGAAAAGTGATAATTATTGGATTGATCAAGAGTCACTTTGATTGAAAGGTCCTCAAGTTGCAAACTTATTTATAAGTGGTTGAGATACCTAAGTTTGATTTTGGATTGATCTAGAAGCATGAAAAGCAAAGATTACAAGGCCATTTGATTGTGGAGTGTATTTGACACACATTTGATGATCAAATTGAAGATCAAGATCAAACTCAAGATGAAGATAAAGTAAGTTCTAGTGACTATTGGAGATCATTTGGTAGAAAGAAAATGACTTAAACAAGTAGAAAGAAATGACTTAAATAAGAATTCAAGGTTACTTAGCAAATTAAGTGCATCACTTGGATCAATCAATTAAGTCACTTTAAGTGAGTGTCAAGAATGGTTTCTTTGGAGAGAGGTCACTTCTCCCTAGTGTAGGGACTTGCCGCCTTTTGTTGGTAAACCGAGCGTGGGGCTTGGAATGCTAAAATGGAAGTGGTGATCTAAGAAACATTTGAAATGCTTAGTTGAAGTAATCAAAAGGGATTGATCAAGAAAGCAAACAACACCAAAAAAAGAGCTAGTCATGAAAATTCAAGTGTTATTCTCACATATAGTGTTCTCATGCAATCAATGAAGAAATGAAGAAGCAAGCCAACCATAACAAGATTTAGTTCACTTGATTATATTAGTGGTTTTTCATTTCATACCGGTGAAGAATGGATTTCATTATTGATGATTGGTCTTCACCAAGATTATAATTGAGCTTCACATTGCTATTGTGAAGCTTTATTAGAATCTAATGAGTATCCTCTACTCCAAGATAGCAAAGGTATCATTGTAATGTGCATGATCATTTTCATCCCTTACTAGTATGTGGTTAGTGCATATAGTACATGCTTATTAGGATCATGCATTACAAATGAAATTTTAAATTTCATAGCCTACTTGAATGGTCAAATAATCTAGTGGTAGTATATGAGTTTTTTCATGAGCTAGTGAACCCAAGTACTTAATTTATTTTGGATTGCCAACAAGTGACAAGTACAACCTCGATAAGATAACCGTGTAATGTGTGTGAAGAAGCTTAGAGAGGGTTCAAACCAGACTTGGAAACTTAGGCAAATCAATCTAGTTCAAGTCAATACTAGAAGCTCATGAAGATGATAATAGTTCAATAACAAGACAACAATGCAAATATATATCAAGGTGAAATTACAAGTGGTATCTAGACTTAAGTGTTTCTTCAAGTAGTACTCACAAGTGGTGTCTTGATCAAGATTTCAAGTGGTATCCTACAAATTCTTCAAGTGGTTCCATATCATTGCACAAGAAATATCTAGATTATCACATGGTTACAAATGGTATTCATACAAGTGGTATCTAACACATCAAATGGTGGTTCCATAAGTGATCCTCAACTTTAAGTGATCATCAAGTGAAGCAAGTTCCCTCACCAACAAGAGATCAAGTTTATCAAGTGGATGACCCATGCTATAACATAGGGGGAGGTGCCCCACCGATTGGTATCAAGGTCAAAGATCCTACATGAGTGATCTCAAGGGCTACAAGTGTCACTCCAACATATGGTGGTGTCCATAAAAAATGCAAGATTCAAGTGTCAACCATCTACCCCAATACAATCCTTTGTATTAATAAGAAGCACACCTTTTTATGGAAATTGATGACAAAGGGGGAGAAGTTGGAACAAAGATACGTAAATGCATCATGGGGAGAAGTAGAAGGTGGACATGGACAAAGACGGAGCAACATTGAACAATGAAGAAGGATCAAAATTCTTGGACAAGAGAAGCACACAAGTAGGGGGAGCAAGCTCATGAACTTTGATTGGATGCATTTGATTTGTGCATATTCATGTGCTTGCTTGCATTGCATGTTTTTAAATTGAATATACATGCTTGTGTGGTGTATGCTAGTGATAGAATTTGATTAATGAAATGAAAATAACTAGCTTGCATAGGATGATAGCTAGACACTTGGTATGTTTTTCAAGTAATACTAGTACCTTGATTCTAATGTTGATCTCACGGGGTATCTAGTGTTTTGTTTCCATGTGGTATCTAGTTAACTATGGTGCTAAGGATGAACTTAAAGGTGCAACTCCGATTGGTATCTGTCGGGGACCTAATACCAGGGTACCCCAGAAGGTGGAACCGATGACCACCGAACGTGAAAAACTTCTAGATGCATAAGGGCTCCATGTCATCCCTTGTTCGAGTGACAGGAGTTCGGTTCCGCCTCGCCCGACGCCTTGAGGGCGGGCTCGGTCTCGCCCGAGGGCTGAGGGATGAATTCCGTCTCGCCCGACCCCGGAGGGGCGGGGTCAGCCTTACCCGACGCCTTGGTAGGATAACCCTGCCTCGCCCCAAAAGCTCAAGGCTAATCTCCGTCTCGCCCGGCGCCTATAGGGCGGGCTCGGTCTCGCCCGAGGGCCGAGGGATAAACTCCGCCTCGCCCGACGCCTTGAGGGCGGGCTCGGTCTCGCCCGAGGGCTGAGGGACGAATTCCGTCTCGCCCGACCCCGGAGGGGCGGGGTCAGCCTCACCCGACGGCCCAGAACGAGCCTCGCCCTGATCGATATCTATCCCTCATAATGATGGGTACAGGACGAGACAAGACGTTCGGGTCAACCATGGCTCCAACGACCATACCCTGCGCCCTGGCAGGAAAAGGACTGCCAGGGAACGACAGGACTAAAGCTTTAGACCCTTCCGGGCGCCGCAGAGCCCAAAAGGTATTACAGGTGCGTGCACCTCACCCTGTAGAGTTGTAGGCGCCGCCTTCAGCTCTGGGACACGGAACCCGACGAAGATATACGACAACCGCTACGATCCAGGAAAGGATTTGCTATCTCCACGAACGATGGGTATTCCGTCACCACACGGTGGACCCGAGGCGGCGCCTGCTTCCCGACCCTCGTGTCCTCCCAAATAAGGCCTTGACCACGGCGTTACACCGACCCCGACCCCGCATTCTCCCAACGAGGACTCATGAGAACCGTAAGGCGTGCGGAGCAAGGTCAGGGAGGCTCATAAGTCAAAACCATCAGATCAAGCAGCCCATACCTGCGCAGGCAAAGATTCTCGTGACTAACTCCGACATCCTGCGAGAGACATCGACAACATTGTAAACACTTTTCTTCCTTCGTGCTCATCGAGTGGAGGACCCGACCAGTGTAGACGTGAGCCACAAGACTAAGTAGAGTACGCTGCGTCCTGGAGCCCTTACCCTTGTAAAGCCGCCCTTCGTCTATAAAGGGGATGCGCTTCTTCCATCAAGGACGATGGAAGAAAAGGAGGACAAAACAATAGAACGCGCTCACACACATTCAAGCAAATGACGAAGCTCTTGACCACCTTTCAATCCTTCGATCGAGACTTGGGACCAGTCCCTCTCTCGGCGCTTTGTATCCCTTACTACGATCGTTACGGTGCTAATAACACAAGCAAAGAACAAATCGGACGTAGGGACGTTTACGCAACCAAAGATAAATCCTGTGTCCTTTAGCGCACCATCCGAGCCTAACGCGCATTACTATAAATTCACTTGCCGGTGCTTGTACGAAACACCGATTAGCTGCCATGCGCGCCAGTAGGGGCTTTATGCTGCTTCCAAACCAGGTCTCGGATGACCACCCACGCAATCACTGGCCTCTGGCGCACACGCATGCTTTTGGTGACCTAGATTTCATCATCACACTAGAAGGAGAGCTGGCACCGACTCACCAAATTACCGCCCCATCTCCCCTTCCATCAACCTCACCATGTCGTGCTTGAGGGTCCACCGGCAACTCCGGGGAGTCCCGTCACCCAAAGAAGCCTCTCTCACAACGCCACCATGTGTCCGGAAGGGTCCGTATGGAGCGCCCGGCAGCGCTTCCGTTCGGTCTCCGCATAACGCTATGCGGCAACCGGCCGGCCGCCTTCTTCTGGCGCTACGGGTGGTTCAACCACCCACGGACATCGAGTTCGTGGGGGCGATTGAGCGGATACGAAGACCCTCTCACGAGCTCCTCAACGAGGAGCTCAGACGCTTCTCCGGCTCGGATTCCAGCGGGGGAGCCACCACCCTTCCCGAGAATGCTACATGACGCGCACCCACGAGGGTCACGCCGAAAGCGCCTCGTGGAAGAGGCCACCCTACGAACAATCTCTCGACAGCAGATCCGGGAAGAAGGGACAGCCCCATCTCGCCCGAGGATGGAGCAGCCTAAGGGCTCGTCGGCAAAGAGAGATCGATGAGGCCGGGCAAGGGCTCAAGACGGGAATACGCGGACATCAATCGCGAGATTGAACGCCGCAAAGACGGGCGCGCGCCACAGCCCGCACCGTACATCAAAGGATCCTCACCGACGATGGGGCCTTTCCTCACTTTGCTCGAGCCACCCGTAACATCGCCGCAGCAGCGACCGCCTTTGCTGCATGGTCTCCCGGAGGCCACGACGTCCGAGGATCGACGCGCTTATCGGGAGATTCGCGACGTTGCTCGAAGCGCTAGCATCAGCGCAAGAGCAAAGCGGAAAGTTCGTTGTCTCGACGACGCGAACCCGACACCAGCCTGCCACAGCACCTTCGGTGCATCCCACCAAGGACGATCCAGACACCAAACACCGCCGGGCCGGCGGGCAGCCCTCCGTCGTCCTCAGACATCAACGCCTCGGCCGTGGCCGTGGCGTGACGTAGCATCATCGACGCCGGAGACGTGCCCACGGCGACGAGGGAGAAGCAGCACGCCGCGGCTATCATCCCCGACGTGGCGGGCGCTACGACAGCAACGAGGACCGAAGCCCGAGCCCTGGCCCCGCCAGCCCTCGTGCCTTTGGCCGACACATCCTCAACGCCGTTCCTCTAAGGTATCGACCGCCACGAACATTCCTAAATATTCGCTAAACAAACCTCGGCTTTGGCTCAAGACTATCGGCTTGCATGTCGGGCCGGTGGTGCTAGCGATGATAATTTCATTATTCGCAATCTCCCGCCGTTCTCGGCCGACTCAAAGACGAAAGCGTGGTGGAGCACCTACCGTCCAATACTATTCAGAGTTGGGCGGATCTGACTGAGATCTTCGTGGGTAATTTCCAGGGCACGTACAAACGCCCTGGAAACCCATGAGACCAAGAACTGCCGTCACAAAGCGCCCGTGAAACCCTCCGCGGGTACATCCGGCGCTTTTCCCGCAAAGGCAATGAGCTCCCGAACGTCGCCGACGCCGACGTAATAGGAGCCTTTCTCGTCTCGAACGACCACGAATCCTCGGTCCACAAGCCGGGACGCAGGGACCCGTGAACTACCAAGGAACTCCCCGGACATCGCCACTAGTCACGCCTCGAGAAGAGGCGGTGGGGCCATCTTTGATCGTATCGACGGAAAAACAAAGCGGGGACGAGGACGCCAAAAGGCGCCTCAACCGCCTCGCCAAAGGGAAAAATAAGAAGCAACGGCGCGACAACTTACTCGCGGCCGCTGCCGACCGCAAAGGTGGCCGGAAGCCCGCGGAGGGCACTCCGAACCACTTCGAGAAAATGCTCGAGGGGCCATGCCCAAACCACGCCTTCCCGGCCAAGCACCTATACAAGGAATGCGGCCTTATGCGCAAATACTTGGCTGGGGGCCTTAACAAGGAGGAGCAGGGGAAGGAGCCTGTTCCCACCACTAACGACACGGAGGCGAAGGACGACACCTTCCCAACTCCGACCGGTGCCCTCATGATCTTCGGAGGATCAACGGCCTACGACTCCAAGCGCCGCCAGAAGGTCGCGCGTCGAGAGGTCTATACCGCTGGACCGGCTATGCCAACCTATCTCCGGTGGTCGGAATCCGCCATAACCTTCGACCGGACCGACCATTCGGATGCCATCCCACACCCAGGAAGGTATCCGCTTGTCGTCGACCCGATCGTCGGTCCAAAGTGGCTCACCAAGGTACTGATGGATGGGGGCAGCGGCCTCAACATCATGTACGCCAAGACGCTCGACGAGATGGGCGTCGACCGAACGCGCCTCCGCCCCGTCCGAGCACCTTTCCATGGCATCGTACCAGGAAGGCAAGCCGTGCCACTAGGGCAGATTGACCTGCCCGTCACTTTTGGGGATCGATCCAATTACCGGACCGAGACCCTCACCTTCGATGTAGTGGGGTTCCCAGGGACTTTCCACGCCATTCTGGGGCGACCATGTTACGCGAAGTTCATGGCCGTACCCAATTACACATATCTGAAGAAGATGCCGGGCCCCGTGGGATCATCACCATCGGCACCTCCTTCCAAATAAGCGCTTACGAAAGTGCGAGGTCGAATGTCGCGGACACGCATCCGCGGTCATCGCATCCGAAGAGCTCGTCACCCTCGTGGAGGAGGTCGCTGAGGGACACCCGACGCAAAGAAGTTGTCCGGATCGTTCGAATCGGCGGAGGGTTCCAGGACGCCGCCTTGGATCCCAGTAGCTCCGAGGGCAAAAAAGTCCGAATCGGGACCGCGCTCTCCTCCGCATAGGAAAGCGCGCTCGTCGACTTCCTCCGCGCCAACAAGGACATCTTTGCGTGGAAACCAACTGGATGAGGCCCGCGACATCGCCCTCCTCCGTTCAGCCAAGTACCAGCAAGCGTTACGGCGGTACCACAGCCGACGGGTGCGGGGTCGAGCCTTCAACGTCGGAGACCTCGTCCTCCGCCTGGTGCAGAGCAACAAGGATCGCCACAAACTCTCCCCGCCTGGAAGGCCCTACATCGTCATGAAATACTTCGCCCAGCGCCTCACCGGTTGAAAACCATCAAAGGCGAGGTCTTCACCAACGCTCGAACATTGAGCAGCCTACGCTGCTTTCTATCCTTAAAATAAGCTTACACTTTTCCTTATCAGTTTTTGTCTTAACAGAACCCCGATCCTTAGTGACTACCGACCCCTACAAATCGCGAGGGGTCAGACCTCACTCGAGGGCTAGCATATGATCGTAACATATGTCATGTGTAATACAAGTATTACTTATTACGCTTGTAAAAAATCCCTCTGTTATACTTGCAA
Organism: Miscanthus lutarioriparius; assembly: GCA_904845875.1. Classification (NCBI taxonomy): domain Eukaryota; kingdom Viridiplantae; phylum Streptophyta; class Magnoliopsida; order Poales; family Poaceae; genus Miscanthus; species Miscanthus lutarioriparius. The sequence goes on from CAJGYO010000018.1 coordinate 30,608,956, forward strand.
ACATTTTCTAAGTTTTCCATTCGCCTCATAAACGAGTTTCGAGGGCTAAGATCTTGGGAACCAATTCTGAATACAACTGGTAGGACTGCAAGGCACCCACGCCCCAGCGGCTGCAACCTCTTTGCTCACCAGTTCAATCAGAATTAGTTCGCCCATGTTCCTAGTTTCCTATGACTTAGACCATGAGAAGGGTCGGAAAGCGTTAAAATGACTTGCCATAAGCCAAGGATGCAATTTTGTTCATTTTTTGCACAAATTCACCACTTACAAAGCGATGTCATTACAAAAAAGGAACAATATACTCCAAGGATCGCTTACCCGGGGCTTCCCCACAACATTATTTCATTACGCCTCGGCTCACTCTACCACAAGTGTTACCATGGTCGCCGCGCCACGCCCATCGGCGACGTCCGGGCGTGTACACGGCCAGTCATCTACTACGGTCACCGTGCCACGCTCTCCATCGGCGACGTTCGGGGCGTGTACACGGGCCAGGTCGTCTACTGCGGTCACCGTGCCACGCTCTCCATCGGCGACGTCCGGGCGTGTACACGGGCCAGCTTCGTCTTCTACGGTCGCCGTACCACGCTCTCCGTCGGCGACATCTTCGCCGGATCCTCGGCGGCGCCACCATCTCGACGACTCACGCCGAACGTCCGGGGACCACGCCATCGTCGTCGGCCCGCGACCGCAACGATGACTCCGCTTAACGTCCGGGACTACGCCATCGTCGTCGGCGCGACCCGGCAACGACGCGCCAGCCGAACGTCCGGGGACTACGCCATCGCCGTCGTCGTACCATGCGACCCGCGCAGCGACGCCACCGCCATGACGTCAAGACTACGCCATCATCCCAAGCCATAACCCCGATAACGGCATATAAGGTGAAACGCCTCCGCCAAGGGAGGGGCGCAGCGAACGACGGCGTAGTCAACGACGTACGACGCCCACCGACGCCTCCCTTCCTTCGCCAGCAGCGACTCCTCAGCAAGGGCCGCGCGCACCATCTCGTCTACGTTGGATAACCTCCGGCTCGACATCACGCACTGTAATCACGAGCAAGTTTGTAAGTTCTCTATCTCTCTCTCGCATTACTCGCCTCACTCAGAACCACCACGACGCACGGACGCGCTTACGGAAAGGAAGAAGAAGGAGAGATAGCGGCTCGGGAGGCGAGAGGGGAGGTGGGTTGAGAACTCCTCTCCCCTCCCTATTTAAAGAGGAGGCGCAGAATTAAGGAAAGGCGAAAAGGTCGGACGAAAAACCTCTCCTTCCCCTTTTTAAATACGCAATCAATGCCGATTGATATCCGAGGGGACGCACTGTAAGTGACGGGGATTTAACCCCGGTCTGAAGCGTCCCTCTTTGGTCAAACCGAACACCGCTCGGTATGGCCCGCCATCGACCCGCCCCGGACGCTGGCGATTAAGGCACCCGATAGGCGCGAACAATTTTTCGCCTTCCCATGCAGACCACGGACGACGACCCGGCGACGGACCCTTCGCTTCTCTGGGTCGACCGTGCTCGCCCGTAAGACACGATTTAACGAATTCACCAAAGAAAGATAAGCCTCTCATCTTTCACTTTCTATGCGTTAGAATTTGTTCGCAAGATTCACCCCACCGAAAAAGCGAGTGGACGCGAGCATCACTCGGGGTCATCGAGGATGACTACCAATCCGGACATCCTCTTCACCCGACCCTCCGTGACGCTGAAACTAAGGGCGCGACATACAGCACAAAGCTTTGAGTAAAACTGATGAACTAGCAAACCCTACGCCTGATAGCTACAATGTTTCTATTCACCGTAAAAATCATGCTCAAACGCCTCTCGCGTCTCGGTTTCGACGTCCGCCTTTCTCAAAGAAGGGATCAAGGGTCCGCCTTACAAAGAACCAAAGTTGTCCAGTTAATTGAACAGCTCGGATCTTCACCGAGACACAAAACAAAGAATGGCAATTTTATGCAGGTTTTTCCAACCTCGTCACAAACGTCGTGGACCCGAACCCATCCGGTAGGAGCTTTTTCCGCCACTCATACCACCAAGGTAACGTCCCCACCTTTATTTTCAATTAAATCTCGCATTCAAAACATTTCATATGCAAAAATTGCATCCCAATGATTCGTGTCGCACCACGCAAACGATCGCCGCTTTATCCGATATAGGCAACCACAGTTTGAGGTTCAAGGTCGGCCCTGCTGAAGGCTCGAGGCCGCCTCACGCCGAACAGAGCTGTGGAGAGATAACCGAGACGAGCCCCAGCCGCCCCCGCCCGACCCCGCCGGTTTAACCGGGACGCTCGACCTTCTCTCGCTCGATTCTAACCTCGAGCCAAACCCACGTAATCTCCATCGAGGAGAGGCCATCGGGCCCCGAGCTTATCGAACGACTCGTATCTCGCGGAGGCGGGTTAAGAAGTTGTGGAGTGCCACCAGAGGGCTCGCCGACCCCATCAAGCAAATGATGGACCCGGATTCCGCATTTAACATACTCAAGCGAGCTCGTTGAGCGTGGTACTCAAGCCGTCGAGGCAAGTATCGCTCACTCAAATTTCCTTCAATTGCGAAAACCGAGGACGGGTAACACGCAAATAACGGCCGACCCCCTATCGAGACCTCGACAAGGCTTTCGGGGCTCGGGCCAAACAATGCAGGGACAAAGGCCCCACCTTGCCGAGCCCATAGAGTTCCCAGTTGGGATTTCATTGGAAGACAGTATGGGATTATTGCGATGGCATCCATTATCACCAGAACCATGATTCCGGTCTCCAGTAACACCCGACCCCAGCAGGTGCGGGGGTCGGACCTTACTCGGGGGCTGTTAAGGTACGGCTACCTCCTCAACTTCTTTCGGAACAATCTCCTCGCATTATAATCAGCGACATAATTCAGGGGAACATATTGGTAAGACCGTAAAAAATGAAATCGCAAAAATCAAACAAAACGAAATTAAGACGCAAAAGCACGAAAGGCGCCCAGACTCAAAAAGTACCGACACTTGTTCACATATTACATATAAGTTATTCTCAAAATTGTTCGACTAATTACTTCCGCGGAGGGAGAACCATCTCTTTCAGATTGTCTGCCAGGTTTTTTGCAAGGGGAGCAACCATCTTCTCCATTTCCTCCAGCTCTTCATCCTCGTAGGTGGACGGAAAGCCTTCGCTCATCACTTTCAGGTTTATTTCCTTCTCATAGTGGGCGTGGGCGACGGTGAAGGCCTGGGTAATCCCGGCGTGAAAGGCACTCTCCTCAAGCTGGCCCACCCGAGCCGTGATACCTCCAACACGAGCCGCGAGCGGGCTGGTCTCCACCGCTCCATCACATTCTGTATGCTAAGGACAACCCCGACCGCAGCTTGTAGAAGATCGTGCTCATCACTCTCAACCTCAAGGGCTCACAGCGTATAGGCAACCTCTTTCTCCACTTTTGTGGCGGCGTTCTCAACTCTCGACTTTCCTCTCACCACAGCTGTCAAAGCTCTCGCCTCGAGAGAGCGGACCACCTCGATGTCCTCGTCCACTTTCTGCACTGGAGGGTCAGGGCCCTACTCTCGGCCTTCCGCCGGAGGTCCCGCTCCATCTCCAGCTCCTTCAGACTTTGCTGGCCTTCTCATTGTCCGCTGCATTCCTCTCGCAGCAGCTCGTCTCTCGCTTTTTTTTAAGTCCGCAATCTCCTCTCCATCCAAATTTTAGACCTCGCCGACAGTCCCTCGAACATTCATGCGCCTCCTCCGCATCCCCGACGCGCTTTGGGCCTCCGCTCTCGACAAGAGTAAGTCAAGGCGGCCAAGTCTGCCTTCAGCACCGGGCCTCCTCGAAAGGCGATCCTCTCCGCCTTCTCGCTCATGGAGGAATTGGGATTTATCCTGCCACGAGCAACAAGAGTCCGAGGAGGAAGAAGACTGATATCGTGAATACGAGAACACAAAACACATCAAGAAAGAAGAAAGTCCAGAAAATACCGAGTGATAGGGATAACGATCTCACGGAGGGCTCCTCCGCCCGGGTCCAGTATGCTCAAATGGTCGAGATCCCGATGTCAAGACCCTCCCGCTCCATGCTCTCGGAATGATCATCGAGCAAGAAAAGAGCCGACGCCGGGTCCCGAGCATCCATCCACCGGAGCGGGCGGCTCCCCCCTCGCAGGGAGCGGTTTCTCCCCGACAAAGGGGCCGTGGCGGCTCCTCCTCGACCTGTCTTGGCACCACCGCCGCACTTCGAGAGACCTCCGGCCGACCCCTCCTCCGTTTGGGCCGCTTCGAGCGCCACGGGTGGATCCACATATGGCGCTGGCGACGCTGGATTGCACCACGCCCTCGGTGCCACCACGACACGCGTCCGGCCGATCTCGGCTTGGCGCATCCACGACCACCGTCACCGGCGGTATCGCGGTCCTCGGCCGGCTGTTCCACGCCCGCCACGGAAGAGACCGCTTCGCCAAGAACCTCCGCGGGTGCGGGAGCCACCTTGACGCCGTCCGGTTCGCCAACGCGCCCCGACATCGGCACCACTCCTCTGCCTCAAATGGGGTGGCTCCAGCGACGCCGTCGTCCCCACTTGAAGGGCGAGACTCTTCTTGGCGCCAGCCCCGTGGGTGACCCGTCCGCAAGAACTCACGCAAAAGGTAATAAACCGTTAAGTCAAAATAAAAATGGAAAAAGGATGAAAACAGAGGAATCAACAGCTTACGTTGACGCCCACGGGCGGCGGAAGCGTTTTGGGGATGGATCCCGCACCCTCTCCTCGCTCATCCGGGCGGGACCGTTTATGCCTCGCCCCGCTTTCCGGGGCGGGGGGTTCATCTCGCCGGTGCGCCCCGAGTCGCTCTCTCCATCGCCTCGTCGGGCGCGCACCGGAGCCGCCCCTCCGTCGCCTCTCATGGGGTGCAGCACCGAGCTGCTCCCTTCATCATCGCCTCGGGATGGCGGCGGCAGTGTTCGCCTTAACCCATCCACCGGTCCTCGGCTAGCACGCCGCGGCAAAGAGGCGGACTCGCCGCCTCCATCGACCTCATCGATCCACTTCCTCCGCGTGGAAAGGGAAGGGCCCTCGCACGGATGGGTGGCCACTGTCATCGCGTGTCCTCGTCCTCCAGACGCCCCAATCCACGCCGACGGCTACCTCGCGTCGTCGTCATCATCATCATCATCATCGCTATCCTCACTACTCACGTCCTCTCCCCGATCCCGCGCCTCCCGCTTGGGCGTTTCGCCTTCTTCATCTCCTCCTTTGCCTTCTTGTCCCGCCGGCCCGAGTCGATTCGCCGCCGCCACAACCTTGTCCTTCGGCAACAATGGGTGGGCTATCCTTGAAGACTAGCCTCCTCGGCTAGCCCCAACATTACGTAAGCAAGTGTTAAAAGAGGGAGATTCAGGAGAAAGAAAAGAATGCGGAGAAGAGGGCTTACTTTAATTCAAGAACCCAAGCTCCGGCCGCATTGGAGGATGCCCGCACCGGATACACGATGTCGAGGACCTCGCCATGAATCCTTCGTCGGCTCCGTCGCCTCCTTGACACGCCGCGCCACTTCAATAAGGGAGCGCGCCAACGTCAGCACACCGCCCTCAAACGACATCCTCAAGTCATCCGATGTAGGGGAAGCACACGCGCCATCGGTGGCGCCACCTCCTCGCGTGGTAGGCACCGATAATCCCCGACCCCTTTACACCCCGACCCTTCAGGGCATGGAGGGCGGAGAGAAGGTCGGAGATGTGCTTCTTGTCTTTAGTCTGGACGCCCCAATTTCCACGACGCCGGGCATCCACAATAAGACGTCCGGTGTACTTCGGTAGGGTGGCACTCACATCATCCCTAACATAAAACCACTCACGAATGCCATCCCTTGTTGGACGTAGCCAGACGCATGTACGGGTAACCCTTCGATCGGGTATGGCGCAGGTGAATGCTGGCACACCCCATCGGCGCGTCCACTTCTTTCCCCCCAATCTTCCTCTTCGACAGACTAACGCTAAAGAAATACCGCCACAGATCAAAATGGGGATCGATCCCGAGTAAACCCTCGCACAGGGCAACGAACGCCGCCATATGCTGAATCCCATTGGGAGTGAGATGCTGCAGCTCTACCTCATAGAAATCTAATAACCCCCGAAGAAATCTATGCACGGGTACCCCAAATCCCGCTCATGGAAGATGGCAAAGGAGACGACATACCCTTCAGCGGCACTGCTCACCCTCGTCGCCGGGAGCAACCACTCTGGACGGGCGGATAGTGGGCGGAGAAGGCCACGGCGACGAGGCCCTCCAGATGTCGGGAAGTGATGCTTGATCTGCCCCACAACTCCATTGAAGCAGAGGGGGAAGGGCAGCGCGAGCTTAACGGGCGGGTCAAACACAAACGCAGTGCCGGGTCGACGGTGGCGATCGCGGGCGCAAGAGGTCAAGATTGGCGGCGGATGTTTCGAACGCAAAGGAAGGGGAGGAAACACGGGACCACAGGCGAACCCCGCGGTTTTATAGGGGCGACGGACGCGAGAAGGGCAACCGCCCGCCTCGATCTCCGTGTCTGCCACGCGCGCCACGCACACACGTCACGTCGTGGGACGCGCTGCCAGTCCTATCCTCTCATCCCAAAAATCTCGGTGGACGGTTCGCCTTCCCCAAGCGAATCCGGACTCTCCACCCACTGGGGAAGCACAAGCCACAAAGGCCCGCTTTTTTCTCTTTGGCCCACCTAGGGCCCAAAGAACTCACCGCCGGCCTACCAACTAAGAAGGAATCTCACGAACAATCCGCCACCAAGGGCGAAGCACCAAAGGAGGACGGCCCCGAATCAGTCCCAAAGAACGGGACGCCACGACCCACTCAGAAAAACACCCTCTAGGCGGTTCTACCCGAATCACCCGAGTCTCGGGGCTACTGTCGGGGACCTAATACTGTGGTACCCCTGTAAGGTGGAACCGATGACCACCGAACATGAAAAACTTCTAGATGCATAAGGGCTCCATGTCATCCCTTGTTCGAGTGACAGAGTTCGGTTCCGCCTCCTGACGCCTTGAGGGCGGGCTCGGTCTCGCCCGAGGGCCGAGGGATGAATTCCGCCTCACCCGACCCCGGAGGGGCGGGGTCGCCCTTACCCGATGCCTTGGTAGGATAACCCCGCCTCCCCCCCAAAAGCTCAAGGCTAATCTCCGTCTCGCCTGGGCGCCTATAGGGCGGGCTCGGTCTCGCCCGAGGCCGAGGATAAACTCCGCCTCGCCTCGGCCTTGAGGGCGGGCTCGGTCTCGCCGAGGGCCGAGGGACGAATTCTGTCTCGCCCACCCCCGGAGGGGCGGGTCACCACACCCGACGGCCTGTAACGAGCCTCGCCTGATCGATATCTATCCCTCATAATGATGGGTACAGGGACGAGACAAGACGTTCGGGTCAACCATGGCTCCAACGACCATACCTGCGCCTGGCGAGAAAAGGACCGCCAGGAACGACAGGACTAAAGCTTTAGACCCTTCCGGCGCCGCAGAGCCCAAAAGGTATTACAGTGCGTGCACCTCACCTCAGAGAGTTGTAGGCGCCGCCTTCACTCTGGGACACGGAACCCGACGAAGATATACGACAACCGCTACACGATCCAGAAAGGATTTGCTATCTCCACGAACGATGGGTATTCCGTCACCACACGGTGGACCCGAGGAGCGGCGCCCGCTTCCCGACCCCTCGTGTCCTCCCAACAAGGCCTTGACCACGGCGTTACACCGGACCCGACCCGCATTCTCCCAACGAGGACTCATGAGAACCGTATATGCAAGCGGAGCAAGGTCAGGGGAGGCTCATAAGTCAAAACCACTATACTGCAGCCCATACCCTACGCAGGGCAGCATTCTGTGACTAACCTGACATCCTGCAGAGACATCGACAACATTGTAAACACTTATCTTCCTTCGCGCTCATCAGAGTGGAGGACCTGACCAGGTAGACGTGAGCCACAAGACTAAGTAGAGTACGCGTCCTGGAGCCCTTACCCTTGTAAAGCCGCCCCTCGCCTATAAAGGGGATGCGCTTCTTCCATCAAGGACGATGGAAGAAAAGGAGGACAAAACAATAGAACGCACTCACACACATTCAAGCAAATGACGAAGCTCTTGACCACCTTTCAATCCTTCGATCGTAGACTTGGGACCAGTCCTCTCTCGGCAGCTTTGTATCCCTTACTACAGATCGTTACGGTGCTAATAACACAAGCAAAGAAACAAATCGGGACGTAGGGACGTTTCGCCCGAACCAGTATAAATCCTGTGTCCTTTAGCGCACCATCCGAGCCTAACGCGCATTACTATAAATTCACTTGCCGGTGCTTGTACGAAACACCGACAGTATCACGCTTTAAAAGTTTATTCTATACACCTTAGCATCTTTTGGTAGTCATTACTCTCCCATAATTCTAATCTATGCATATGTGCGAGCTTCAAACCAAACACTCTAGCACATATGTAGGGGCAGCTAATACTACCAATTCGGGTTTGTGGTACTTGTCCAAAATTATTTACACATGGTAAAATTGCTTGGGCAAGCAACATAAATCCAAAAGTGCTTAATTTCCATATCTTTGTAGAGTTGTCATCAATTACCAAAAAGGGGGAGATTAAAAGGTCCTTGTTTAGTTTTGGTAATTGAGTGACAACCTAGGTGGACTAATAAGTGTTTGTGTGAGATACATAGGTAATTAGTCCACAAGAACACTAGTGTGAGCAGCACATGCCATAGAGGTGGAAATGGCTTTGAAATGTTGCAAAGCTCACACTTGTGATGAAGGAGCTTATTGCATATGAGACATGACATTGAGTCATGTGACTAAGGTGGAGAAGATCAAGACAAGACTTGGCTTGATGGACCGGTTGCAAGCGTGAAGGGCAAGTTGGAGGCTTTGGAGCGATGGACCATGTGGCAGTGAAGCTTTGAGCAAGACTTGGAGCCGATGGACGAAGGCAACGGTGAAAAGCAAGTGAGGTCAAGATCGATGAACCAATACGGTCACATGATGATATGAAGTGGATCATATCATTTGTTGATCAAGGTTGGTGCATGTGTTGCATCAACATTGGAGGAGATGGAATAGAATGCGCAAGGCAAAGGTATAAACTATAGGGCATTTCATTCCACCGGTCATAGGTGTGTAGAGAAGTTTATGACCGGGTTTAGGATAGATGGCCGTACTATCAAGAGGGGTAAACTTGTTTGCATATCATCTAGTGCCACTCGAGTGATCTAACTTTGCATCGTTGCTAGGATCGAGCGGCGTGGTGGATTGCGTGACTAATCCTTTGAAAATGATTGTGAAAATGCTAACACACTTGCACAAGTTGTACACTTGGTGGTGTTGGTACATTTGCAAAGGATTAGAAGCTGGAGTTGATTTGGATCAACTGGGAGAAGAAAAGAGAGACCGGACCCTGCTAGCGGGCAGGACCAGACTCTGCCTATCCGAGTCTGGTCACTAACCCCTACCTTGGGCGTGGCCAGTAGGAGGACCGGACCCTGAGCCGAGAGTCCGGTTATGCAGCGTGGCGTGACAAAGTGTAGTTGGCGCGAACGGACGCAGGTGCTGGGTCCGATCATGATCGATCGGACCCGATCCGAAGACTGTTGGAGCTCTCGGTGTGGATTTGTGCCTTGACTAGACCTTGGCAGCAGCGCATCCGGTCTTAGCTTGGAGATGAGTCCGGTCGTGTGTTTGCTGCGCATGGTGACGACCAGACCCAACGACGGCGCGTCCGGTCTGGATGATCAGGCGCGTCCGGTCGCAGTTTGCTGGCACGCGGGAAGTAGCCGTTGCGGTGCAACGATCGACTTTGAATGCTAGAGACACGTGGCATGAATCTGGCGATCGGACCCTATGAACAGTAGAGTCAAGTCAGCCTGGGTGGGTTCGGTCTGGACCCTGCGTAGAGGGGGTTTTGAGCAGCAGCTCTTTTCTCCCTTGGGCTATATAACCAAGCACTAACCGGGCTTGGGCTGGCTGCTGAGCACCCTCACACCTTGGTGGCTTGTGTAGGTGTGCTTGGATGCCCTCTAACTCACTTGTGCTTGCAAGAGTGTGAATCAATTGCGAGTGAGTGATTCTAGTGCGTTGCATTGTGAGATTGCATCTAGTGGCACTAGGTGTTCGATTTGCAAGCCGATGGTGCTTGTTACTCTTGGAGGTTGCCATGTCATGGCTTGGTGGTGTGATCTCCGTCGAAACATGCAAGGAAGCTTGTGCGGTGCTCCGGAGAAGTTTGTGAGGGGTATTGTGCTCACCCCACGGGAGCCGCAAAGAGCAACTCTAGTTGAGCGTGTCATTGAGCTACCCTCACTTCGGGTAGGTTCTTGCGGCACCTTAGTGTGGGCTTGGCGTGGTGCCAATTAGCTTGCGAACCACCAAGTGTGCGGTCGACACAACAGGGACTAGCGTGTTGGCAAACACGTGAACCTTGGGATAAAAATCACCGTGTCATCCTCTTCCCGTTGGTTTGCAATCCCCATACACAAGGTTGTATTTACTTTCATATATATTGTGCTTGTTGTTGATACTTCTTAACGTCTAGTGGAGGAATTCCGCAAGCGCACAGAACTATTGCGTAGCACTTCGCTCGGTGAGTACCGAGTGTCGAATTTATATTTTTTCCCACAGGAAGGCAGAAGGCTAGAACTTATATTTAAGTTAGGTTTGCTAAAGGAAAACCTTTTGGGGCCGGCCGGCGTGGCATGTGGACCCCTGACCCTACTGCCACATCCACTTGGTCCCTATGTCCATATTTGTCACCATTTTGGTCCATTTTTGCTATAATTTCCTACATACAAATAATTCTACAAGCACAAGTGGAACTAGGTGAATTATAAACAAAATACAACATTTGTCATGATGTTTTACCTCACTTTATCATGCTTTTGGGTGGAATGTTGATGGTAAAAATAGGTGTTCGTGACCATCAACAAGCTCCCCCAAGCTACCCCTTTGCTCGTCCCTAAGCAAAGATGCAGGTTTAGCATGAAATAGGTGTTGGATCAGGAGTTGCTACTATGTAACACCATGCAAAAACTTATATACAATCAAATACTATCTCTTGAATTGAACATGTTAGCACTTAGAAATCCATCATCAGTCTTAGCAATGTGGGACTTATAGCTTTCACCTTGACAAGTAATTGCAAGAATGTATAGCTAGACAGATACTTTTTCCCTACTTTGGTTTAGCTCAAACTTCCTAGAGGTTTTCAATAAATTTTGAAAAGAAAACTTACCTAAGTTCCTCAGATGGTACACTCAAATCACTCAATGGTATTTGAAACCTCACCAAGGCCATAGGTCCTAGCCTTAATATCTATCCTAAAGCTTATGTGGAACTCAAGGTAGGGGATAAAAGCATAGCCTACTTGAATTGAATGTATTGCTAAGTCAAACACTTGGATCACAAGGAGCAACAAATCATACTAATTGATCAAGATGTGCATGTGTGTGGTATATTTGGTGGAAGTGGTACTCCTTTGAGAAGTTTTCTTTCTCTAGCTTCTTTTTGAGAGGGCATGGCTACTTTTCTTTTTCTCACTCTCTCTCTCTCTCTTTTAACACTAGAGCTTTTTGCTCTTTCATTCTCTCCCTCTCTCTTTTTTCTATAGCCCATGCCTCTCTTTTTGATGAAAGATAGCTAGAGAGGTAACTTTGATTCTCATAGAGCAATAATGAATGAAAAGCATATGTGGTTGCGTATTCCCAGTGTAGAAATAGCATAAGTATGTGGGTGTGCGTGCTCTTGATCAAAAAGCATGACAAGTTTCTCTACACAGATCAACAAGGCTTGAAAAAACTCAAAACAAACAAGCAACTTTTATAGTGGCTTTATCATGTATGAATATGTATTTGGATCTGGTAGGAATTTATCACCATTGAGGAACTTCTAGCAAGAGAGTTTTAGCATTTTTCAAAACAAACTCCAGGTTGTTTTTACTATTCTTTAGATAGTTTCAAAGATTTACTCTAATCTTTGCTACAACATTTCTCACAAAAACTTAGACTTGGTTCTAGCATTTGCAACCCACAAAAGCATTCAACTTAAGATGAACTCTAAATTATCATGCTCAAAACTTAAGAAGTATCAGACTGTATGGCAAGCTTTTGCAAAGTATTACAGAGCAACTATTCATCATCTCCAAATAACTTTATCATCATTTATTAGAGCAGAGTTTCTTTTAAGATAAATTTCAAGGCACTCCTCTCTACATTCTATGACCATGGATATTGACATGTAAAACAAACACGAATATAAAGAGAGGGTTTAAGATTTTCATACCTGAGCGGGGAGAGATATCTCCCCCAAGCTTGCCTTTTGCATAGGTTGGAATGTCTTCTGGCGACTCTTTGATTCTTTCTTTATTGACAAACTACTACTACTAGAATGCATAAATGACTAAATGACCAAACCTATTACTACTAGATAACTTACTAAATATTTATTTATTATTTATGTTTTTTATATATAGTTTATTTTATTTAAATGCAAATCCTATCATATCTTGCATAGCTACTACAGACTTTATTTATTAACATAGAGTAGCTAAATGCAACTAACTAATCATGCAATGCAAAGCAATTTTATTGGAAATTGAAATATGAGATGCAACTACTTGAAATGAGGTAAATATGCAAGGGATAGAGAACTTACCTTTTTGACGGGCTCAAGGTCATTCTTCCTTGAGTGGGGGTGTTTTCTCTTGTTCCACCTCGGAGGCCTTGTCAGGATTAGGGGATGACGAATTTGAGGACGGATCTTTCTTTCTACGCCATCTTTTTCTGTTCTTCTTCTTCTTGACAGGCTTCGTCGGTTCTTCAATCGGCTTTGGTTTCTTCATCTTGATTCTCTTCGGATGCTTGTTCTTTACCTGTTTCTCATCAAAGAGAGGTTGTCCAGAGGCAAAAGCAAATATTTCTTTTCTTCCAGCAAAGTGGAATTGGATTTGCCCGGAAGCCACATATATGCAAGCATTTGTAGTATTAAGGAAAGGACAACCAAGAATTAAAGGTGTATCCTTGTCGTTGCCCATGTCTAAGATCATAAAATCTATTGGAACATAAGCACTCCTAACCTTGACTAATAAGTCAGTGGCTACTCCCTCAAGATAACGGGTAGATTGACTGCTAGCTGTAGGTAAACTGAGGTTTTAGCTAAGGTAGTGTAAAACAATCTATCATAAGTTTCCTTAGACATAATGTTAACACTAGAGACTAGATCACAAATGGCATTATGAAAAGTGTGGGGTCCTATGGAGCAAGTAATGACAGGGTTCCTAGGATCACCTTTCTTAATAGGAAATTCCCAACCATTTTCAGAAGTCATACCTTGCCATGACAAGGTTGGATGTCTCCATGGTTCCTTCAGGTTTGCCAGGAATTCTATCTTTTTCATAGGATGGTATGACAGCAGCTATTGGAGCTAATTGGGTTTCTATCATCTTATTGAAACTAAGTTGATTCTTTAAGGTAGAAGAAAACACATCCAATTTAGCATTTATGTTTCCCAACATCTTGTCATGAGCATGCAACTTTTTAATTACGCTATCAGTCATTCTACCATTGCTATAAACAAGATTTTTAAGGAAAGCATAACTATTATTACCTAAATTATTCACGCATTGAGAAGAGTAATAATTGTTACCTCCTTGATTGTTGGAGCGCTAATTCCATCCTTGATGTTGTTGTAGACGAAACCCGTTGTCGGTGTTGACGAAGTTAAGATCCTCCTGGGTCCCGGGATAGAAATTTCCCAAATGTCCAATATCTCCACAGACTTCACAAGTCATGTGGGAATCCATGGCTTTGAGTGTCTCTTGGGCACTCATCTTCTCATAATGTTCTACTCGCTTCGCGAGTAGATTCATTTTTGCTGCAAGCATGTCAACTTTTTTAATTGAATGCATACCTCGTTTATGGGGTTAGAGTCGATTTTCACTCCATCCTTGGTTGGAAACCATCTTCTCGATCAGCGTCTTTGCATCTACAACACTTAGAGAAAAGAATGCTCCACCAGCAGCAGCATCTAAATGGCTCCTATCTAACGGAACTAGTCCATGGTAGAACTTCTAGATCAAAAGCCAGTCTTCCATGCCATGGTGTGGGCATGCAGAGACATACTCTTGCATTCGTTACCAAGCCTCGGGAATCGACTCATCCGCTAGTTGTTGAAAACTAGAGATCTTATTGCGAAGACCATTAGTCTTCCCCATAGGGAAAAACTTGACTAGGAAAGCATTGTAACACTTGTCCCAGGTATCTACAGTGTTGTAGTTAGAGTAAAACCATTGCTTAGCCTTTCCTAACAAAGAGAAGGGGAAAAGGCGAGGACATATAGCCTCTTGGATCACTCCCTTTATGGTGAATGTGCTACAAATCTCCAAAAAGTGTCAGAGGTGAGCATTTGCATCCTCGTGGGATTTCCCATAAAACGGACTAGCTTGAACCATCGTAATTAACGTTGGTTTAAGCTCAAAGTTAGCGTCCCAATTGATAACATTGGGTCCGGTGGCTACATTAGCAGCCGAGGGTGCAAAAAATCATGAATGGACCTCCCCGGTCAGTTGCCCATGGTCGTGTAGGGTAGTGATAGTGTATGAGGAAAAAAGGATAAACTACTTAGGATAACTTAAAGCCTAGTTAGCAAAGCTAGCAAAAATTTAAATTCGAGGCTAGTTGCCTTCCCCGGCAACGGTGCCAGAAATGCTTGTTGATACTTCTTAACGACTAGTGGAGGAATTCCGCAAACACACAGAACTATCGCATAGCACTTCGCTCAGTGAGCACCGAGTGTCAAATTTATATTTTTCCCACAGGAAGACGGAAGGCTAGAACTTATATTTAGGTTAGGTTTGCTAAAGGAAAGCCTAAGTATATCCTAGGTAGGTAACGATAATGGTGGTTGAGTGTGAACTACCTAAACAAACTATTAAACAAGCTCACTAGAGATAGCTAGGTGGGAGAGCAAGTGATATATCTTTCAGTAACAAAAGGGTAAACTAATGACTAGGAGAAATGCGCTAGTACTTCCAGACATAGCACGCCTACCAACTAGGAGAGTTAAATAGACAAGGACTACCACGATCCCTACGATTTAATAACTAGACCTAACGTGGTGGAATACAGAGGATGGACAAGGTTGTCACCACTTAAAAACTACCACAATCTATCCAGAGGCCTAGCTGTATCCACAGGTAATCTATAGCCTAAGTACCTCGTTTAATCTATAGGCTTACTACTTTGATCTGAGCTCCGATGAAATGAGATCAAAGTACCCTAACCAGATGGTGGAATCGGTGCTAATGAAAGACTACTAATAATGAGATAACCTATGCTACTAATGCCAAGCAACAAGCACCTAAGCTCACTAATGATCAAAGCAAAGCAATAATACTAGAATAAAGTATGAATAAAGTAAATGCTAAATGAAAGAATTACAAATGAGCTATACTAGACCCAGAAGACTCTTCTGGACTCTGAGAGAAGCTCTGCTCTCGCTCTACTTCCACTACTAGACTACTACTCTAAAGCTAAGCTAAGCTAGAAAGCTTGGAGAAGCTTGGAGAGCTTGGAAATGAATGGGGCTCTTCTCCACCGAGCTCCACACCCCATATTTATAGTGTAGAGTGAGGAGGGTACTTGTAGACAGCCAGGAGGTTGATGGCCACCCCAGGGCACCGGGCGGCGGCTAGGGGGTGTCGGCCAGCCCTTGGACCCACCACCTCTTGATCCTCCGGTGTTGGTTGGCTCCCAAAGGCGGTTGTAGGACTGACACATGTTGAAATTTAGTAGGTAAGGTGGTTTGTAGGTCGGTTGGAGCCTCCCAAGTGTATGACGGTGGGCCGGTGGATCCGCGTCAACTCCATCTTGTCCATTGGTGCAAACCGACTTAGATCAACGTTTGGCATTGCTTCTGGAACAGCTCCTACGGATCGATGACATGGCCAGGCCACATGGCACACCAGGTGGCGCCCTTGTGGGGTCAGCCAGCGTGGCATGTGGGCCCCTGGCCCCACTGCCATGTCCACTTGGTCCCTATGTCCATATTTGTCACCATTTTGATTCATTTTTGCTTTAATTTCCTGCATACAAATAATTCTACAAGCACAAGTGGAAATAGGTGAATTATAAACAAAATGCAACATTTGTGATGATGTTTTACCTCACTTTATCATGCTCTTGGGTGGAATGTTGATGGTAAAAACAGGTGTTAGTGACCATCAACACTTGTGTAGTTGCTCTTGTAATTAGTTAGCTTGTATGGCTTGCTAGTTACCTTCTTGCTTGTGTAGCATAGAAGTAGCTCCCTTGCGTGACTAATTGTCTTGAGTAGCCTTGTTAGTCACATTGCTTAGTTTGTGTAGCTAAGTAATTTGAGCTCTCTAATTTGGCTTGTGTAGCATTGTTATTGAGCATTGCTAGTGAGGTTAGGAGATTTGTACTTTTTCTTACTAGATTGTGTAGGAGCTACCCCGGTTGCTTGAGTACTAGTTGTATCGGTTTGTGTGACCTTGCTTCTAGCATTGATTAGGTGAGCTCTAGCTGGCCCGACACCTTTGTTGCCTAATTAGGATCTTTATAGGGTGCTTGTGAACTTAAATAGAGGGGTGTAGTCTTGGCTAGACCGATAGTTTTAATTCCGCATTTGTTTCGGTTAGCCGACGCAATTAATTTTAGAAAAGACTATTCCTCCCTATAGTTCGCCGTCTCGACCCTATACACTTATCCTTGTCTATTGATAAGGCAACTTGTGCTAACTCATCTTCAATGGTTTGCATTTGTACCAGAGCCATCTGAGAGACTGGTAAGTGGAAAAGGTCATAAAAAACTTCCATGCTGAGCACTGCTTGAACTGAAATCAATTTATTCTTGGCAAAAGAGAACAGCTCAGGAGTAGAGGTTACAGAGCTCATCAGTCTCCAGTTATCAGTCAAAAAAAAAGCAAGTCTGTCCATCCCCAATAGTAGTCATGGTGAAGCTTTTGAATTTGGCCAGCAATTTTAGGTTGTCTCTCCACCAAAAGGAACCTTTCTTAATGTGACTTGGTAACTTACCCTGCTTATAATGCTTCTCCTAAACTAGATTGACCCAAGGTATGTCCATCCTATTGAAGAATTTGTTAAGATTCTTGAGTAAAAGGGCTTCATTCTGTTTCTTGATATCAATGCCTCCTAATCCACCATCCTTCTCTGCACAAACCATTTTCCATGCTACTGCTTTTGGTGGCTTTCTAGCATTAATTTCAGCACCTTGCCAGAGACAGTTTTTCCTAAACTTGTCTATTTGTTTGATGACTCCTTTTGGCAATTTTAGGGAGCACATATAAAAAGTGGGTAGAGAGGTGAAAACTGCATTAGTAAGTTTAAGTCTTCCAGCCTGGCTCAGGAATGAGGAAACCCCAGAGAGCCTTTTTCACATCTGTTGATCAATGGCATGAAGTCCTGGGCATTTGGCTTTGTTAAACTTAGTGGTTGTCGATGTTTGACCACCGATAGCCTGCCACGGGGGTACCCTGGGAAGTATGTTCGGGCCTCAGCGTATGCGGAACTCGACGGTTAAAGCAAGAGACAGTCGATTTATCCTGGTTCAGACCCTCAATCGTTGGTCGAGTAATAGCCCTACGTCTAGTCGGTGTTACCCTTTGCGTTGGATTGATTGTGAAGTGTTGTGTTGTGTCATCCTTTCTCTAGGAACCCTGCCCTCCTTTATATAGTCAGAAGGTCAGAGTCGTAGTTGGTTTACAATGTGAGTTCCTAGTAGGATTATAGAATAATACTACTACTAAGATTACATGGGAAGAAACCTAATTAGACTAGATCTTCTCCCTTCCTTGCGGGGTATCCTGTGGGTCCCGCACCGACAAGCCCCTGAGCACTTCATGGTTGAGCTCTGGAAGCCTCTTCTTGTTCCTTCTGATCTTGCTGAGCAGGAACAAGCGTCGTCCGAGTGCTTTCTTGAGCAAAACCGTGTAGCGCTTCGTGAGATCTTCGTGTGGTGTGTACCTTTTTGAAGAAAAAAGTACTCCCATTTGGGTGTAGCCCCCGATTCTCTTGCTATTTGGAACAATGAGCTAGAGGGTCTTCTCTTAAAATCCCTCTGATTCTTCGTCAAAGGGCCCCTGAGCCTATACCTGGGTTCTTTATCAAAAAAGAGCTCGGATATAGCTAGGTGCGGGTTCTTTTGGTCTTTAGGCCTTGAAGTGGTCTGTCTTGAAGAAGTCTTCTGAGTGATGTGCGCTTTTTTTTGAAGAAAAAAGTGCACTCACTGAGTGTAGCCCCCGAGCCTCTTGCTATTTGGAACAAAAAGTTGGAGGGTCTTGAATCTTATGTTGTTTGAAAATTGCTGTCTTGAAGAAGTCTTCTGAGTGATGTGCGCTTTTTCGAAGAAAAAAGTGCACTCACTGAGTGTAGCCCCCGAGTCTCTTGCTATTTGGAACAAATAGTTGGAGGGTCTTGATTCTGAGTTGTTCAAGTTACTAAAAACCTCTTCTGTTGCAGCCCGTCTTGAATCTAAGTTGTTCAAATGACTAAAAGCCTTTCTTATTGCAGCCCCCGAGCATATACCTGGGTTCTTTTATCTGAAAAGAACTCGGATACAGGATATTGGCATGTTCTCTGGTAGTCTACTGTTGTCAGATGTAGTTGTATGGTGGTGGTTGATAGTAAATGCTGTTTGTTCACGAGTTGTACAGTGTTGGTATATTCTTCTGAATATGCTCATTCTTGAGTACTGCTCCTTCACGCCTGAGTCCTCTTTCATTGAATTCTGTCTTTTTACTATGTCCTTTGTTAGGTTTGTTCCGTTGGTGCTCCCGGTCCATGTGCACCACTTCTTTGGCCTATAAATATCCTCCTTGTGTGCTATTTTGATTCATCGAGCATTTTGTTGCGTGGTCTGAAATCTCCGTAGTCATGAATATGGTAGTTTGTGAAGTAGAGCAGCCCCCGGGCGTATTTTGTAGTTCTTGTGTATCTTGCCGTAGCTGGAGGGAGTCTTGTGATAGGGATTAGAGGTAGACTAATCCCGTAGCAGCATTGTACTTGGAAGTACGTGGCGGTAGTCGGAGGGAGTCTTGTGATGTGGGATACGTTCCTTCATCTGACAGTTCTGGGTTGATCCTCGTCGTCTGCCCTGAGACTGTCCGGTGCAGATCAACACCATATCCAGCATCACATCGGACTTGGGTAGACAGATGCCTGCCGGCCTTCTCTGCTCCATGTTGTCCCGCCGTGCTGCTGATTTCCACCTTGGATGCACTGCGTCCGTCCTTTGAAGAAAACAATGTAGCCGAGTGCGGTTTGTTCTACCGAGTAGCAATTTGAAACACGTAGTCGTTCCAGAGCCTAGCTGTGTCCGGGTTCCTCTTTGCTACCTTGCTTGTCGTAGTACTGAGTTCGTTGGGTCTTGTAAGATGTGTAATCTTCTATTTTTTGAAACCATTTATAATGGAAAGAATCTTATCTTCTGAGTTGTCATTCTTTATTCTGTTGATGTCCCGGCTGTTTATGAGATTCCCGAGTTCTTTCTATAAGGACTGGGTTATTGCGTTCCTTGTGCGGTAACCCTTCATTGCTTCATGGTTGATGAGTTCTTTTTGTAGCAATATGATAACTCCGCTGTGGTGCTGGATGGATAAGTTTGGAATCTGCCCGTTGAACTGTACCGTTGTGTGGATTTGTGACGTCCGTCATTTTAGCTATGTCAGTAAACGGACCATTGCGCTCTCATGCCGTGTTTAAACGGGCCAGGTGGGCCACGTTTTACTGCTGTAAAATCTATTTAAGGGCCTTTCTTCTTTTTCTTTACTGCCCTGCTTTTGCCTTGAAACCCAAGTCTTCAAAACTCCACCGCCGCCATTGTCACCGTCATCTGAGCGCCGCCACCTGAGCATCACCTTTCCTTAGTGCTTTTATTGCTTTCGCTAGTATATGGGTAGGAAGAAATCAGCGAGCAAGTCCCAGGCAGCCTTTGTGGACGAGGAGGCCTCGCTTTCCGTGATTGAAAATCAAGAATTCATGGCCATGAGGGCTGCTTAGAAGATCTGGCCGGCTCCGACTACAACTGAGGATCAGTTGCGCGAGCTTGTCAGTGATGGTCTGATCTAGAGCAAGGATATTGCTGATTGGAGAGCTCTAGGTGAGCATCGGGTCCCTACTCCAGGTCCTGGTCAGATTATTCTTTTCGTCTCCTTTATCTGTGCCAGACTCTGCCTTCCTGCTTCTGCTTTTCTTCACCAATTTCTCAGCTATTTTGGGATTAGCCTGAACCATCTTGCTCCCAATGTTGTCCTTCATCTTTCTATTTTCGTTCATCTTTGTGAAACTTTCCTAAAAATTCCTCCTTCTCTTTCTCTCTTTCTTTAGTTCTTTTGTCTGAAGCCACAACCCTGCCGCGATGACACCAATGTTCTTGGTGGCTGCGGGATTCAGTTTTGCCAGGGACATAAGAGCAAATTCTTTGACTATGACCTGGTTGATTCTGTGAGGGATTGGCGTGCCGACTGGTTTTATGTCGCCAATTTGATTCCTCCTCTTTCCGTTCATTCTGGATCTGGTCCCTTGGTTAATGACCGATGGGAAAAGAACCCCCTGACGACGGATGAGAGCCAAGCGATCAAGCCGTTTCTTGAGAGGATATGTACTCTAAAGCAGCAGGGCTTGACCGGCTTCGGTATCGTCTCTAGTTTTCTTCGCCGCCGTGTTCAGCCTATGAAGGAGCGGGAGAATTTTGGGTTTGAGTACTCTGGGGTGAAGGACCCTTCTCGTATGGTCCCTGCCCTTGAGTTGACTGATGAGGAGGTGCTCGAGCGTCTTCAGAAGATGCTGAAAGGAGTAAGCGTCATCCCGCTTGCTGTCCTTGAGTATAGTGCTAACAACCCGCCTCCTACTGTGAGTTGTTTTTTCTTATGCGGGTACTTTTTGTATTTCTTTTGCTGTCTCCACTTTTTCTTAATCTTTCTTGTCTGGTTGTTATACTCTTTTTATAGGAATTGGGGCGTAACTTTGTTGATCTGATCCCCCTTGGTGACTGCCCTGCCATTATGGGGATTGGGGATAGTCTTGCTGGGGCTTCTTTAACCAGTAAGTTTCAAACCACCACAATGTTTTCTGGTGTTTCTTCCGCGGTTTCTGATGTATATGTGGAGTATGTTCCTCGTCCAATTCCTTGAGGTCCTCGTAGTGTCGAGAAAAGGGGGCAAGCTAAAAGTTCTTCTTCTAGTTTGTCTGCTGCCAAGAAGTCTCGCTAGTTGAGTACTCGTCCAAGTACTCTAGTGGTAGGTAGCGTGCTCCTAGGTGAGCATATTAATATGTTTTGTCTTTTTATGGTTTGTTTGTGTCCTGAACCGAGTACTTTTCTCCTTTTTCAGATGGCGCTATGGCTGCCTTGCTTGAGAGTGAGGAAGATGAGGACGATGATGCGCCCCTTGTCCCGCGTCAGTGAGTTGTTTCCCTGTTTTTCTGTTGTTGAACACCTCTTCTTGTTCTAACTTTGGACTTGTCCTCTTGTAGTAAATGGCCGTCGAGCTTGAGTTCTTCTGGGGCTCTGGTACCGGCCCCGCCGCTCCTATCGTAGAGCGGCGATGATGTTTTTGCTACCATAGTTCCTCCTGTAAGGTCTTCTTTTGGTTTCATGAAGAAGAAGATAGCTGAGTGAGTGATTCCTTGTTATGTTTCTTTGCTTTTGTTTTCCTTTTTCCTGACTCATATTCTTATCGTTGAGTTTCCTTATCATCTTGCAGGCCCTCGCCTTCCCTTAACCCTCCGTCGACCTCTTGTCAGTCCTCTGATGCGCCTCTGTGTGCTGAGTCTGGGGACTTGGCATGTACGGTCGGTGAGGTGGCTGTGAGGGAGACCGGGTTCTCTGATGATCACGCTGCTGCTGACTCGGTGGCTCCGAAAGTGACCGTGGCCACGGCGGTGGGTTCTTCTGAGGAGGTAGTCGGGGCTTCCCAGGGTATGGCCCTGGCCTTGCCTTCTTCGCATCGGGTGGCTTCTCCCTCTGCTCCTCTTGTTACCGGTGCTCGGTGCTTGGATGATGACGTGTTGCAGCAGTTCGATGCCACTCATCGTTTGTCAGAGCTGACTGCCGCCTGGGGGACCCTTTCGACTTCTTTTGGGGAAAAGCTCCAGGTAAGTTTTTCTAAAGTTCTTTCTTCGGGTGTTCGTCTTTGCTTTGTTCTTATGCCTTCTTTCTCTGTCTCTTTTTGTTTAGTTTTTTTCTCGGGATCATACCGGCTTCTTTTTCTCGTTTGAAACCGAGAAAAAGTTGTCCTCTGAGGTGAGTGCCCTAAAAGCAGAGCTTGACCTCTGTTGGGCCGAGATGGAGACTGAGCGTCAAACGTACCAAAAGGAGGAAAAGGCTCTTCGTGCCTGGGTGGTAGAGGTAGAGAAGCGGAGGGATGCTGTGGTGGAGGCCATGAAGAATGAGTGCAATGGTATTGCGGGTTCTTCTTGTTTACTTTTGTATTCTGATTTCCCTTTCTGCTGACTTCTTTTTTGGTGCTTGTTCTAGCTCTCCGAGTTGAAAAGCAGAAGCTCTCGGAGGGTATTGAGGAAATGAAGAAAACTGTTCGCAATAGTCACAACAGGGCTGAGGAGGTAATTACTCACGCTGAAGAAGAACTCACGCTTGCCAAGTTGATTAGGCGTGGAGCTGACAGGGATCTTGTGCAGGTCCAAAAGACTATTGAAGACTTGATTGGTAAGTTAGCGATGGCTACTGAGAACTAGAATGCTTTGTGGAAATCCTTTCGGTCAGTAGCCGATCTTCTTCGGACTTCAGCGGATGATGGTCAATCTTGGGCTCAGTTTATTCCCCAAGTGCCGACCCGTTTCCAAGAGTTCGTGAAGAAGTGCGCCCAACTATGTACCAGAAATGTTCTTGCCCAGGTCCTGGTTCTTTCTCCAGAGTTTCCTTTATCCAAGGTTGCTGATGAAGCTGAGAGTCAAGAATATCTGGATGCTGTTGAGAAGGTGGAGCCTGAGGTCGAAGATTTAGCCAGGAGGATTGTTGATAATCTTAACATTGATATTTCTTCTCCTGATGACAATGCTTGATGTAATTGACCTTTGTACTCCAGCTTCTGTAATACAACACTATACTTCTTTTTGAATGAAGATTGAATGAAGATTCTTTATTTTTTGTTGATGTCTTCTTTGCCTGTATTTCTTCGTCTTGTAAACAACGCGGTTTAGGTAGATCGTTGTCTTGACAAACTTTCTTGATCTGTCGAGTGCTTTTCTGGCTTTCATTTGTGCCGTGTAAACAACTCGGTATATGTAGATCGTTGTCTTGATAGACTTTCTTGATTTGTCGAGTGCTTGTCTGGCTTTCATCTGTGACTTGTAAACAACTCGGTATAGATCGTTGTCTTGACAAACTTTGTGTTCTTGTTAGTACTGAAAAGACTTAGGACCGGCGATCTCAAATATCTTTAGCTTCTTCTTTTTAGCTTAACTCGAGATGTGGTCAGCATCTGGTCCTTTCCCTGGTTGCAAAAACATCCTAGGATCAACAAGCCCTCGAGCACTTCATGGTTGAGTTCTGGAAGCCTCGTCTTGTTCCTTCAGGTCCTGCCGAGTAGGTACAAGCGTTGTCTAAGTGCTTTTCTGAGCGAAATCATGTAGCGCTTCTTGGGATCTTCTGAGTGTAGCCCCCAAGCCTCTTGCTATTTGGAACAAGGAGCTGGAGGGTCCTATCTTGAAATTGCTCTGATTTATGCTCAGGCTTAGTTTTAGTCGTTTTGCTTTTTGGTTTGGGTGTTAGCTTATTAGCTACCCTCATCGGCGGGCTCAAGCATCTTTTCAGCTCTTTTGCTCTCGGCCAGTATGCTCAGGCGTATTTTTAGCCATTTTGCTTTTTGGTTCGGGTGTTAGCTTGTTAGCTACCCTCATCGGCGGGCTCAATAATCTTTTCAGCTCTTTTGCTCTTGGCCGGTATGCTCAGGCGTATTTTCAGCCATTTTGCTTTTTAGTTCGGGTGTTAGCTTGTTAGCTACCCTCATCGGCGGACTCAAGCATCTTTTTAGTTCTTTTGCTCTCGGCCTGTATGCTTATTGGAAACAACTCGAGGAAAGCCATAATAAGACATATGTTGTCAAAAAACCATCTTTATTGATCATGAATGTTGATAAGCCATAATAATACATATGTTGTCGAGGAACACCATCTTTATTGATCATGAACATTGATCTCCTGTGGCTTGTATATATATTCTTCCTTGAGTTGTTTTCATGCGTAGAATCTTCTTAGCTGGCTGATGTGCCATGTATTGTTGACTTCTTTTCCATCTTCAGTTATCAACTTGTACGTGCCTGGTCCGGTGACTTTTGTGATAATAAAAGGACCTTCCCATGGACTGAGTAGTTTATGGTGTCCGTTAGTTTTTTGTATTCTTCTTAGTACTAGGTCTCTGACTTGTAGTGATCGAGGCTAGGTATTCTGGTTGTAGTGGCATCTTAATCCTTGGAGGTATCTTGCTGATTGAAGGGTAGCGTTTACTCTGACTTCTTCTGTACTGTCGAGTTCTAATCTTCAGGTGTGTTCTGCTTCTCCTTCGTCATATTGTTCTATCCTTGGTGACGTCCAGATCAAGTCGGTAGGTAGTACAGCTTCTGATCTGTAAACTAGGAAGAAAGGTGAGTATCCGGTGGCTCTGCTTATTTGAGTTCGTAGCCCCCATACGACCTTGGGTAATTCATCAATCCATTTTGATCCATAGTCCACTAGTTCTTCATACAATCTTGGTTTTAATCCGGCTAGTATGAGTCCATTAACCCTTTCTACCTGTCCGTTGGCCTCTGGATGTGCGACTGATGTGTAATCTATGCTAAAGCCGCAGTCCTGTGCCCAACTTTGGAATTCTGTGGCTATGAAGGGAGAACCCAAATCTGTGATGATTCGATTGGGCATGCCAAAGCGGTGCATAATGTCTTGGATGAACTCGACTGCTTTGGCTGCGCTGTATTTTACGAGTGGTTTGTATTCAATCCACTTGGTGAACTTGTCAATTGCTACGAAGATGTACTCGAAATCGCCTTTTGCTTTCTTGAGAGGTCCTACTTGATCCAGCCCCCAGCAGGAGAAGGGCCAAGCGGGTGGGATGCAGATGAGATTGTGTGCTGGCACATGAGCTTGTCTTGCGAACATTTGACAACCTTTGCATTTTCTGACAAGTTCTTCTGCGTCTTTCAAAGCGGTTGGCCAGTAGAACCCGGTGCGGAATGTCTTGCCGACCAGTGTTCTTGAGGCGGCATGATTTCCACAGCAACCTGAGTGTATTTCGTCTAGGATCTCTTTGCCCTCTTCAAATGAGACATATTTTAGGAGTACTCATGATGATGCGGCTCTTCTGTAGAGCTTGTCCCCTACTAGGACGTAGTTCTTGCTTCTGCGAACAACTCGGGTAGTTTCGTCTTTATCTGTTGGCAACTTATTCTCTTTGATATAATCAATAAAAACTTAGATCCATGAGGTGGTGATTACCAAAATCTGGGTGCCTTTAGCTGAGATTTCAGGGGTTATCTCACCGGGTTGTTTGATAGACGGAGCTGATAACTCCTCTATGAATACACCGGGTGGGACCTTCGCCCTGTCCGATCCGAGCTTGGCAAGGACGTCTGCCGCAATATTAGAATCGCGCAGGACATGTAGAATTTCTAATCCTTGAAAATGTTTTTTGAGCTTTCGTATTTCAGCACAGTAAGCGCCCATGTTTTCTTTGGTGCAGTCCCAATCTTTGTTGACTTGATTGATGACTACTGCCGAATCGCTGTATACGAGTAAACGCTTGATTCCGAGGGTAATTGCCACTCGTAGCCCGTGGATGAGGGCTTCGTATTCTACTTCATTGTTTGTAGCTTGCCATAATATCTGAAGGACATACTTGAGTTGTTTTCCGTCTGGAGAAATGAGGAGAACGCCTGCACCGGCTCCGCCTAGCTTGAGTGATCCATCAAAGTACATCTTCTAATGATCAAGGATGGTATTTGACATAGGTTGTTGAATTTCTGTCCACTCGGCAATAAAATTGGCCAGGGCTTGAGATTTAATTGCCTTCCGTGGGGTGAAATCGATATTGAGAGCACCAAGTTCAACTGCCCACTTAGATATGCGTCCTGTTGCGTCTCTGTTGTGTAGGATGTCTCCAAGTGGGAAATCGGATTTTTGATTCTGACAGTACTTCGCTGATGTAGTATACGGGGCGTTGTACTTTATATACACGCCCTTCTTCTTCTCTTTCTACGACAATCACTGTGCTGATCACAGTAGAAGTTGCCACAATGTACAGCATCATGTCTTCATATTTCTTTGGAGGTGTGAGAACGGGCGAGGAGGTGAGCTATGCCTTGAGCTTCTTGAAAGCTTCGTTGGCTTCTTCTGTCCACTCGAACTTGTCTGTCTTCTTTAGCGGTTTAAAGAAAGGTAACCCTTTTTCGCCGAGTCTTGATATGAAATGATTGAGGGCCACCATGCAGCCGTTAGTTTCTGCACATCTTTGACACTTCGAGGAGGGCCCATCTTTGTTATGGATCAAATTTGCTTGGCGCTTGCTTCGATTCCGCGATTACTGACCAAGAATCCGAGTAGTTGTCCTGAAGGAACTCCGAATACACACTTGTTTGGGTTCAATTTCCACCAACATCTTTTCATGTTTTTGAAGGTTTGCTTTAAGTCTTCAATTAGTGTATCCGGGTTCTTTGTCTTTACTACTACGTCATCCACGTATGCCTCTACGTTTTCGCCGATCTGATCACCAAGGCAAGTTTGGATAGCTCTTTGGTAAGTGGCACCAGCATTCTTGAGTCCAAATGACATGGTTTTGTAGCAGTAGGCACCGAACAGAGTGATGAAAGATGTCTTGCTCTAGTCTTGTTCCTTTAATGCGATCTGGTGATATCATGAATAGCAATCAAGGAAGGATAATAGGGCAGATCCTGCTGTTGAATCAACTATCTGATCAATGCGTGGTAGCCCGAATGGATCTTTCGGGCAGTGTTTGTTGAGATCTGTGTAGTCGACACACATGCGCCACTCGTCCGTATTCTTTTTCTGTACTAGAACTGGGTTTGCTAGCCAATCTGGATGGAGGAATTCTCTAATGAATCCGGCTGCCATTAGCTTTGTGATTTCTTTTTTAATTGCTGCCTTCTTGTCGGGTGAGAATCATCGTAGCTGTTGCTTCACAGACTTGGAGCCTTCATTGATATCAATTATGTGCTCAACCAACTCTCTTGGGACACCTGGCATGTCGGCTGGCTTCCAAGCGAAGATATCTTTGTTGTCCCGAAGAAAGTTGGTGAGTGCGAGTTCCTATTTTGCCGAGAGGTGGGCGCTGATGGTTGCCATTTTGGAGGGATCACTGGTGCCCAGGTCGATTTGCTTGACGTCGGCTTCTTTTGGTGGTGCGAGGATGCTAGGTTTTTAGCCGGTATCTCTAGCTCTTCTGGGCTATTTCTTTTCTACCATCGGTGGCTTGTGCTTTTGCTGCAATTTGGATTGCCTGAATGTCGCAGTCAAAAGCGCGCTTCAAATTACTCCGAAGAGAAAGGACATCGTTAGGCCCTGGCATCTTAAGCAACAGGTACGGATAATGCGGTATCGCCATGAATTTTGCTAGTGCTGGGCCCCCGAGGATTGCGTGATATGATGAATCGAAGTCTGCAACTTCAAACTTGATGAACTCTATACAGTAGTTCGAGGGAGTCCTAAAAGTAACCGGTAGAGTGATTTGTCCAAGTGGCATCGCTGCCTTGCCGGGTACTATGCCATAAAAAGGGGTGCTCGTTGGTGTAATCATCCCGGCGAGTTGTAGTCCCATCTTCCTTAGAGTTTCTGAAAAAATGATGTTGAGTCTGGCTCCCCCGTCGATTAGTACTTTTGTGATAGTCATACCGGCAATAGTTGGATCTAGAACCAGTGGGTAATGGCCTGCGTTTCCTACGCTAGTCCATTGGTCTTCTCTTGAAAATTGGATTGGATATTGTGACCAATTGAGATATCTTGGACTAACTGGTTCTGCTGCTATGATGGTTCGTAGTGCTAGCTTTTTTTGATGTTTGCTTCTGGAATCTGGAACCCCGGCGAAGATCACTGCTACTATCCCCCTGGATTTTTGGAATCCCTTGTCTTCGTCGTTGTCTTCTTCTTTTTTCTGATTGTCTTCTTTAGTGCTCCCCTTACTATCTTTTCTTGTGTATCGATCATTGAAGGTGTAGCAATCTCCGATGGTGTGATTTCCTTTAGGGTGAAAGATGCAATGCATGTTTTCAATGTCGTCATACCTTCTGGGTTTGGAAAACTTCCTTGATTTGTCAGTCACCACTACGGTGTTGTTTGGTCCACGTTTTCTTTCCTGATGTCTGTTGTTTCAATGATTTTGCTTGTCCGGGCTGTCTCGGTTGTTTCTATCCGGGAACCTTTCTCGTGTCATTTCCTCTGCAGTAATCATCTTTTCTACTGTTCATCTGAATTCTTCATTGTTTCTTAGGTTTTCTTTGCAGAAGTCTTGAAATTGCCACCTAGCCATGATTCCGTGAGAGAAAGCTTCGATTACTTCTCATTCGGTGATGTCATGTACTTGAGCTCGTAGTTCGCCAAATCATCGATAGTAATTTCTATGACTTTCACCTCCTTTCTGCTTGAGTCCTTTTAACTCTACGTGGGTGATTGGGTGTATAATGATACCATCAAATTTTTAAAGAAAGCTTTTTGCAAGTCCTCCCAATTTCTGATTGATCCTGGATTCAATTTGTCAAACCATTGAAGGGGCATGGTTTCTAGGGCCATGGGAAAGAACAAGGTCTTGAAATCATTGTCTCCTCCGGCCAGTTCAATCGATTGTGAGTAAATCCTGAGCCACTGCCTTGGTTCGGTCTTGCCATCATACTTAGAGTGGTTGGACGGCTTAAACTTGTGAGGTAGTCGTATTGAAGCAAGTTTGTTTGCAAAACAGGGGAATCTGTCGTGCGTTCTGGCTTCTGTGTATTCTGATTCAGCACCCCCTTCTTGCCAACTATTGTCTTGGTGAGAGTAGTTCTGCGTGGCTATCCGAGTAGGTGCTTTGCTTCTGACCTTTCTTGGTTGTTCGACTCGGTCGTTTTGACTATGGTCTCTTCTACTTTCTCTGTTGTGACTTCCACTTGGTCCAAGTCTCTCGAAAGCGGACTTCCTTTGATTTTGATCTTCCTGCTCATGAGATGTTGACCTGGCAGGTAGTTTTGAGCGGGTCCTTCCGTCGTGCGTTCTTAGGACTGTTGACCGAAGAAAGTCCCGGAGCTATTCTTGTTTTAAACTGGGATGTGAGGTCGCTCTGAGTTCTTCTAGAGCTTCTCGGATCCTATCGTAGGGTGTATTCGCCGCGCGTCTTTCTTCGACTTCTCATTCTGATTTTCTTCTATTGTACTCGGCTAGATCTTACTCATATATGATCCAAGCTTCCTTGCGCTGCCTAGCACGGTGTTGGCGTCCTTGTTTCAACTTGTTTTTTCTTTCTCTGGCTTGCTTCTGATTCTCGGTCTCACCATCGTGCCCCTGGGCAAAGGGTGATATGTTGGATTCAGATTCATTCGATGACCTAACGTCGGGTGCTTCTAGGGGGACCAATGGTGATCGAGGACGGCGAACCATGAATACTTCTCGTGCATGAATTGTTCCGCTATCAGCGTCGGTTTCCACACTGTTGGAGTAGTTGATAACTTTAGTAGAGGCTTCAAGGTCGCAGATTGAGTCTCCTTCTTGGTAGGGTAGAATTGCTGTTGTCGTCGTGTCGACTAGTTGGGTACTACTATCCTCAGGAACAGATCCTGGCCAGTGGACGATGCAGTCTTGAGATGTTATAGTCAGTATCAGACCTTCCTGAGCTCCTTTCAGTGGCATTCTAAGCACCAGATCGAGGGATCCTTTGGGGCGTGTCTGATAAGATGTTGCCATGTTGTGGAGTTCGAACGGAAAAGGATCCGACTTCTTGAAAAGACTTTGAGTGCACCTCGAGTTGTAGTCTTGATAGACCAAGGCCGCGTTCTTAAGCCCCATCGAAAAAGAACTTGGTTTCTAAGAAGAACTCGGGTAAGACTCCATTTCGGATGCGGAAACTGAGTTTGAGTCGGATGCGCAAAGTCGCAAAATCTGAATCGAATCAGACATCGCGAGTTGCGCGAATCTTCCAGTGAGTTGACCTGTCGTAGTCGCCAAAATAGAATGGTCTTCGTGGTGATTCGAATCTTCGAGGAGACGGCTTTGGAGCTTACCATTGTTGTCCGCCTCGCAGATCCATGAGCCGAAGATGAAGGTTGATCCTGTCGAGAAGATCATGTTGTCGAGGTCCATCGAGCTCTTGGATGCAAATTCGCCGAAAGCCCCTACCTGGCGCGCCAGCTGTCGATGTTTGACCACCGATAGCCTGCCACGGGGGTACCCGGGGCAGTATGTTCGGGCCTCAGCGTATGTGGAACTCGATGGTTAACGCAAGAGACAGTCGATTTATCCTGGTTCGGACCCTCGATCGTTGATCGAGTAATAGCCCTACGTCCAGTCGATGTTAGCCTTTGCGTTGGATTGATTGTGAAGTGTTGTGTTGTGTTGTGTTGTGTCGTCCTTTCTCTAGGAACCCTACCCTCCTTTATATAGTCAGGAGGTCAGAGTCCTAGTCGGTTTACAATGTGAGTTTCTAGTAAGATTACAGAATAATACTACTACTAAGATTATATGGGAAAAAACCTAGTTAGACTAGATCTTCTCCCTTCCTTGCGGGGTATCCTGTGGGTCCCGCACCGACAGTGGTAGACCCAGGTATGTGAAAGGTAAAGAGCCTTTGCCACATCCAAAAGTTCTGGAAAGAGTTTCAAGTCTCTCGTCTGAAATATTGATTGGAACCATCATAGTTTTTTTATAGTTCATCTTGAGGCCAGTAGACATAGGGTCATCAGATTCTAACTCTTCAAAATCTTTACAAACATGAGACTTCTTGCAACGTTTTCCATTAGGCTGATCCTGCAGCTCCACCTCTTCTTGGCCCCCTCTTCATGATCACTTACCACTTCGTTCGACCCGGTCATCACTTCCAAGCTCTACATGCACAGAAATGTTGCATTGTTAGAGGAAAAACTAAAACTCTGCAAGGCATCAGAAAGAATACAGAGCTCATTCATATTACCAAGCTACGGTGACAACACAGGGACCCCAAACAACTCTTAGCACACATATTTAATTTGAATAAAAAATAAAGAGCAAATATTTAAATAAATCTAGAGGAAAAAACGTGACTTTTCTTTCTCAAGTCTCAACACTAGATTAAAATATGAAAAGGAAGTCTACTAATTAGTGCGTATATTTTATTGAGCTTAACATCAAAAGTCTACAAATTTACGGATCAGTTGAAAAAAATAATTAAATAATACTCTCAGATTGCTCACCACACATCTATTCTGTCCTAACCGCAACTTGTAGAAACGCGTCGCCCCAACCTCAGCCGCCGCCCTCCTTCAGAAAAACAGTCTCAGTTCGCCTCCTCTCTTCTAACCGGCGTCATCATCGGTGGACACAGGAGCAGGATCCGATCTCCATCTCCTTCGTGGTTTTAATTAGGTTTCTGGATCTTCATCGATCTAGGATTTGGTTTCTAGTGTCATCGACAAGGTGGTAGCGACGATAATACTTTGAATAAGGTCTCTCTGGCCTCTCTCTACCTCGACGATGTCCGATCTGGTGTCAGCGAAGGACCAGTGAGAGTTTGTCCTGTCAGATCTATTGATCTTCTTCAGATCTTGGTACTTTGTGTGCTTATCAAAAGAAGAAGTTGATTGGATTTTGATGTAGCGATCTCGACCTCATCTTTTGGTCTGCGCTACAGCAATGTCCAGCACCTTCAACTCTCTATTCCGATGGTGAAGAACGGTAAGCCTGCGTTCTTTGGACTTTTGGAAGGTTCTTCCAGCCGATGTTCTATAAGTGGATTCTGAATCTCCTTGTCCGTGATGAGTGGCTTTTGTAGTCTTCGAAGCCTTATTTGACGATGATGTTTGTATGTGTCCCTTTTCTTTGCTATATTTTTAGTGCGATCCAAGTTCCGGCATGTTGTGGACGTTCAAAAAAAGAAACTAAGAAATAAGAGTATACCAAAGACCAACGTCCTGTTCTTCAGCGGTACTTTTCAGCGAACGAACAGTGTTTTCCTCTCACAACAAATCTGCATAGGCATCAGCATAAGTCATGACTTTGTTGTGAGAGTAAAAACACTGTTCGTTCGCTGAAAAATACCGCTGAAGTAGTCCTAAAGAACAAAACTTGGTCTTTGGTATACTCATATTTCTTAGAGGTTGTTGTGTGTCTTATCGTCCATCTTTTATACTGGTCTTTGTTTTTCTTCAGATATAAAAGATATGAAACACCCTTTTGAGTGTCATTATAAAAAAAAAATACTCTCATATCGGCACCCCACGTCCCCACCCTACCAGTAAAAAAATCACGAACACAAGTACACAACTAGATGCTGCTCTCACAACCAGATGATGAGGATTAGAGGAGAAAATCCTCTCGTACGGTCGTACCTGAGATGAACGTCCAGCTGCCAGCTGGTGCTTCCAGAGTTCACGATTTTTTCTTGGTGCCTGCCTTGTTCAGCCGCCAGCCACCGGCTGCCGTTTGAACGAGAGGCTCTCGGAGACGCGACGGAGAGTGAGGAAAAGTGAAAAGTGAAAACCTAATCTCTTCCACTCTCATTTATACACCAGAGATAGTGAATTAGGGGGTGATTGGTGGCTCAAGGGTCGCGAGCCGAGATAGAGTGGCTGTCCAGGCTCTTTCCAACCATGATAAGACTATGAACTTTGCTATATTTTATTGTCTTTGTTGCTGGTTCAGTACGAAATGAGATCGTGTTTGGTTGTACGCATGTATCAAAGTTTTGAGTGTCTGACACATGAGCCCCTACACATACGTGTATAAAGCCATCCCGGCCCGTGAGGGAATGTGAAATTGAGAAGACGGAGGCGTACGGGATAGAGGGGGGCGGTTGAATGAAACGAAACAGGTAAAACGTGTGAGGAGGAAAACCAAATATAATCATAGTGCACCACTTGGTACCGAACGGGACTCCAGACGGCGCGAGCAGGGCAACCAGTCACCCATAGCGATCGACTGACTGTTGGACTACTCACGACTGTGGACTACTGGGGTAAATGCCGCCGCCGCTCCAGGCTGGCTGACGGTTGCTATGCCTGTCGGGCCTATCGGGCTTTTAATAAATACTCGGGCCGGGCTGGCTCTCCTCGTTTTTTTCTTGGGCCATTAAAGCCATCACCAGGCCTGTCCAGCAAGCAGTCATGGGCCAGGCTTAACCCGACGGGCTCAGGCCAGATTTGCTCAGGTCTAGCTGCCGCAACCCGCAAGTTGATGATTTATTTGGAATGAAAATTCAAATGATCTCACTCTTCTTAGGGCTCTTTGAAACATAGGGAAAAACACACGAATAGAAAAGGCACAAAAATAAAATAACAATATAGATAGAAAACAGGACCGAAAACATAGTAAATTTATAGAAATGACTGTTTTGACGACCATAGAAAAAATATAGAAAACAAGTAAATATGATTAAAAAACAATTATGATCTTATTCTAAAGAACAATATCATATTAAATCATCCACCGTTAAACTTGTTGGACTATGTCGTCTTGGTCCCCAAAATTGCAAATCACTTGCTTAAATCCTCAAGCTTGTTCTGTTGTGTCACCGTGGCCCCTAAGCTAGTAAATCGCCTATTAAGTCGCCAATATGTGTCATTTGGGTCTCAAGCCCGTCCAAACGAGTCTAGAACCATGTCCATATGCTAATATGGTATGCTGACATGTGGGGCTTACCTTGACTATTTGGACGATCATAAATAATAATATTTATGATATCAAATAAGTATCATTAAATTCTTTAGTAATTATATTTTCATACTATATCTATTTGATGTCATAATTTTTTGTAATTTTTTCTATAATCTTGGTCCAACTTGAAATGGTTTGACTCTCCAAGAAAGTTAAAAGGACTTATAATTTGGAATGGAGGGAGTACTTTACTACGCCGAGACGTTTGGGAGGCTGAGTATCACATTCACGCACAAATTCGTAGCATCCATAATTTAAAAACATTGTCTAGAAAATAATAATTAAAAGATCCACGGCACTAGGAAAAAAAAGTTAGGAATACTTAAAAAAAACATAAGGTCTGTGCCCGAACTGAAGCTTTAGATGCAGGCCAGGAAACAAGAAGAATTTAGCTCGAAAATTAAAGAACAAGTATAAACGCATGCCCTGTAATAATCTTCAAGCCTTTGTTGTTGACAAAGGTAAAATGAAAACACCTGCACGAGTATATAAACAACAAGTATAAATGCATGGCCTGCGATGCCCTGATGCTGGCAACTGGAACTTTCTAAGGAACATCGTCGTGTTTTCCCCAGTATGGAATACGGCACGTCTGTCACTGGTAGATTATTCTCCTGCTTAATTATCTTTCTGTCTCTAGCCAGCAGATACTACGACGATCGAGCCTTTGGACAGCAACAATTCTTACGAAATATTCAAAATGTTCGTACGAATAATCCACGTTCAGACTACGGATGTTGTTGCCACGCTACGTTGGGACCTGGGAGCAATGGAAAAGTACAGAGGCCAACGGTAGTTTTCAACTTTGATATGGACACCGTGTCAACGTAGTAACTCATTTTAACTATTTGCACTGTCAAAAGAGTCAAACAATTCATATGATTTTCTTCCAGGTTTTTACCGAATCGTGCAAAGCACATCGTTTCCCTCGTTGCCTCGTTCTAAACTTCTAATGCAGAGTGAAACATGACAAGGGAGGATATTTAGTCAGCTATATGGAACATTCTTACCTGGTTCATATGTAGGAGACATATATGCTAGGGGAAAATGGTCACTTGGACAGTTACAGCATGTATAGTCAGCTATGTGGAACATTCTTACCTAGTTCATATATAGGCCGGAGACATGCTAGGGAAAATGGTCACTTGGATAGTTACAGCATGTACAAATAGCTATGTGGAACATTCTTACCTGGTTCATATATAGGAGACATGCTAGGGAAAATGGTCACTTGGATAGTTATAGCTTGCATGTAAAAAAGATTAAATCCTGACTTCCTGCCAACTTTCAGCTGATCAAGAAGCCGGCTTGTTTGGCTTTTTTTTCAAATTAAATGTTGTGTTTTTTCTCACAACATTTCAAATTTGAATGTGTTTTTCAGCATAAACCGTGCATTTTTCATACCAAATTTAACGGGGCCTGATAAGAGTACATTTGATATTTTCACAGTTTCATTTCAAACTCGCT
Organism: Miscanthus lutarioriparius; assembly: GCA_904845875.1. Classification (NCBI taxonomy): domain Eukaryota; kingdom Viridiplantae; phylum Streptophyta; class Magnoliopsida; order Poales; family Poaceae; genus Miscanthus; species Miscanthus lutarioriparius. The sequence goes on from CAJGYO010000018.1 coordinate 30,644,290, forward strand.
GACGATTTGAACAAAGAGTAGAAGGAATTGAAAATGATAGAAATATGGACTGGGATCTATATTCTAGATCACAGCTAGTCCAAGTGAAGACTGAAACAATGGAAATTATTTTAAACAAAAGGTCTTGACGTGTGTCATTACGTATTTACGTGCATGGGATCAACTTGCTTCCCTGATTTTGTTATACTCACGGTCCAGTTTCTTCATGTATTTCTTGTGTGAAGAAAATCACTGTCCAGTTCCTTCATGCATGACGCTTTTTTCATCCAAAACTTAGCATAGATTCTTAATGTATTTCTTGTGTGAAGAAAATCACGGATTCCCGACTTAATGTCACACGCTTAATGATGAGCCCCGCGGTCAAACAAGGCCTGGGCCAAAGCACCCGGCTGGGCCTAAAGGAGACCCGGTGTAAACAGTACTCAAAGGGTACTGTAGCATCCCAGTGAACTGTAGCGCGCCCGCCGCTGTCGTGCCCTCAAATCAGGGAAAATCCAGAATAAATGGAGAAATAGGAAAAGAAGTAGGCAAATAGAAATATAATCGGTTTAGGAAAGAAGATTGAATATGATTGATTTGTTTAGATAGAAAAGTCTAAATCTATGAGGACTTTATCTCTTTAGATTACTTGAGATAAAGTCCATTAGAGACTATAAATATAGGGACGATGTAACTATTCTAATCTAAGCAGAAAGTAGAGCCTCAGTTCTTTATTTCCTCTCCTTTTCTATGCCTCAGTCTTCTCCTCCGCCCCTTCCTCACGCCGCCGCCTCTCCCAGCGCCGCCGCCCCTACCCTAGCCGTCCCAACCAACCCCCCGGGAATGGACTCTCACACTTAAGTACAAGAATGACTAGGATTATTAACCTTGCTACAGATTTCAGATTTGTCACTTGGAGAACAACACTCAGCTGTTGCATGCATCAGCCTCTATTATTGCACGTCCCACAACAACCTGTTTGCTGTGGTGCATTGTGATGGTCTCCGGTCTATGCCTACTGACAATTAAAATTAGCAGGAACCGAACACCCAAAGATTAGGACGGTAATCGAGATCTCAGATCCAGATCGATTTAGGGCAGAAATTCTGAAAGATCAAAACCTCCATGGCTCTTTTATCACAAAAAAATAGAATGCATAAAAAAACATGTTCCAATATTTTCTCTAAATCACTTTCCATTTTTTCCGCTCTTCAAAACCAACCTTCTCACCCTCCACTTTTGAAGAGGCTAGGTGTTGTTTGGTTGCGCACTATAAACGTACATAAATGTTAGGTGGGGAAGACGACTCATTGTATGTGATTGGGTTACGGCCGAGGAGCAACGGTATCAGTTTCGAATGGGCCGGTATCCAATTACGGGGAAACGGATTGCGTGCTAAGCTGAAACAAACAAATGTAACAACCCTCTGTTATCCATTTACGTTATTTAAACCACCAACCAAACACTTCTCTAAATACAATATATGATAAGGTATTAGAGTATAGAGAACAAAAATTAGAGAGCTTGTCCAAATAGAGATATTTATAAAGATTGAAACTCATAGAGACTCTTGGAGTTGCTCTTAAAGCATCTCCCACGATTTGGTAAAGCCACTGCCAATCTATCCGCTTTAAAAAACATAGGCATCCACGCCATAAAGATACGCCGAACGATCACTACTAGGGTGGCATTTTTTTTTTCTTTGACACTATAGCCTCCGGCGCCACCACATGGAGGTTCACCGAAATTGAATCCTTGGCTACTATTTTTTATATCTAAGAACATTGAGAAATAGAGCAGGCAATAGAGATTCGGTTTTGTAGGTTGTACCTATGAGTTAGACTGATGGGGATGGTAGTCACGGTCAGTGCTGCTGTTGCTTGGATGATTTGACGGAATTGGATCTCTGGCCACTATATTTTCATATCGGAAAATACTGGGAGGTAGAATAGACAATGGATATTCCATTTTTGAAGGTTCTAGATGTGAGATATGTAAAACCATGAGACAAGTTTAATGAACAATCAGTGAAATTGATTTTAATAAAAACTAGCAAACATGCTCATGTGTTGCATTAGGACCCATAATTTATTGTGCGGAGCTCGTGCTAAAAATACCTAGCTGCCTATTTTTGTTAGATTTAATTGGGCTTGGTCCAACCCTTAAATCAAATAATTATAAAGCCCATAATAAATGCTAATGAAATAAAGTATTAATTTTGCATGGCAAACTGAAGGAGAATGATTTAACTTAAATATGTGGCTATTGTGTGCACGTGTTATGAGTTCAAGGTGGAAAGTGAGTAACATGCTCACACGCTGCTTTCACGCCCACAAACACACTCGGGTGGCTTGCTTATGACATGAGTTGTATGGAGCCAATAAATGTTATGTAGCTCCAAACTCAAATCATGAATGGTGAGAGGAGTGAGGGACGAGACAATGGAGGAGTGAGAGATGGATGGATGAGACAGAGAGCGAGGAAAGGATCGACGAGAGTGAGGGATGACGAATAGAGGGATGAAAGAAGAGTGAGTGATCGAGGGACCGCCAGGGAGAGAGTGAGAAATGGAAGAAAACAGTTGCTCTTTGATTGATATTAGGTATAAATTATATTATATGATAGACTAGTAAATAGAGATATTTATTTGTAGGGCTCTAAAAAATGTATCTTTCTTCTATGACCTTATTTTTTTGAACTTACCTGTATGTCTCGAAAACGAAAATCTCTTCCTTCTATGGCCTTCCGTCCATTTTAGGCTATTGACGGTGTTAAGTGTGTGGTAAAATGATCATTTTACCTCTGATGAAAAAATAAAGTGCAGAGTTTAGTTTGTTTGTTTTAGATTTAGAGTAATATTACGCAAATAAGGTCACACGTAATATTACATAAATTATAGTTTCAGGGCTTGTACGCGATTAATATGTTGCTAAAACTTTATATTATTTTTTTAGCATCTTAATGATCTCAATGAAAAAAATATGAAACTATAAAGTTGTAGACCCATCGAGAGTTACAACTTTCATATATAAAGTATCTACATTTGACACTATATAAGAAACATATGATTTTTCTAAGACGATAAGTGCTTGTAAGCGATTAATATACTGCTGAAACTTTATGAGACTTTTCCCTACAAGCCATTATAAAAGTTTCTAATTCCTTCTCTGCCACAAAAATTTTGGCTGCCCCTCATTAGTCCCTCACGCAAAGTTTTCTGGTCCCGTGTGCCATTTCCGTGAGGTTAGAGCATGACGGCCGGTAACAGAGGAATACGATGACCGTTTTGCCCCTGTGTCCAGGCGTCAGGAGCAGAATTTTGCACTTGCCCTTGACGCCACAAATTTGACAAACCAGTTACATAGATTCAGAAAGAGAAACCAGAACAACAAATTTGATAAACCAGTTACGAAAATTTCACAAACCATAACAGCATTTCACAAAACCAGTAGACCAGACCATTGTTTTGGTCATGCACAAACCACTGTTTTGGTCTTACAAAATGCAGGTTCTACATGAGTTACAAAATATATGGAGTTTTGAGTCATCTCACAGACAACAACTAAATGTCAAGCTTCCTTTTGCTTCTGGTACCCATAGCAGGACTATCTGGAGTTGTAGATACCTTGGCTCTTGTATTCATAGCAGGACTGTCAAGCTTCCTTTTCTTATTAACTGTTGTCTTGGGTCTCCCTTTGTTCTCAGTTGTGTTGATATCGTCAGTAGTGTTGACATGCTCAGGTTCTGGCTCCAGGCTAGTAGGGAACACAATGCTCAAAGGCACAGGCTGCAGGCTTCCAGTTTCATTTGGTTGGAGCCTGCTCTGAGATCTTCTAAAGCAAAAAAGGTATCGGGTTAGTTGACTTATAAACCTGTAGTACAAGGAAAATGTCAAGAACATGAGCCTCCGTATTGGTTTTTTTCAGTGACATGGAAAGCTTAATGTAGTGTCTAACCCTATGGCATCATAAATTAGTTAGTGCCTTGGTTTGCTTAGGAGTAAAAGCAGTACCTAATAAAAGCTAAACTAGGTGGTGAGATAAAGCTTCTATCGCTTAAAGTGGATAAATTATCACATGTACTTATCAAGGAAACTTCTATGATGAATAATCAAGAGGAAACCCTCAAGTCTCGGGGAAAAGGGTGCTTTGAGAAGGTAACATTGCAATCGATGTCGCCACTAGACATGCTAACTTTTTTTGAATAGCTTACAAGGTTTGCATTATACATTTCACATGTAGATTCTCACAAACATCGAGGACATAAAAGGTCTATACTCGAGAGAGATGTCATTGTAAAAATTGTAGAGAATGAGGCATATGAAAAAAGAGCAGAGGAGCTCACAAAGGAGTTGGATGAGAAGGAGAAAGAATACCGTGTATGTAAAGGGTGACATCTTTAAATGTAATGTACTAAATATTAACAATTTAACATATAGCCTCTTGGTTCTGTGTACTCTAGGATATTAAATTTGTTTTTGCCTGTGGTGTGCTTGCAGAAAAAGCAAAGGCAAGCGAGAAGAAATGCCTTGAAGATCAGCTTAGAGATGCAAAAGCTACAGTTAGAGATGCAGAATCTGGACTAAAGTAGCTAGCCACAAAAATAAAACATTCTGAAAAGGAGTTGAAGGAGAAGAAAGCTCTGTTAGTGTCCAAGCGTGATGAGGCTATTGCAGCTGAGAATGAGCTGAAAACAAGGACAAAGGACTTGGATGGTATCAAGGCAGGGGGGGCAGCAGCACAGGCATCACGACGCATTTACATGACACCACATTGATCAAGGCAGGGGGACTTGGATGGTATCAAGGCAGGGGGAGGAGCAGCACAGGCATCAGGTACAATCATATGACATGACACCGCATTGACATGACACCACATTGATCAGGTATATGTGATAGCTGTAGTATAAGGAAAATGTCAAGAACATGAGCCTACCTGATTGAAGTTGCTGAGGCAGAGGATGAGGTCTTTGATTTCTTAGAACCTGCTGCTGTTGTTTTCCTCTTATTTCCAGCAGCTGCTTTAGTTGTGGCAGTTGTACCAGGGGGCAAATCAGGGAACACCATTCTGGTAGGAACATGAACAATGCTTGTTTCAGTTGAGGTTGAGGTTGCCTTTTTCTTCTTCCTTTTAGGTGGTCCCCTGCAATAGATAAATACAAACTGTCATAGCTGCTAAGTATGTCACATACAACCCAACACAAAAATCTGAAACAAAGAATCTCACCTATCAGCAAGCATTGCTGCAATGTCTGTAGGATCTCCATCTTTACAAGTGTACCAGTGATGCCCATATTCATGGCAAATAGGGCACTGGTGCCTGCCTTTATTGCCTTTGTTGCCACCTTCAGCAAATCCTCTGAACCTTATCTTCCTTCTACCAGTAATGCATGAAGAAGCCATGATCAGATTTGGGCCACATGGACTTATCAGGAATGGCAGGGGGGATGATACCCTCATAAGCTGACCTGAACTTTTGCACTGAGTGGTAGTTGTCCACATGGTCTTTAATTTTCTCTCCTCTTATGCTAGTGATGTAGACCAGTGCATGCTTACATGGTAGGCCTGAAACCTGCCAAGCCCTACAAGTGCAAGTCCTTTGGTCCAAATTCACAACAAATCTAAAGCTTGATCCTCCTCTTGCACACAACTCTGTAATGCCATCGCCGCTAGTTATGACATCAATATCTAGGTTCCTGCTTTGCTCCTTCAGCTTGTCCACAATGTGTGGAAGTATCTTGCCCTGCATCTGCCTTGCAATCTTCCTTCTATGGTTCCATTTGATTAACAACTTCTGTCTGATTGTATCAAGCAAGTCATCCAAATGCCTGCCTTTTTCACCTTTGATCCAGTTGTTGAAGCTCTCAGCTAAATTATTTGTGACATAGTCTATCTTACATGTGACTCCAAATTGACTTCTAGTCCATAGCTTCTTATGGTTCTGCTGTAGATAAACCATAGTTGCTGGCTTAGCTGCTGCCATTGTTGACCAGTGTTTCTCAAAAAGGTATGAGTTCTAACTGTAAGATGATGCCCACAAATGATCATCAAACACCTGTCCATGGAACCTTTTCTTAAAATTTTGAACAAGATGCCACATACACTCTCTGTGCTCTGCATTAGGAAATACCTCACTCACACCGGCCATCACTGCTTGACCACAATCAGTACAAAAGGTCAGACCTGGTGGACTCCCTATAACATCTCTCAATCTCTCCATGAACCATATACAATTCTCATTTGTTTCTGAATCTATGACTCCAACTGCAACTGGATACATCTAGTTGTGCCCATCTACTGTACAGGCTACACACAGTTGACCTCTAAACTTGCCCATGAGAAATGTACTATCAACTGACAAGTATGGCCTATAGCCTTGAAGAAACCCATCAATACATGGCTTCATGGCAAAGAACAGTCTATTGAACCTAATCTTGTTATTAATGGTATGATGATCAATAACTACAAAGCTACCAGGACAAGATTCCTCAATTTGCAACTTGAACCTATACAGATTGTCAAAACTGGACCTCCAATCTCCAAATAATTGGCTGTGAGCTAGTTCCTTACAATTATATACTCTCTTGTAAGGCACAACCACCTTGAATTTATCCTTGATCCTCTTTTGTAGCTCCATAGCTGACACCCTAGGATCCTTAAATACCTAGTCCTTCACCTTTTCACAAACCAAAAACTTGGTTGCACACTTCACTTTACCACCTCTTCTTGTGCTCTGACACTCATGAGGATATGGGTTCTTCTTCACCTGCAAATATGTCACACCAATTATAAGTAAATCAACAAAAAAAAGTAAGATGGCAAGAGTTACCTTCACTGTTGTCTTGTCTGCACCTGTAGATGCAAGAATCCTCCACCTACATCCATAAATTTTGGCACTGTAGTAGACCCTGTACCTCCCTGGATCACTCTTCTCTATGTTAAACTCAAACTCATTTCTGATTGCATGTGTAGCCAAAGCCAACTTAAAACAAGACATATTTTCATAGATGCTGCCTACTGTCATTGGTGGGTCATTTTTGTCATACACTATTTCAGGATTACTAAGCGGAACTTTATCTTTGACCATTTCATCTGCCTCATCCTCCTCATAGTCATCATCATCATCATCAGAATCAGATTCCCATTCAGAGTCAGAAATAGGTACATCCTCCTCAAATGCATTAGTACCCTTGGTCCGTGGCTCCAATTCTATGTACATGCCCTCCTCATCCACACCCACGTGCTCATTCTGTGGCTCAGGATTGTTTAGGTAGTTGTCATCATCAGTGGTTGTTGCCGTTTGAGAGGAAGCTTGTGTTTGAGTGGAAGCCTGTGTTTGGGTTGGTGCTGGTGTAGGCTCAGCTAGGTTACAGGCTTGCATAGAGGAGTTAGGCATTTCAGCTAAATCATGCCATAGTGGAATGACTGGTGTATCAGTACACATAGGATGGTAAGCAAAGGTCAACAAGCAGGTCTTGGCACTAGCATTTTTGGAAAACATAGCAACTAAATCATGGTCACTGCTGACTTTGATGTTGGACTTGGTTTCACCACAGTAGTAGAACATGTCAACAATGTCACCATAACCACAAGGGTACTTATCCACAATGTCTTCGACCAAATCCTTGAAATTTTTTGTGTCAGCATCTACAACTGTGCTTATGCTAAATCAATGGCATTGAGAATTTGTCGCAACGGTCCTTATTTCTAATCTATAGCTCGTTTTGGGGTCCATCCTACATACGAACACCCATTGATTAAGGCAGATCTACGGCAACAAACTAAGCACCTACAATTAGGCTAAGTGCATGACAATGGAGGACAACAAGAGAAGAAGAAGACAACAGCTTACCCGTCTGAAAGCCACGCCGGGCGCACCTCCGGCTCCACCATGGCGACTCCCTGGATCTCACGGTCACCCTCAACCAAGGCCCTCACAGCGTGGCCTTGGATCCAAAGGGGTCAACCTCTTGATCCCTACCCCATGAAACCCCTCCTCACGTGTGCAGATCTGCTTGGTCACCGCCGCCTCTTCTCTTCTGCCGCCTTTGGTTGGATCTCGCGGTCACCCTCAACCAAGGCCCCTGCTGCACGCGGCCTTGGATCCAGTGGGTCAACCTCTTGATCCCTACCCCATGAGACCCCCTCCTCACATGTGCTTGGTCACCGCCGCCTCTTCTCGCCACCGCCTTGGTTCCTTCGGCTAGGGTTTTGAGAGAGAGAGAGGAGCTCGAGAGAGAGACGAGAAATGAGGAAGAGATGAGGAATGGCAGACTGTGGTTTCGTGGGACTTAAGTGGACACAGGGGCAAACGGTCATCGTATCCTCCATTACCGCCATGCATGCTCGACCTCACGGAAGTGGCACACAGGACCAGAAAACTTTGCGCGAGGGACCGAGGAGGGGCAGCCAAAATTTCGTGGTAGAGAAGGAATTAGAAACTTTTATAATGGCTTGCGGGGAAAAGTCTCAAACTTTATTTAATTTTTTAAGCATCTTAATGACCTCAAATTAAAAAAACTCAAAACTAGAAAGTTATAGATCTTATCGAGAGCTACAATTTTCATATAAAAATCGTCTTCGTTCAAGATCATATGAAAAAAATACAATTCTTCTGCTGAAACTTTATTCTTTTTGCTAGGGGTAAAATGCTAATTTTAGCCTAGACTTAACACTGTCAGTAGCCTGAATTGGATGGAAGGCCGTAGAAGGAAGAGATTTTTATTTTTGGGCCATATACATAAGTTCAAAAAAAAACAGGGCCATAAAAGGAAGACACATTTTTTAAGGCCATATAGATAAATATCTCAAGTAATTATGTCTGTGCGTGCAACAGGACGCACAAACGTACGGTGCTAGTGCCAATGATAATGAGCCAGTTATCCTTGTATTAAATTACTTGTGCAACTTAATTCAAATAAATTTCAACACTCATAATAAATGCTAGTACAATAAACAACTAATCGAGTATAGGAGGACAGGAGATTAACTCAATATAAATAGATGACTATTATATGTTACAGTTGTGTAAGTTTAAAAAAGATGGAAGGTAAGCCACACCCCGCAACCCCGCATGTGCCTCGCTACGTGCACGGGCTTGGATGGCTATACCATGATATTTAATGGTGCGGCACCAACGGTGGTTGTGCAGCTCCAAATTTAAAGCTAGAAATGTGAGAGCGAGGGGGCGACAAATAGATAGATGAAAGAGGAGTGACAGATAGACAAATAGGAAATACATCCAAATCTAGAAAAATGGGAGTGAGAGATGACAGAACGACGGATGAAAAGGTGAGGAACAACCGAATAGAAAAAAGAGTAAGAGCCGAAAGAAAGAGATTTTCACTCTTTAATTAATATATTAAGTATAGATAACCGAATTGCCAGCCAAAAGAAGAACTCTAAGGAACCGTGTACTAAGATGTCATACTAAACCGTGCATTTACACTACACAAACCATCACAAGGGAAGAGGAGTACATTATATATGGCGTGTGGCATGCACTTATGCGGTCGATCTTGTATATTTGACTAGTACAAGAATTTCAGAATTTATAAGACTCTCTGACTACTCAAAATACGACAGATTCCATGTTATATATCCTAGTACCTCGCTGAATGAAGTTAAGGCACGGGTAGACCAAATCTCTCTCTCTGATAACAGATTATAGTGCTATTGACAGTCAGCATCATCGTTCTCCTTTGATCTCACCAACAGAAAAATGTTTGGCTGGGTTGTTCAGTAGTCACAAGTGACAACTAATATATTTTTAAAATCAAAAGGTGAAGCATTGTACTATTTTAATACCTGTAAAACTGAAGTAGAAAATCAATTTAAGAGAAAAATCAAACAGTAAATGTCTGATCAATGGTGGACAGTGTTTTTCAAATGAATTTTTTTAATTCTATGACAACGTGAAATTATTCATGAGAGGATACCTCTAACTCACCACAATCAAATAGGATAGTCGAAAGAAAGAACTACGCTCTACAAATTGGTTAACGTCATGTTAGAGATAGTGTGTAACACCCTGAATTTTGACCTAATTTAAAAATCACTAAAATTTTGAACTTTTTAAAACTTTGCATAAGAAGTAATATATACCGTTAGCATAGGTATTACATTAATATAAATAGGTTCACTTAAGAATAAAATGTGATGTGTGGAATTGTGTGATCACTTGTTTGCTTGCTTGTTGAACATACGGTGGTACACCTTGCATACTTGCATATTCAAATTTGAATTCAAAAATCATTCAAACAAAAGCATAGCAAATCTAAGAAATAGAAAATGAATTAGAAAATGAAGAAGGCCACTTGGGCTCATTTCCCCTCCCCCTCACTCTCGGCCCGCAGCAGCAGCAGCCCTCCCTCCCCCCTCTCCCTTTCCTACGCGTTGGGCCGGCCCGTCAACGCGACCCGGCCCATCTCGCACAGCGCCCGCTCCCTCCCTTCTCTCCCACTCGCTGACGGATGGGGCCCGCGTGTCATCCCCGTCGTCTACCTCCAGACGACGGGAATACCGCGTCATGGCGCCTGCCTCAGTCACGCCGCCATGGCCGTGCTCCTCTCGCCCAGCACTGAGTGGATAAGATCGACCGCACTCTCGCGAACCCACTCGGCCCCATGGACGCTCCTCCCCTTCCCTCTCTCTCTCACTGTGCCACCATTGACACGCGGCGCCATGAACACTCACCGCCAACACCACCATGGGTAGCCACCAAGTAACCTCCACCACGCGCATGGGTACGGCCGCACTATGGCGAACCGACCTAGCCAATTTGAGCACGAGCGCGCACCGCCATTGCTGGCCTATAAATAGGCTCGAGTGGTGATGCTTCGCCCTCGTCCTCTTCACTCCGAGCTCTGCTAGGAGTTGGAATGCCTCATCTCCCCCTCCATTCTCCCTCTCCACTTCCCTTCCGAGCTCAGTCTCGTTCTTCCCCAAATCGGGAGCCGTCGTCGCCATTGGAGCCATTTTCCCCCTTCTCCTTCTCTGTTGCGTCCTGAGCCAATTAGTGAGGCAGGTGAGCCCTAGCGCCTCCCCTTTACCTTCTATCATAGCTAGATGACCATAAATCGCTCTATGTTGCGCTGCCGTCGTGCACCTCACTCCGTCGAGCTGCCATGGCCAGTAACCGCCACCGGTAGGGCCCGGTTAAGTACCACACTACCATTGCATTCGCCACTCACCCGCACCCACGTACATGTAGCTAACTAGACTAATTAGGGCCTCTAAGGCCAAGTCCACCGCTCAGCGCCGACGTGTTTCCTCTGGCAAGCCGCCGCCACCACAATCCTCCCCCAACACCCAGGCCACTGCCAACGGCCACGGCTTGGCCTCCCAAGCCTCGTCCACTACTTCACCACCCACACTGGGGGCTCAGCCTCACCGGCGTGAACCACTCAAGTGAGCTCGAGCTCCCCTCCCATGTTCTCCGGCGCCGCGACAGCAACCGTCCGGTCGCCGTTGCCTTTCTCTCTCTCCCTTCGCTTCCATGTGGGACCGGACGATGACGTCATTCCCATAACGGCCGTCCCAAGCCGTTACCCTCCTCTTCCCCCTCACCTTCTCTGACTAGTGGGCCCATGGCCATAACGCTATCACTACCCCCGGCCCCACCAGTTAGCCACACACGCCATGCCCGCATACACACAGCGCTGGGTATACTATAGAAAATGCTAGGTGCACCTGGGTAATGTACACAGAGTGTTAGAAATCCATTTTCCTGACTCAAAAAAAATCTAGAAAATTTGTAAATAAACTAGATGCAATAAGAAAATTAATCATGTAGTTTGCACATATTTTCATGTACCAGATAATGCATGTAAAATTCCACATATTTAATTAACTATAGGTTAAACTTCTAAAATAGATAACTTTTGCATCTTCACTCCGTTTTGCATGAAACTACTTCTAAAATTCATTTAAAATCTAGCTCTATGCATTTCACCTGATACCACCATATTGTTCTATGTTTGCTTTTGTCCTTTTATTTTATGTTTGGCGGTAGTCTTATTCGATAGCTACGCTGACAGATGACGGTGACTACCAGGAGAAAGATGACCCGGACTACGTAGATGTGCCGGAAGGAGACAACAGCGAAGGCAAGTCCTAGCTCCCCCACCCTTCTACCATCTTGCTTTAACTATATGCATAAACTTGATTTAATGAATTATTATCCTAGAAAATGACCTCGGTTATTATATGATTTATGTTGAATTAAGATAAATGGTTACCTTGTTATTTTATGAGTTCTAGGATATGAATGAACTTAGGGGTAATAATTTATGGAACTTAAAGCTTGAAAACCTAAACTAAACCCCGACAGGGGGCGAATGGAGGTAACTTATGTGGGATAAGTTATCTTGGCAGGATCGCCTGGAGAGGGTTCTTGTGGGAGATACTCGCCTCGGTCACATAAGGACCGATTCGTAGACCATCTTGCCTAGTGAGATATTACGTACAGCCACATGTCTCATATGGATAGACTTGACCTCACACCCCGTTAGATAGAAGTATAATTTCTACTAGGTGGCCGGTGTAGGCAGCGGAATATCAGGAGAAGGCACGTATGCTATGTGATCTTCCGTGGCCTGGTTGGCGTGGATGCTATGTGATCTTCCATGTTAAGCCCTTGAGTTTTGGCCACGTTCGAGGCCATATTATTGTTTATTATGATGATTAGGTATCATCGGCACTGTTATGTTGGGATGATTTGGTATCGTCCAAGATTATATGATGGGATGATGTGGTATCATCTGAGGATTATGAGATGGGTATCCTCCTGAGGTTAGTGTGTTTTCCAACCCCTGAGAAGTCATAGTAGAGTTATATAGAAATCTAAGGTCGCGTATATTCAGGTACGGGGTCTCATTAGGCCTATTCTGTCCGCTGATCACGGAAGGGATTGTGCCTATCATGTGGCGAAATTTGTACACCTCTACAGAGTTTATTAAATCTATTCGAATAGCCACGTCCTTGAAATAGACAGATGCTAGGATGAGGTCACCTATGATTAGTTTTACTTTTATGTGTAATGAAACTAGTAATGCAACTTAACACTAACCCGGGGACTAGTGAGAATGGAAATACTCCGCTAGGACCCATCCTTTAACTTAACCACTACACCACTTCTATTTCCACCCTATGGTTAGGGCTTGCTGAGTACGTATGTACTCACCCGTTATTGACTCACAGACTTCGACACCGAGGAGGACCATGACTACGACGAGGAGTCACACCACGAGAACTAGGAGTTACGCGAGGTTTACGATCGTAGGAAGAAGACATCGAAGCTAGGGTTTCGACCGCGCTCAAGCTTGCCTGTGGATTAGGATATCGCTACGTTGTATAATACTATCATACTAGAGACCACCATGATATAATAAAATGTCGCCTCACGGCAGTAGTCTTCTACTAGTTATGTAACCCATAAATATGTTGTAAGACTCTACCCTTTTAGATATCAATAAAGCTCGAAACTTTTTATATATATCTCTGTGTCATTTCTGTTAATTTGTCCGTACTTGTGCATGATCTTGGCCCAAGTACAGATGCATCTAAGACTCTCAAAATGAGGGGCCGACATAGTGGGACTTCTGAAGGAATGGTGGGGTGGGGTTATATTGACTGCTTCTCATGTCTGAGATAAAAGTTCCTATGGAGTTGCATGCATCGACTAGTTCAACCGAAAAGCTTAAACTGATAGAGAGAGGTGGGAAATTTACTTATACTCCAATGCTTCCCCTCGATCATGTGCAGGCTCCTTCAGGCCTCAAATGTGGAATAAGAGTGAGCAATAATTATTTTATTTAATTGTGCTAGCTAGGATTCAAACTTGAGACCTTTGGCTTTGATACCATACTGAGTTGCATGCACCGACTTTTTCAACCCAAAAGCTTAAGCTTATGGGGAAAGGTGGATAATTTACTTATACTCCAATAGTTCCTACAAAGAATAAAGAAATAATACCATGCAAGGAATGGGAAAGAAGTGGTTAACTCTATCCTACTTGTGCACATAGGTTTGTTTGGCCAAGCTGAATGTGCCAATCAACAAACACAAATTTGGACAAAAAAAATGTTGATTGTGTTTTTCTTGATTATGCTTTTCACAACATGAGATAAAGGTTCTTAATAATAAGCTTTCGAGTACCAGACATGCATGTTGGTAGAATCATAGAGTCCAAAGATGCTCAATTTTTTATCATGAATTTCTTATGAAAAATACATCTAGCTCATCTAGTCATGAACCTATATTACTCCCTAAACAACATGTTCCGATAGAACACATTAAGGAAGCCCATGTGGAAAATTTTGAGAAGGACACCACTATAGTTACTCGAAAGAGTGAGAGACAATTGACTGCGAAGTCTTTTTATTATGACTACATTGTATACCACATGGATGACACTCCAAGAAACATATTCATTTCTTGACACTGACTTATGGAAGGAAGCGATACAGATTGAGATGGATTTAATTATGTCTAATGGAACCTTGGAAGTCATTGGACATCGTCATGAGTATAAACCTATAGAATGTAAATGGATGTTCAAGAAAAAGCTTAGGCTAATGGTTCTATTGTAAAGTATAAAGCAAGACTTGTGGCCAAAGGTTATACCCAAAAATAATGTGAAGGCTTCTTTGATCCTTATTCACCTGTTGCTTGACTGACCACAATTTGAGTGCTACTTTCTTTGGCATCCTCTCATAGTATTCTCGTTCATCATCAGATGGATGTTAAGGCAAATTTCCTTAATAGGGAGCTAGAGGAGGATATCTATATGGACCCGCTAGATGGATTTGTAGCAAATGGTCATACTACCACAAAAATAGTTTTAGAAGACAACCTCTCTTATTAATAGAGGCGGGCACATGAAGAGACTGCCTCAGTAAATGGCTAGACAACCTTCAACCAAATGCCCGCCTCTGAAAATTATTTACAGAGGTGGGCGTCTTAGGACATTGTGATGCATGTCTCTTAAAATCTATTAACAGAAACAAGTGTCCTAAGCATCTATCTCTAAAAATCAATTAACAGAGGCGAGTGTCTTAAGATGCATGTCTCTAAAAATAGTTTCATGTGAAAAATAATTCATAAATTTCCATATGAACTCGAATGAAGATAAACTTTATATCAAAATTGTAGCTCTCGATGCGATCTACAATTTTGTAGTTATGAATTTTTTTATCTGAAACTATTTAGAGTCCCAAAATATTTGTTTTGAGTTTACATAATTTGAAATTCAAATTTTCAAATTTTCAAATGACATCTAATGTTGGCATGGTCTATACCAAAGTTGTAGTTCTCAGTACCAAAGTTGACCATGAATGTTCACATAGTTAATACTAAAAAGTTCTAGTGGACAATCTGATCTCCATGTTTGTTGTTGGTAAGTTTTTAATTTGAAGTTGTTTAGTATCTCAAATAATTGTTTTAAATTCACACATTTTGAGATTTAAATTTCTACATTTTTCAAACAATCTTTGATGGAGACACATCCTATACCAAAGTTGTAGTGCTTGATAAGATTTAAAACATGGTAGTTGAAACTTTTTTATTTGAGCTCATTTAGTAGCCAAAACATTCAATACAAGATTACAAAATATTTGTGCAAAAATATAAAATCCCATATATACTCACAAGTGAGTGTGTGGTGCAGTAGTAAGATGTTTTTTGTTGCTGGATAATAGGTTGCAGGTTCGAATTCTGAGTAGGACTAACTAGTGTTAAGAAGGCATGATGTGTAAATTGTTGAAGTTTTTGTATAGACTCAAGCAATAGCATGAGAGGTCTGATAGAAATTCAACATCTATTGGCTTTTGTTGTGAATGAGGCTAACATATGTTGTAATATCACGATGGTGGGGGAGAATGTATGATCTTGTGTTAGTATGTGGATGACACACTGATCTTTGGAAGATCCTTAATGTGATAAGACGGTGAATGATATTTTTTCTAACAATTTTGAGATGAATGATTTTGAAGTGACTAATGTTATTCTTAATATCAAGCTGCCAAGAGAAGACATCGGTGGGATTACATTTCTGCAACCCCACTATGTAGGAAAGGTATTGGGTCATTTTGGATATAGTGACTGCAAGCGTACTCCAACGCCTTATGATCCTAGTGTGCTATTAAGGAAAAACCCATAGAGTAGTAAAGGATCAATTGAAATACTCACAAATCATAAGCTCACTTATGCTAGCTAGTGCTACGAGGCTTGACATCTCATTTACTGAGAGCAAACTAAGCCAGTTTGTTTCAAACCCGGGAGATGATCACTGGTATGCTCTTGAGAGAGTAATGCTCCATCTAAAAGGCACTTTGAGCTATCGAATTCACTATGCTAGGTATCCTACGATACCAGTGGGCCATAATGATTGGATAGCTGATGCTAATGAGATTTGTGCCAAAAGTGGATATGTGCTTGCAAGGTGCATTTAAGTCTTAATCTCGTATGAGATTTTGACTAAATATTGACTTGACTTAAATAGGTGCCTTGTGTGTTCAACTATGTTGGAGCTAAGATAGGGGAAGGCGTGGTACATGTGTGCGCATCGAGCAATGTTGTAGCATGACATGGTGTGAGAATGATGTGACATGACATGACACGCACTGGCTGGGCTAGAATAATTCCTACAGGAGAGTAATGTGGCAGTTTCATATGTTATTCTATGTAACGCACAGTGATTACTACTTCGTGATTATTCTTCATAGTAATGCTGTGACATCTAGGTTCATCCCTCCCTTTGCCGGTACATAAGAGGAGGTGGTATCCCGCTCTCTCTCGTGTACCTGAGTGCACCATCCACCTTTCTAGTTGTCATTGTACTTCATGTTTCCCCATTCAAACACATGTGTGCACAGGTGTTCGAGGAGCAGGCCTCCAGAACCGTCGCCCGTCTACAACACCATCTTAGGTGTGCGAGTGGCCAAGTTTTTGGAGAGCGCATCTTCATCATGTGACTACCCGCACCTGTACACCGCTTCTCAACGACCAAAGGTCCAACACACCCGTATGACTACTTCCCAGTGACCAAAAGCTCCAACAAGATGTACTTGTTCATTAGACTGCACTGCGTACCCTGTCTTGCATCAACTGTGGTCTATGACATCAGCAAGCTCACTATTTGTTTCGCTGAAATTTGGCTTATGCTAATTTATTGTGAGAGGAAAATATTGTTCGTTCGTTGAAAAGTACAGCTGAAGTAGTTCAAGCGAACTGGGTATGTCAACTAGTGGGAATGACACCATCAGTGCCTCTGACATTGCTCCCAGCTTAGGTTATAGGGAGTGTTTAGGACTACTCCACAAACTTTGCTTCACAAACTCCATTATGAAGCAGCTCCATAAAAAACTTAGAGTTTGTGATGCACCCCTTTAGGTGCTCTCACAACTCCACCTTTTTTCTCGAACTAAGTGCATGGAGCTAGACTTGTTTGGCTAAAAAACATGGAGTGAAGCTGAAAAACATGGAGTGGAGCAGTCATAAACACCCCCATAATGTTGCTACTGCTTGGACTGCTCCCCATCCTCTCAACTATTAAGTTTCTAACCAAATCATGTCCATGACGTGTCACATGGCAGTGCTGACATGGCACATGTCCATGACGTTCCGTTTCATCGCTGTACGTTGCCTCCAAACCAGACGAACAGCTAATCCATGATGATTGCAGACGTCACCGTTCTAGCGAGTCTGTGTTGGTTTTTTCGCTTTGATAGATTATGATTTTATGACCATTTCCATGACCCTCATAGATAGTTACCTCTGATGATTCTTAGGGTGTCTGTCGATGCAGGACCCATAAGGTTCCCCACGGAGAAGAGAGAAGAAAACCTAGTCCAAATAGGATTCTCTACATGTAATCCTACTAGGACTAGTTACACGTAATCCTACTAGGATCTCTACTTTGTAACCGACTAGGACTCCCGCCTCTCCTGGACTATATAAAGGAGGGCAGGGTCCCTAGATCGGCACCTACACATGACACACACATAACCGACAGAACTCACAACCACAACATACCTCGCAACACAACAAATAGCGCAGGGCGCAATATACTATCTACTCTAGACTGGACGTAGGGCGCCGTGACTTTCTGGCGTGCTGAACTAGTATAAATCATTGTCTCCCTGCGTTTACCATCGAGTTCCTACAAACGCCGATACCCCTCTGAACAAATCACCGTCCCGGGTACCCCGTGACGGGTTGCCGGTGGTAAAACATCGACAGCTGGCGCGCCAGGTAGGGGTTCTTAGCGCTTTGCGTTCGAGAGCTCGGTGGACCTTAAGATCAAGATTTGCCGCGGTTCTCGTCGGCCTCGTCGACAACTCACTACGGTTTTCGTCGACAACTCGCTACAACTCTCGTCGTCGACATGGACGATAACATCCGCACGGATCCCAACTCCAAAGAGCTCGGTCAACAAGCACCGCCATCAAGACTACAAGCGATCAAGCAACATGCAAGTCGAGCTTTCCCTAGAACAAGTCAATCAAAGACCGCAATTCATCCGAGTCCAATACATCTCAAAGCCAAAGAAGGATCGTCCAATCAAACGGAGGAGCACGACAAGGATGAGGAAGCAAGCAAGGCCAACATATGTGTATATACTCATACACAAGAGACAAGATCAAGCAATCCACGATGATGACTCGTACTCTTAAATTCGCACCCCATGTCGGGCCATTTATATCCACCACATCAATATCCAAAGTTTGATCCAGAAGCACCATGTCCGATTGCACCGAGCAAACTAGCAAGCAAGCCGACTACAATATGGATCCACCAAAGAAAAAGCAAGCAAATTATTCATGCTCTACAACTCCATGACATGTTGATGACGCAAGAAAGAAGTCCACACCATTAATCGAGACGAGCATGCAAGCCAATTAAATATTGAGGCATATATACACATATACATACAAGATACAAGAGACATGCGAGTGCCCATGCGTGCATGTATCATGTCCGGATCTCGCTCACTATGCCAACATATGGTCGTGACGGAGAATCATCTTGTACTTGAATCAACTACGCCAACAAGCAAGTCATCAAGTCGCGAGCAACCAAGTACCAAGCATCTGACCGATTGCTACCACAACACGGAAGCAAGCCGAATCAAGAAACAAGTCGTCCAAGCCAAATAGCAAGCAAGCCAAGACCGACTACTCGGCCGAGGAGTTCGAGTACTCGGAAACAATTTAAGCGAAAGGAACACATGACCTCCGCAAACAACTCGGATACGATATCCGACTACGGTGACCAGCTACTAGGCTGAACGGCGCACCGATCGACTACCCGGCTGCGGTGGTCAATAACTCTGTCATAAACCAAGCTAAGTGACGCTTTAATTTTTTACATTCCGAATATTATTCGTATGCCTCTGTGGCCATATCATCTTCCCTTAACGGCTGTTAATTTCCTCGGATAGTAAGCCTTAATTCGTGAAGCTTGTTTTCTCGAATGGATGGTCACATCAATGAACCTCTGAACCATACGGATGGTCACATCAAAGAACCTCTGAACCATACGGGTGGTCACGTCAATGAACCTCTGAACCATACGCGAGATTCAAGTGCTTAAACGTAACAGGCTACTACCCAGGAAATTAACCGACCTAGCAAGGGAAGACACAAAAAAATCATCATGCGAGCAAACATAGTGCTCTAAGTAAAATCATCATGTGAGCAAACATAGTGCTCTAAGTCTTCTCTTAAACGGTCGCTAAAGTCCTCAGGTAGAACATGCCTTAATCCGTGAAGCTTGTCTACTCACATGGACGGTCACGTCAATGAACCTCTAAACCAAATGCTAGGCTCACATGGTCATGTCAATGAACCTCTAAACCATACGCCAGAGATTCAAGTGCTTAAACGTAACAGGACACTACCTGAGGAATTTGCATGGCCTAGCAAGAGCAAGACGCAAAAAAAAAGTTTATATGCATTTTATGATGCCGGGGCCCGCCCCTGATTGATTATTCAACTATGGGACATGCTCCCGACTTCATATCCGGAATGTCATTTACAACATATTTTTATGTTTAACATGCAGGGGAGCTGAGAGCTAGTCCAGAAACAACCTGGTTTGATCAAAAAAGAACCCCGACAAGGTGCGACAAGAACCAAGACAAGCGCTTAGAAAGAATCCGGAACGATCAGAAAACAACCCCGAAGAGGTGCTGCAAGTAACAAGACAAATTCAGAAAGAACCCGGATTGATCAGAAAACAATGCGGATGAGGTACATACAAGTTCAGAAAAAATCTAGACGAAGTGCAAACAATCTGGAAGAGGTACATCAAGAACCAGAGGTCTAGAAACAACCCGGATGAATCAAAAACAACTCGGAAGAGCATCACGGCTTAGTCTACATCTATACCATGAGATCAGGAAAAACATGCTCCTGAGAGCTATTTTACTCAGACAAGTTCAGAAACAACCTAGTTTGATCAAAACAAAACAACCCGGATGAGGTACATACAAGTTCAGAAAGAATCTGGACGAAGTGCACTGGAAGAGGTACATCAAGAACCAAAGAAGTCTAGAAATGACCTGGTTGAATAAAAAACAACTCGGAAGAGCATCACGGCTTAGTCAAAAACTAAGCTCGGGGGCTCGGCATTCGCTTCAACTACGCTCGGGGGCTCAGATTCAAGGATGAAAGACCAAGAATACAAGTACTCAAGACTACAACAACGCAACACATCAAGACCCTTCATTCGATTTCTATTCTAAAGAAAAATACTCGGAGAAGGCTCGGGGGTTGCGGGATACATAACCCCAAAAAAAATTTGAAGACAAGAATCTGGACCCTCCAACTTTTGCAAGCAAAAGCAAAAGGCTCGGGGGCTACACTCAGTGAGTGCAATTTTTACGAAAAATTGCACCCACCGAAAAAGAACTCGGAGCAACCAAGAAGACTAAAGGGACCCTCTGGCTTCTTGTCCCAACAAGCAAGAGGCTCAGGGGCTACACTCACTGAGTGCACTTTTGTCCAAAAGTGCACATCAGTCGAAGAAAAGACAAATAAGACCATCTCAAGATCTCGCTTCAAGAAAGAACCCGGAACAAGTCTACAACAACCCGGCCCTTGAAGCTCAATCATGAAATGCTCGGGGGCTTGTCGATGCGGGACCCATAAGGTTCCCCACGGAGAAGAGAGAAGAAAACCTAGTCCAAATAGGATTCTCTACATGTAATCCTACTAGGAGTAGTTACACGTAATCCTACTAGGATCTCTACTTTGTAACCGACTAGGACTCCCGCCTCTCCTGGACTATATAAAAGAGGGCAGGGGTCCCTAGATCGGCACCTACACATGACACACACATAACCAACAGAACTCACAACCACAACATACCTCGCAACACAACAAATAGCGCAGGGCGCAATATACTATCTACTCTAGACTGGACGTAGGGCGCCGTGACTTTCCGGCGTGCCGAACCAGTATAAATCATTGTCTCCCTGCGTTTACCATAGAGTCCTACAAACGCCGATACCCCTCCGAACAAATCACCGTCCCGGGTATCCCGTGACGGGTTGCCGGTGGTAAAACATCAACAGTGTCTGTGACCAACTGATAACATTATGTATCAAAATACTCTTTGTAGTGACATGGACCTTTGTTCCCTCTGGTACACCATCGTTGACCATACTACAAACACGGTAGGTGTGATCTCGCAAGATTACCCCAGCTCTTTGCTTGCAACAATAGTGCGCGCAAGCGCCGAGTAGCAAGAGGTATGTAAACCTCACTAAATACTAGGCCTAAAACTAAAGCAAGCGCTAACAAGCGGTCTCTAACTAGCCTAAGCACTTCACAAAACACTAATGCTAATCATCTAATCTTCCTTAAGCACTTCTGGTGGCCAGAGCATAAAGAGATGAGCCTCAACTCAGTAGAACCTTTCCTTACCTCCAACAACACTCAAATGGCCGGTTGGGGTGGTATATACAGCCTGCAATCCTATATATAACCGTTGGCATTTGGACTATGCACGTGAAGTGATCATCAGAAACCTTAGGTGAGACCACTAGAGAGTTCTGATGACTACCACGTCGACTAGCCATTGTCGATCATTGGAGAGCCTAAGATCCAATGGTGGATCTTCGGTGATCACCGGAAGTTTTTGGTGAGGTTAAAAACCTTCTTCATAGCATATGTATAGCACCTTTATTCTACGGTGCCTTGCATCGGAAGGTTTCGGTGCCCTCTGTCTTCTCTCCACTGCGTCTCCAACTCCTCTGGCCCTAAAATCCGTTGGTGTGGTCTCCGGTGACGAAGGGAAGTATAGGTGAGATCTTCCTCTCTGCACTTAGACTGCATAGTAAGCTGAGCTCCGGTCCTTAGCAACTCTGGTGAGTATAAGACGATCAAATCGACTCATTTAATTTAATTTTTACACTGCTCTATTCTTTGGTGCTTCACTTCATTTTACCACCGGAGCTTTCCGATGACACTATCCAATGTAATTTGAGCCTTGTTTTCTTCGTGTTATCTCATCTGAGCTTCTTCTACTTGATGCATCGGACTTTGTAAATGTCTTCAACCTTGCTTGATATATTGATCACTTAAACTTCACGTTGCCTTGTCCAAATCCATCCTTATATGCGTAGGACTTTAACTTGTATACTTGCGCACACCAATTGTACACATGATCATGATCATGTTGCCACTCAATTACCAAAAATCATATAAAGACACCCTACCTAGGTGTCATTTTCATTATGGCTGTCACAAACATTTTGTTATTTTCTAGATTAAATAGTGCTTGAATTTGCATTATTGCCTAAATATCTAACATGCTATACCGGATAATATCAGAGTTCGGCGGTGTTTGGTTGCTAGCCACACTTCACCTTAGGCAACTTTGACCAAGTTGGTAATTATTTTTGGTTGGCAATTAAACTTAGACATGAATATTTTGGCCTCCACGTGCCATAGAGTATAAAACAATGGCAAGATTTCTTTAGGCATGGTAAAGTGTGGTTTAAAATTTTTTTGCCACACCACACTTATATAAACTTAGTTGTGGCAATTTATGGCTGAGGGCCAAACAACCCCAGAATTTTGACATTGATTTTCTTTTTCTGTCTGGAGCATTTTGTTCCTATGATGGATAAAATCAGAGTTCCAGTGATTCCAATCTTCACATTTATTTCCTTTTTTCTATTTGAAGCATTTTTCTATTTTATTTTCTTTTTGGCGTCCCTTTTTGTACTTGTCAAACGATTGTCACATACGGAGCACGGACCCACTCCCTCCCCTGCCCGGCTGCCCCCTTCCTCCTCAGTTCTCCCGCGCGGTGAGCTCAGGTACAAATAGGAGACCGCCTCCGCCATGACTGGGTAGCCTCCAAAGATGAGTGGGACACCCGCGCCGTTCTGCTCATGGACGCCATCTTCTCGCTCGCGGCGGGGCCCCGGGCGTGTGTCCTGGAGCGCGCAGCGGCCCGCATCCCCGGCTGCCTCTACATCTGCCTTTGGGCGCCGATGATCGCTGGACCGCTCCCTTCCAGGTAGGTCTCCATTCCTGCCGGTTCCATGTGCTCTCGCCCGTTGCTTTCCCCTGACGTTCCTTCGTGCGATGGTGTGCATTTGAATGGGCAGCCATTTGTTTTGCGTGGACGCGTGGATCACCAACGACGGCGGCGGTCGCGCAAGGGCGGTGTTCGACGAGTACCGGAGAGCGTTCTGCGCCATCGTGAGCGGGTTAGCTTGCATTGCAACTCCATTTCAGGTTCAGCCCATGGATTGTTTAGCTCCATTTGTTTCTGACGGTGGTGGTCACCGAGCTCGCAGCTGCGTGCCCGGCTGGGCGTACAAGGACCGCCGCCCGTACATGGAGCTGTCGGAGACGGACCTCACGTCGTCGGCGTCGCTGCCCGTGCAGCTGCAGTTCTACCACGTCAGTATATGCGCCCCTGCAAACGTTAGATAGATTAGTTTCTCTTTCAAGTCTACTTCACGCTACCTGATTGCTGACATTTCTGCACTGTCGATGTTGTTGTAACAGGAAGCCGCCGGCACGAAGGTACGTTTTCTCGATTATTGGTGCGCTGCATTGCATTCCATAAATGGAGACGACGACCGTGTAGCTGATCTGCTCGAGGTGGTGGTGCAGATGGCGGTGTTCGCGGGCTGCGACAACGGCGAGATCGAGGTCGGGCTGTCGAGCACCTCGGCTCCGGCGGTGGCGAGCCACGTGCAGCACTCGCTCCTGGAGGAGCTCATGCAGGCAGCACCAACGGTGCCTTCTGTCTTCGTCGTCCTCCATGCCGTCCCTCTCCATCGGGAGCCCCGAGTACTCCTCGTTCATCCGCTCAATGGCCACGTCGGCTGCTGCCTCTGCCTCCGCCGCCACCGGCGCCGCCGAGCCATCTTCTCAAGAACTGCAGCTGCACCCGGCTGTGCCGCTGCTGCCCGGCTTGCCCGCGCCGGTATATGGCCCACACGGCCAAGCGCCGTTCCTGGACCCCGATAACGAGCAGGCTGCAATGACGCAGGCAATTCTCGCCGTCATCTCCTCCTCCGCGCCGCCACCGCCGGCGTCCATCGCCGTGCCTCCGGCGTCCTCCTTCAGGGCGTACAACGCGGCGCTCTCGCCGCGGGCGCGGCCACGGCCGGGCGCGCCGGGGCAGAGGATGATCAAGACGGCCATCGCGCTCATGGCGAGCGTGCAAATGGCAATGCGCCACCGGGAGCTCGCAGAAGCGCGCCAACATGAGGATGCCTCTGCCGCCGCGCAGCCGCACCCGCCGACGCAGCAGCAGCACACCAGCAGCCAGCTTCACCACATGTTCTCGGAGCGGCGCCGGCGCGAGCGCCTGAACGAGAGCTTCCAGACTCTCAGAGCACTGCTCCCTCTTGGAACAAAGGTACGGTCGAATACCGTTGCATTGCTTGGCTTGCAAGAGCTCACGACATCGCAAATTTGATAGTACTAATATTTACACGTGCCATCGTGATCGATCTGAAGAAGGACAAGGCCACGGTTCTTGCAAACACGACGGAGTACATGAACAAGCTGATCGCCGAAGTGTCGGAGCTCGAGGAGAGGAACCGGAGGTTGGAGGCGCAGCTTGGCCTGCTGCCCGGCGAGACCCAGCAAACGCCAAGCGACGACGACCCACCGCAGAGAGTGGCCGTTGATGTGACCACCGCCGCATCGACCTCGAGTTCAACGTCCTGTCAACCTCAGGAGGTGAGCATTAGGGTGACGGTGCGGGCTGAGTGCGATCTGTCGGAGGTTGTGGTCGCCATGCTCGCCCGGATCAAGGAGATGGGGCGCTTCACCGTGGCGACCGTCGATGCTCGGCAGCGGAGCAGCGACCATGCACAAGTCGGCATCACATTGCGAGCCACGGTACCGACTCAAAATTACTCCATATCTGTTTTCAAATATATTTCTCTCTTTTAGATTTTGTCAAGTTAAGCTTTGTTAATTTTGACTTAATTTATGCCTATATAAGATATATTTCCTTATGACTTTAATGAAATGATACATGGTGATGTATTTTTCTAAAACTTACTAGTCAAATTTTAAAACATTAGACTTACTACAAAACTGAAACGCCGGTAATAAGCTTCATGAACTAGTTGTTCTATTTAACGTGGTTATCGCAATTTAGATTCTATATATAGCTAGGCCAGCCAAAGTTAGTCTACTCTCAAACCTACAATTATATTCTTTTTGGAACTGAGAGAATAGAATACGATTTTTATAATTACAGTTAGTAGAACTTACCATTTCATGATTCTGCTTGGGCATGTTTGGTTGGGTGTATATGGGTTGGCATGGCCTGTGGGATTTAGGGAAAAGTTGTTTGGATGTTTGTATATCGGCTAGGTTCAACTAATGCAAAATTGCTCCGTCAGCCTCCGTACAAACGAGATTGAAATCCATTTCTCGCAGTCCTGGGCAACACAATGTAGCTTGGTGCTTTTGATGTATATGTTGTCTCTAAATCGGGTCAAATGTTCATGCAACCAATCAACACTCCGATACAACCAGGCCAGAGCAATATAATCAACCAAACATCGAGTCCTTACATCATCTTAGCTTGGCCAGAGTGTGAGCTTGCATCCAAAATATGAGCAGGTTGATTACTTTGGTTAGCGAAGAGAACCAAACATGGATGTTACCAAAAAACATTAATTTAAGATTTGTGTGGTTCTGACGACATCTTGATTTAATTAACATTACATATACACAACAATCACGCAACACAAGACAATCCTACGTGGAAGAACTAGCCATACTACGTGTACAATAGTACGGTCAATATTCTATTTTGATGTTTGACCTGCATGGGTCTACCATATTGACGACGGCGTCCTGGAGAGGAGATTAAGAATCTTTGAAATGTGGCCCTTGAATTGAACTCTAAAAAAAGTCTTTGAAATGTTCAAGGAAAAAACTAGCTCAAATCTGTAAAGGATAGTTCAGTGGAAGAAAAGACAAAAGACCTTTAAAGAATCTTGACCAGTTTTGCCTGTAGTAATAAAAACCGTTGACTGCATCTATATAGGTCAAATTGGCTGCTAACTAACCATGCTCTCCCTTTGAATTGGTTCTACAACACATGACCCCGTCACATGACTCACTCAAACGTGGTTGAATGCGCGCATGCTAAATAAACTTGGTAAAGTAACTTTTGTTTATGTATTCTCCTCTCAAGTCTCAACACTGAAATCTATCAGTAGCGTTCTTCTGAAGTAACATACTTTTCAAACACGAATTAGGAAGGATCATTTTCTTAATTCTTAGGCATTTCTGAATACGCAGATGATGGGAAAAAAAAAAGACATCCCCCCTTAAAGCAGTTTGTTTGACTGCACTAGTATTTATCTCAATCCTAATTCAACCACTCGTATTTATCTCAATCCTAATTCAACTAGTTTCTACCATAATCTACTCCAATACATGTGTATTAAGGTGAATATGAATGTAATCAAACGAAGCTTTAACAAGTTTATAAAACCACGGATGTTCCCTGATGTATGGATGACGTGATCTTTCAAATTAAGATACCGTACCGTCTACATCTAGGTGCACTTTCTTAATCAGTTGTTTCTGACGACGCCGTCATCCTGACAAATAAAGATTCATAACTAATGACTAGTGTGACGAAGGAGAGCTTTGAAAAGTATATGTGTAGTAGCTAGATATGAGTACCGTGCTGGTCAAAGTACTTGTTGGTGAAGCCTAGCAGCTAACGATGGGTACTACTACTTGTCAAATGAACGATGCAGGGTGGTAACGACGAGCTCGACGAGACATCCCTCAAGGAAGCTGTGGCGAAGGCCGTCGAGGATGCGGTGGCAAGACCTCCATCGCCGCCGTAGGCTGGGGGCCCGCCGCGCCGGAGCTTTTTCTAGCTCGGCTAGCACATCAGTTTTGACCGGATCAGGGCAAGGGAAAGACTAGCTAGTTCTGGTGGCAGCGATCTGTCCATTTCAATTTTGTATTTCCTCCGTTGCAAATTATAAATCGTTTTGACTTTTTTTTTATAAAATTACAATCGCTTTGACTTTTTTTAGATCCATTTTGCTGTACATGTAAAAAAAAGTCAAAACGACATGTAATTTAGAAAAAAGAGAGCCGTCATTTTTTTCCCTGTCTTGTGCTCCTTTAGGTAAGATTTGATTTGACTAGACTCTTTTTGTTTTGGCGTTGTGAGGTGAGTCATCGAGGGACAGGTAAAGTACATACCAGGACGATTAGCCATGCACCATCTAGCTGTCTGAGGATGATGTTAGTTAGCTGTGTGTGTGCGGGGAAGTAAATTTTGCCCTTGGCCAATGTGCCCTCGTGTGATTCACTGTTAATTATCTGCTCTAAGACACGTGTAACTAATCTCAGAGCAGATACAGTAGTGAATCGCATGAGAGGTTACAACCGTAAAGGCACACTTTCTCTTCCATGTAATGCCCAATGTTGTAATGTTGCTTTTTACTTATGCTAAACCAGGTTTGTACCTTCTTTTATGCAGAGCTAATGAACTACAGCCCTAAAGCCTCCTCTATCACATATATATTATTAAAGAGCAAAAATTTGAACCTTATTATTTCAGTGGAGCCTTCTCTTGACTAACTCTGTGACTGAAAACGATATCAGCCGTGCTATCCATGTCCATACTCTAATAAATCGACTCCAAAGTCCAAACCAAATTAAACAGGCAATAAATCGAATCACAGCTTTCCCCGCTGAGTCCGTTTTCTTCAACCCCCCTGAGTTCGTTTATGTTTCTCTTTTTTCTCCGCTTTGATTCCAACAGTTTTTTTCTCATTTGAGTCCATCCACCCAAATGGTGCGATTTTGAACGCATATGGTGCAATTTTGAATTTCCGGTTCATGACCTTTTTTTTCCCTGGTCCGTCCTTTTGTGCCGGTTCCGCTAACTTTTTTTCCTGTTTTTTTTTTCCTTTTTCCATGAAGCATTCGTCTTTTTCGTATAAATAACATTTCCCAAGTATCACTTGCTTTTTCTTATAAACATAAAAAACAAATAATAAATACAATATTAAGAGTCTTACAACCCTTAACCATTCCTTAATAAATAAATATTCTCACCACAAACCTGGATCAACCGATAGTCCAACTAATCAAACTGTAAATTGAAATATTGGGTAGTTCTTTATCTAAATAAATGTATCTCCAAGTTTTACATATAAAACAGTGCGATTTTCGACGAGGGTTGCTATGTGAAAAATCAAGAGAGATCTCTATCAATCCTTGACACAACGGTAACTAACTCTTTGCTGATTTAATTAGATAAGGAAGTCACATAACTTGATATTTAATTCTACCAACACATGGATAGTATGAAAAATAATGTTATGATATACTCCCTCCGTTCTAAATGGTAAGTCATCCTAGCCTTTCTAGCTATATAGTTTTACTATGTACCTAAACATAATACGTATCTAAGTGCATAGCAAAAGTCATGTTTCCAGATAAGCCAAAACGACTTACAATGATAGAAAAATATTAAGATTGTATTTTAATTCGATATCTAATTAATATTACATTTTCATAATATTGCCCATACATCGTTAAAAAATCATAGCTTTTAAATTTTTACGAAAATGGTAAAACATAAATCGATATACAACATTCCCATTTTTTATTTGATAGTTTTTTCTCTCTGTTGCCATGCACGAGCATATTTGCTAGTCAGGACGAAGTAAAAACTATCTGTTGCCATGCACGAGCATATTTGCTAGTCAGGACAAAGTAAAAACTAAGAAACCTTATTCTTTAAAAAATGGATTCCGGAGCAATTATCCTAAAAAAATCTTAGTATGAAATTTTTATTTTAATGACTTGTTTTATACGAATATTGAATGGATCTTAGTAAAATATTAATGCTCATGGAATAAAATTCCTGTCTGTCGCTCTTTCTCCTCAAACAACTATTTTTCCACGAATGTAGTTTTCTTGGTGTGTGCAATCCTCTGTTTTGTTCGATTCTATTGAGTTTGTCCTTTGTATTCATGTGGTTTCTTGTTCCTACCATCTAAAAAGCCTTAACCGCTCACTCCAAATATCCCGTTCTGTTTGTTATCTTATAGATTTTTTATTGCAGCTTGCAATTTGTTACAAGTTACAATCTGCAAGCTGAAACAAGCATATCCAAAATTTTAACAATCTATAGGCTATATGAGGAACCACTCAAATGAGCTAAACCACATGTATCAAGCATAAATAACACAAGGTTGAATGCCATACATTGATCACACCACACATTTTACAACTATTACATATCTGGTTCGAGTTTACATCACCATAAGTTTTGAGTCATGCAGCAAAATGTTCGTATCACCTCTCATGCATCCTACTAGCAGCTAGTTTAAAACAAATGAGCCCATCAAGTTCATGGCAACACAAAAAGGTTGGCCATCACTCCTCGCCCTCGCTATCCTCCGTGGAAAACAAGTAGTTGTACATGGCTGTTTGTTCACCTACATTACAACTTAATGGTAGCATCACAAGCGTAGTGTGTACTCGTATGACTTTCCCGACAATAATACATTTAATGGATAGGATAGCATCAAGTGAAAAGATGGGTAAGTGGTTTGCATAAAACTATTTCATCAAATTATGATAAGGAAAAGACATAGCATCTATATTCTTTAGGTCAAACATCAAACATTTGCAAAGAGTACAAAAAATCATAAATATGAGCTCAATATTCCATAAGATCTTCCATCAACACCCAAGATCTTGCATATAACCGGGAGCATTGCAATTTGAATATGTTACATAACCTGCTGAGGTGTACAACTTAACCCACATTGTTATGGAGTGATTCGAGAGTTATCTAATAGCATCCAGAGCACATCTACAAACCTACATTCACCATGCATCAAAGGTGTCAGGCAAGGTCATCAATGGTGGTATTCGACCCCCTATACTCAAAGGGCTTGACCTATGTCAAAAAATGGTAGGGAGAAGCTTACTAGGACAAAGAGGAGCACGAGCTAGGGTGGTTGTGTAGAACTACATTAGGAAGGTAGAAGATGAAGAAAACTTGGAGAACTCCTCCTTATACCCTATGGTGATATAGAGCTTGGGGAAGAAGTGGATGAGCCTGTCACCATCCTTCTCGAACAATATTATTTTAATGAGCTTCTTCGAAGAGGTGAGGTAGGGTGGGGATTTGGGGGAGGGGTGTAGGAGGTTGTCTTCTTGGGCTATTGATTTTGTTGTTTATAAACTTGTTGCTCCAACAGTTGGTCTCTTGGTTTACCAGATTCATTGAAACCTAGTCCAATTTTCTCTAAAGACCGTTGTTCCTCCTGTTCCATCTCTTCTTCCTCTTCATCAGATTCCTGTAGCTCCATCCTCCTGAGCAGGTTAGAACATTCCTCAGTTAAACTTCCTGTTTTAGCGAGCCTTCTAAAAGCTTCCCATTTAAAGTGTGGAGATTCATCATATAGACTTTGCCGGTTGTTTTCCACCACTTTGCATTGAGACTGAACACAAACCATAGTTTCAGGCGTCATCAACTTCTCTAAGGAGTTATAGCTATTCAAAAAAACTTCTTCTGTGTTAGCACAATCACTTCATGTTGTCACTTCTGCAAATTCAGTAGTCATAGACTGAGAGTCCATTCCATCACCAATATCAGCCACCTTCATCCCATAAAAGCTCTCAAGCTTATTATGTGCTCTAGGTATAAAATCATAGCAAGTATCAATATTGGAATGTGAAGATTCTCATATGACACTAGCAGCTTGGACACATTGCCTTCCATTTGCAGTACCAGCTGCCTCTCTTGATCCATAAAAGCTTCCAATTGCAAGTTACTACTTACTATCTGATAACCTGTATTCTGACCAAACCTTGATACAGGGGTCTTTTCTTTGGATGATGTCCCTTCTTTGAGTCCATCATCATATCATTGTTGTTATCCTCTTCTCCATCCAAATCATCAACTTCATCATCATTGTCTTGTCCATCATCCCCTCCACCATCATCACCATTGCCATTACCAGTACCTTGGTTCTCAACACCTTCATCTTCCACTATAAAGAGATCATATAAAGCTTCTTGTTCATCTCAAAAAGCCTTTCTATTGGCATTCCTTTGCAGTCCTTGCAAGCCACTTTGACTCTCACCACTTCATAGAAGGACTTTGAAAGGATCAAGATGCCCAAGAGTGGGGGTGAATTGGGCTAATTCTAAATTTCTTTGCAATAATTAAGACATACGGTTAGCCCAACTAACCCCTTATGCCTAGAAAGTGTTTCTATTGAACTAACGCACAAAAGACTTGCAACCTAAGTTCCAATCCTACTCTAGCATGACAATTCTATGAATGTAAGAACACAAATTGAAATGCTCAAAGTAAATGCTCAAAGTAATAGAGAGGAGAGGAAACGCGGCGATGTTTTGCTGAGGTATCGGAGAGTCGCCACTCCCCACTAGTCCTCGTTGGAGCACCCACGCAAGGGTGTAGCTCCCCCTTGATCCGCACAAGGATCAAGTGCTCTCTACGGGTTGATTCTTCGACACTCCGTTGCGGTGAATCACCCACAACCGCTCACAATGTGAGTTGGGTCATCCACAAGCTCTCCGGATGATCACCAAGCTCCCAATCACCACCAAGCCGTCTAGGTGATGGCGATCACCAAGAGCAATAAGCACGAACTCTCACTTGACCACGACAAGCCTAATGAGATGGGTGGATGCACACTTTGCTACTCTTGATCTCACTAATGAGGGCTCTCTTTGGGATTCTCAAATCTCAATCACCTCACTAGGACCTTGCTCTTCTTGGCACTCTCAAACATGTTTCTCGGCTGTTGGAATGAGAAAAAGTACCCCCACACACGAGTGGAGGTTCTATTTATAACACCGGCTGAAAAACGAACCGTTATGTGCTTCTGCGGGGTGACCGGACGCTCCGGTCATGTTGACCGGACGCTCCGGTCAGTACACCCTGAACTCTAGTGTTTACAGTGTGACCGGACGCTGGCAGTGTCCGATCAGCACTGACCGGACGCGTCCGGTCGTGATTTTCCCTCTCTGGAACCTTCTGGAGTCGACCGGACGCAGGCTCTCAGTGTCCGGTCACTTCACCTCTAAACGTCCGGTCAAACCAGACGCAATCACCTTGATCAAATGAACTGACTGGACTCTGCGCCAGCGTCCGATCAACCCGGAACCAGCGACCGGTCAGTATTTGACCCTCCATTCACTTCCAACTCTCGATCATATGTGAATGAAGTTTGCTCCATTGGATCTAAGGGCTGTTTTGGAGCTACCTAGTGCTAGTTTTAACAAATGTGCACCACACCTAACTCACTAGACTCACTAGGTCAAGCTACCCGTCCATACCCCCCTTAATAGTATGGCCAAAGGAAAAACAAAGTCCTAAACTACTCTAAGTGTCTCTCCAACTCCAATTGACACTTAGAACTAGTCCATCCTTAACCTTGTCGTCCATCCTTTGAAAATCGAAACGATTTCCATCGTAGGGGCATGACCACCATGATTGCCTAGTCGATCTCCATTACCATGACCTAACTTAATTGCCTCTGCAAAACACATGTTAGTCATAGTAATCTTGTATTGTCATTAATCACCGAAACCCTACTAGGGGCCTAGATGCTTTCAATCTCCCCTTTTTGGTGATTGATGACAATACCACCTCGAGTATGTGAAAGAGTTGAGGTTTTTAACATGTTTGGATCATATAAGCTTTTGTCAATAAAAACAAAAGTGTTAGGCAAGCTTATATGACCCAAGCCAACATGATGTACTCAAAAGATACGAAGTTAGCATGAGTACAAGTAATAAAGCTCATTTGCATTGGAGTAAAACGCGGAAGCAAAGGCAAAAGAGCATAACACAAGTGATATGACATATAAACAATTCAAAGTAGAGAGCACACATGTCATATATCACGATCACGTAGATATCATTATCACATAAATATAGTTTTAATGCATAAAAGTAAACACACAATGAATGCATAATAGTGTATCACACATAAAAACTCCAAATGTAATAGATAAGCTAATATAATAACTAAGCTCCCCCTAAATATGCCGCTCCCCCTAAATCTATCATACTCGAACCATCTCCCCCTTTGGCGTAAAACACCAAAACCTAAGGGTCGGTCGGTGGGACAGCAGCGGACGAGCCAGGCGCTGAGGTACGAGGAGCGAGCTGGAACTGGGTGCCATCATCATCTGACCCTGAGCTCTGAGCAGACTGACCCTCTATAGCTAGAAGTGATGCTGTAGCAGTCTGGGTCGGATCAAGGACTAGAGCTGCGTGTGACTCTGAAGGTATGACTATAGTAGGCTCTGATGATGCCACTGAGAAAGGGAGCATCTCTGTCGTGCCTGTCACTGGAGCAATGGTGGTAGGTATAGGGACATGTAGGTCTAGCGGTGTAGGGTGACCTGTCAACTCACTGAAGGATGCACCAAGGCTCCTGGACACTGAGGTCTCTGGTACTAGCAGCGAGGATGTCTCTGCCGGTGTGAAGCCCGTACAAAACGGTGTGAACTGCGGGGCTGGTACTGACATAGCAAACCACTAGAACACCTGCTCTGTAGGTGAAGCAAATTGTGCTGGTGGCTGTCCCTGACTCTGAAGCCCACTAGGTTGTAATGCTGGAGTCGTGGAAGTGGTGGCAGGCTAACCAAGCTAGGGCGAAGGCTGTGGCGGTGGAGCCCCAATAGCTGTCACTACATGCTGCATAAATCCAAGAAGCTACTGCTGCATAAGGATCTGCTGCTGATGCATGGCCTGCTGCTGCTGTTGTAGAGCCTGTGTCTGCTAATGTATAGCTAGCTGCTGCTGCTACTGGATTGCCTGCTGCTGGCGCTAGAACTCATCCTGACGAGTCTGGAACTGAGCAAATGTAGCAGCTATCTCCTGTGCCTGGCGAGCCTGATCCTGCCTCATCCGCTCAAGTATAGCAAGGAGAGCGAGGTCTGTCTGTGGAGCAGGTGGTGCTAAACTAGAGCTGCCGACCTCATGGTCATGTCGCTGAGGAGGCATCCGAGGAATGGGCTGGTAGTCATCATCAGAACTGTCACTAGGGTCGCTCACAACCATCCCCTCCTGCTGAGCAAGCTCCTCCTCCTCGGTAGCTGCAATACCCCTGATGATCTCATCCTGCTGGGCTGCAGACTCTGGCATATTAGGACGATGGCGCGGCTGACTAGGTGCTATAGGTGTACTATGCCGAATCATCTGTGTCATGTTATAGGCAGGGAACTCTATGGTGGCACCACTATACTCAGCAAGCATCTCTGGCGGCCTCACTGTGACTGCTCTGTGGATAAGGAATGTGATCCAGTGAGCATAGGGCAGCTGCCTACGACCTCTGAAGCCCTCAGCTATAGTGTCCTCCATCTCTGATAGAATAAGATCCCAAATATCAAAAACTGTCTGCTGCATCAGAGAGTTGATAAGCCACAACTGTATGCGAGTCAAGCCCTCGTGATACCCCATCCTCGGTAGCAATGTCCTCCTCATGATAGCCTCAAGTACACGAGCAGTGGGAGTAAGATCACTGGGGTTTCTACGCGACCCTTCGCCGAAGGGCTCGGTGAAGCAGTGGCGAACCAAGTCAGTAGGGGGCACATTACCACCATGTGGACGTCTAGGAGGTGTTGTCTGTCTATAGCAAACCTCATGAAGTCTGACAGGCTACTCCTGAAGCCTGAGTATCTCCCTGACCCTAGTGCTCGTTAGCCGGTAATCTCTACCTCTGAATGCAAAGTGAATGAAGTTATGGTGCGGGTCAATAAAGAGAGAAGCATAGAACTGATGAACCCAAGATGGAACATATAATCCGGTCCGTCCAATCAAATCTGTCAGCCTCGGCAGATATGCAAGGTAGGGGTGAATGTGCTCTCCAGCTGCTGCAACTATAGAATCAATGTGGCACACCCTCTAAGATCTGAAAACTGCCCCACTGTTGAGATAGGCATTGTAGAAGTCCTCCTGTAGTGGAGTGTAGAAACCCTCAGATCCTCTGTCATCTCTCCTCGGCGAGAACCATACCTCAAAATCCACGAACCTCAGCTGCTACACCTGCTTGATTGTAGCGGCCCTCAAGTCAAGATGGGTCACTGGAGGCGGACCCTGTGGTCTAGGCAGTGGCCGAGAACCCCTCCGCTGTGTATCTGCCCTCGGCGTGACTGGAACACGGGTATGACTAGAGCAGTGAAGCTGTGACTAGGGTGCCTGCTTTGTCTCCTCCGTCTGTTGTCCCTCCTGACCCTCCTGAGTTTGCTCTGCTGGCGGTGCCTGCTACTGTGACTCCCCCTAAGGCTGAACCTCATCAATAGCATGATGCCATCCTGCAATCATGATAGTCCCAGGTGGACCACCATGAAGGCGCTCAACACGCTCGATTCCTTCCATCGCTCCTGGTGGAAGCTGATCTGCAATAACAACTCCACTGCGAGCACCTCCTCTCTCGCCACGGTCTATGGCCTCTGCAACTGCGGCTGCTCTCGCTGTCTCTGCATCTGGGTATTTGTGCTTCCGGGTTGCTAGCTTCTTTGTTGCCTTGCCTTTAGGATCTGTAGGCTGGCGAGGCGGGGGCCTTCGATCCTCATCATCAGGACCACCACCGACATTCTTCATGCGAGCCATCTGATGAATCTGAAGAAAAAACTACCGCTGACAAAGATCAACTGTAAATCTGTCGCTTCCGAGGCTTGGCCTCGATCTGTACTCGCGAGCTTGGCCCCAAGTTAACTAACACCTGTCACTGACACCTCAACGGCACTGACTCGCTGCACGATGGAATAGATAGGATATACAAATAAATACAATATATCTAAAGATGTGAAACCTTAGGAAGCAAGCAATTTAGATACGAAATTGAAACGACTGGCTTGCTACCTGACGAACCGGCGATCCGAAGAAAAGAGAAGCGACATGCGGGGAACCACCGAATCGGCAACGAAGCTAGGGTTTGCTGGTCGGCGAGGATCGGCAATGCAATGCGGTGAATCAATGGCCAAAGATTCGCTATGCTGAAGCTAGGGCAGCTAGGGTTCCGGAGGCAGCGTTAACGCACGGGCAGGACATGGTGGCGGCGCGGGGAGCTGCGGTGGCATGTGGAGTAGCAGGGAGGCGCTCGGGCGGCGCTGGTGCGGGAGCAGACAGGTGCGGGCGCAGCGGCGCTTGGGAGCGTGAAGCACGGCGGCGGAGGCGAGCTCTGGAGGCGGCGCTGATAGGGTGGCGAAACCGGCGGCTATGGCATGCGCGGCGTCTCGGGGAAGACGGTGTGGTCAAGGATGAAGATTAGGTCAACATGCGCTTGGATTATATGGGGGTCCCCCGGCGGATCAGAAAAGGAAACAGAAAAAGAGACCTAAAACCGCACGCTTTCTACTGACCGGACGCTCCGGTGGCAGCGACCGGACGCTGCCACCCAGCGTCCGGTCAATTCCAGAGAGGTCCAATTCCTCTGGAATCACGACCGGACGCGTCCGGTGGACACCGACCGGACGCAGCCAGAGTCCGATCACCTAGCCTTGATGTCTTCAAGATCGACCGGACGCTGAACCTCCTTCTGATCGGACGCTGGGAAAACACTGTTTCAGTGTCCGGTCACTCCTGCTCGGTAGCTGTTCACCTCCTGTGAACTGACCGGACGCTGGACATCAGAGTCCGGTGTAGCGTCCGGTCACTCCTTTTCCAGCAAATCTTCAAAGTTCTTCGTGCTGCCTGTTCCCAATCAAGTCCCAACTCCAATAAGATCCAAATAAACACCAATTAGGACTGATGTGAGTGACCTTTCTCAAACCCTCAAGTTTTTCAAAATATTTTGCCTTAGGCTATAATTCC
This sequence comes from Miscanthus lutarioriparius, assembly GCA_904845875.1. Taxonomy (NCBI): domain Eukaryota; kingdom Viridiplantae; phylum Streptophyta; class Magnoliopsida; order Poales; family Poaceae; genus Miscanthus; species Miscanthus lutarioriparius. Next base: position 30,681,616 of record CAJGYO010000018.1, read on the forward strand.
TTTTAAGAAAAATAGGCAATAAGAGGGCAATTTAAGATAAACGACAAAACAATATTCATGCATATGCAACACTTGAATGTAAATCTAGTTGCTTGTCAAGTTTGATCTAAGGTTAAGCTTCTGCACACGCTTTTCGGCGGTTATCTTAACCATGTTAGACAAGCCATATATGCATTACCAAAGAATTAAACATGTTGTATTTTACAATGCAATGCAAGGGACAACACAAGCTCATCTTTTAGTGAAGTTACTAAAATCAAGAACATTGAGCTCATTCTGAATTCTACAAAATGTTGCCTCATTCAGCGGTTTAGTAAAGATATCCGTCAATTGATCCTCGGTCCTTACACCTTCTAATGATATATCATTCTTTGCAACATGATCTCTAAGAAAGTGATGGCGGATATCTATGTGCTTGGTGCGAGAGTGTTGAACCGGATTATTTGCAAGTTTTACCGCACTTTCATTGTCGCACAAAAGAGGTACTTTTTCTAGAACTAGACCATAGTCTAGTAAAGTTTGTTTCATGTAAAGTATTTATGCACAACAAGCACCTGCGGCAATGTATTCCGCTTCGGCGGTGGACAAGGCCACACTATTTTGTTTCTTAGAGGACCATGACACAAGTGATCTACCAAGCAAATGGCATCCTCCGGATGTGCTTTTTCTATCAACTTTGCATCCGGCATAATCTGAATCGGAATAGCCAATTAATTCAAATATAGCTCCTTTGGGATACCAAATGCCAATGCTTGGTGTGTGCTTAAGATACCTAAGAATTCTTTTTACGGCAATTAAATGTGTTTTCTTAGGATTAGCTTAAAATCTAGCACACATACACACACTAAACATGATGTCGGGCCTAGATGCGGTTAAATATAATAAGCTACCAATCATAGAACGGTAGAGAGTTTAATCAACCTTGTTACCTCCCTCATCTAGGTCGAGATATCCATTTGTTGGCATTGGTGTCTTGATTGGCTTACATTCATCCATCTTGAATCTCTTGAGATCTTTTGTATATTTCTCTTGTGAGATGAAGATCCCTTCTCTCATTTGCTTGACTTGAAAACCAAGAAAGAATGTAAGCTCACCAATTATGGACATCTCGAACTCCTTCGACATCAATTCATCAAATTCTTTGCAAGAATCTTCATTTGATAACCCAAAGATGATATCATCAACATACACTTGACAAATGAAGATATGCCCATCAAGCTTCTTGGTGAATAGTGTGGTGTCGACCTTCCCAATGGCGAAGCCCTTCTCAATGAGAAAGTCCCAAAGACGCTCATACCAAGCTCTTGGGGCTTGCTTAAGCCCATATAATGCCTTGGACAACCTACAAACATGATTAGTATATCTATGGTCTTCAAACCTGGAAGATTGATCAACATAGACTAGTTCATTAATAAAGCCATTTAAAAATGTACTTTTCACATCCATTTGATATAATTTCATTTCATGATGTGATGCATATGCAAGGAGGATACGAATGGCTTCTAGTCTTGCAACTAGTGCAAAGGTCTCTCCAAAATCCAAACCTTCAACTTGAGAGAACCCGTTTGCAACTAGTCTTGCCTTGTTCCTCACAATAACACCTTGATCATCTTGCTTGTTTCGGAACACCCACTTTGTTCCAATGACTCTTGCACCTTTTGGCCGCTCTTCAAGAGTCCAAACTCTATTGCGAGTGAAGTTGTTCAACTCTTCATGCATGGCATTTATCCAATCCGAATCTTGAAGAGCTTCTTAAACCTTAGTAGGCTCAAAGCAAGAGACAAAAGAGTGATGAGCAATAAATGAAGCAAGTTTTTGTGAGCGAGTCATTACACCATTTGATGGACTCCCTATGATGAGATCTTGTGGATGATCTTGTAGTAGAGGTGTATTTCTTCTATTGACCACTTGAGGAGGAGGTTGTGGAGCATCAACATCTTGTGCTTGTACCACCATTTGCTCATGGGAGACATGAGTGTCTTCATTTTCTACTCTCCTATCTTTTTCACAATCCTGTGGCACATTTGATGAAGAGGGTGGATCAATCACTTGTACATCATCTTTAGGCTTGATGTCTCCAACCAGAATGTTCTGCATAGCCTCCCTCAATGGTTCATCACCTACATCATCAAGATTTTCATGTGCTCCTTGGGAGCCGTTCGATTCATCAAATTCCACATCATATGTTTCTTCAACCAAGTCGATGGTATGATTAAATACTCTATATGCTTTGGACTTTGATGAGTAACCAACAAGAAAATCAATATCACAACGTCTTTGAAACTTCGCTAGGTGTTGCCGCTTCTTGTAGATGTAGCATTTGCAACCAAACACCCTAAAGAAGGAGACGTCCGGCTTCTTTCCATTGAGCAACTCATAAGGTGTCTTGCCAAGGAACTTTTGAAGGAATAGGCGGTTGGATGCATAGCAAGCGGTGTTGATAGCTTTCACCCATAGAGATTCAGGGGTGTTGTACTCATCAAGCATAGTTCTTGCAAGAGTGATCAATGTCCGGTTCTTCCTCTCAACTACACCATTTTATTGAGGAGTATATATTATGGAGACTTCATGTTTGATTCCAACTTCATCACAATAAGCTTCTATATTTGTGTTGTCAAATTCTTTTTCATTGTCACTTCTAATCTTTTTGAGCTTCACTTCAAATTCATTTTGTGCTCTCTTGGCAAACTTCTTGAAACAAGATGCAACTTCGGATTTGTCATGAAGGAAGAATACCCATGTATACCTTGAATAGTCATCAACAATCACAAGACAATAAAGATTTTCTCCCAAACTCTTGTATGTTGTTGGTCCAAATAAATCCATGTGAAGGAGTTCTAGCACTCTTGTGGTTGACATGAAAGCTTTGGTTGGATGAGTATTTGCAACTTGCTTGCCGGCTTGACATGCACTACAAAGCTTGTCCTTCTCAAACTTCACATCCTTCAACCCTCTCACCAAATCATTCTTCATAAGCTTCTTGAGTGAGCTTATCCCAACATGAGCAAGTCTTATATGCCATAGCCACCCAAGTGTTGTTTTGGTGAATAGGCAAGTCTTCAAGTTTGCGTCTTCGGAGGTGAAGTCCACTAGATATAGGTTGTTGTATCTAAATCCTTTGAATATCACTTGTTCATCATCCTTCTTAGATACAACAACTTCCTTCTCGGTAAACAAGCATTGGAAGCCAAGATCACACAATTGCCCAATGGATAGCAAGTTGAAGCTCAATGAAGCAACATATAACACATTTGAGATAGAATGATCATTTGATATTGCCACTTTGCCCAATCCTTTAACCTTGCCTTTTGAATTATCCCTAAATATGATTCTTTCTTGTCCATCTACTTCTTCATCTAGTGAGGTGAACATACGAGGATCACCGGTCATATGTTGTGTGCAACCACTATCAATAACCCAATGACTTTCACCGGTCTTGTAGTTCACCTACACACAAGAGATCAAGCTTTAGGAACCCAAACTTGTTGAGGGCCCTTCACCTTCTCAACAAGTGACTTTGCAACCCAAATTTTCTTAGGACTATTCTTATTGGGAGGTCCTAAGAACATCACTTTCATCTTTCCACTAGAATCCTTTCTAAGCATGTAGTGAGCATTGAAGGCAAAGGGTCTAGCATGCTTGGGCAAGGGTTATGGTGGTGGAGTTTGGCACTCATGAGCAAAGTGGCCTTTTTGTCCACACTCAAAGCATCTCTTTGGCTTTGGCTTTAGCTTTGATTATTGTTGTTGAGCTTGAGCCTTCTTTTTCTCTTGATTTGCCATGTACCCAATGCCACTTCTATCCATCTTCATGATGGTGTTCATTAGAAGCTCACTTTGAAGATACTTGCCTCTAGTGAACTTGCTCAATCTAATCTTGAGATGCTCTTTCTCCAACTTAAGCTTCTTGTTCTCTTCCTTAAGAGCATCATGGTTCTTCTCTTCCTTGAGCTTCTTATTTTCTTCTTTGAGCTTCTCATTCTCAAGGAACAAGTCACCATCATGATCAAGAGTTTCTAGCACAATGGTGTTGTGGCTTTTGATTTCTTCAAGATCTTTCTTGAGCTTTGCATTGTCATTCTTGAGCTTGACAAATTCATCATAATCATCGGCCTCAACCACTTGCTTGCCTTTGCCACTAGATCCTTGCTCAATGCTCTCATCGATTAAATCATCACATGATGTAGCTATATCAATCTTAACAACATGGTTAGTAACATCATGTGGCTCATTGGGTAAAAATTATTGAGCAATGACAAGACTATCATGATTAATCTTAAGGGTAGTATATTCTTCTTTTAGCTTGTTGTGGCTAGTGATGAGCTCTTTGTGCACCCACTCAAGTTTATCATGTTTATCCTTAAGCTCTTTCTTAGAAGATTTGAGCTCCTTGAGTTTGGATGACATAGCATCATTTGCTTCTCTAAGCTCAACACTAGCCTTTTCGGCTATGTCACATTTAGCTAAAAGAGAATCATTCTTAATCTCAGGTTTTTCATTTTTAGCTCTAGTCTTTATAATGATCTTAGTGTATTTCTTTAGCAATTTAGCAAGATCATCACAAGTAGGTGACTCATATTCATCATCATCGCTATCACTATCACTATCATCATTATGAGTATGATCACCACCACTACTATCATCATCATGTGATACCTTTCGTTCACCTTTGGCCATAAGGCATAGGTGTGTAGAGGATGATGGCGGTGGTGGCGGTGAAGATGATGATGAATCAATAACAATAGCGGCCACCTCCTTGTCATCACTATCATCATCAGATGATCCACTAGATGAATCAATGTCCGTGAGCCAATCACCGACGATGTAAGCCTTTCCACTCTTCTTCTTCTTCTTGTGGAAGTCCTTCTTACCATCTCTCTTCTTGTATGGCTTGTTCTTTTTCTTCTCATCTTCATCTTCATTGTTTGAGTCATCTTTCTTGCCCTTGTTCTTGTTCTTGAACTTGTCTTTCTTAGGCTTTGTGCATTGGTGAGCTAGATGACTAAGTTCTCCATAATTGTAGCAATCCATCTCGGAGATTGGCTTCCTTCTAGAGCTTGTGAAGAACTTTTTGTTCTTGCCATCAAACTTGATGCCACTCTTGTTGAGCTTCTTTAGCATCTTGGCGGTTTTCTTCACCATGAGAGCAAGGCTTTCATCATCAACTTCATCATCACTTGAGCTCTCATACTCAAGCCTTGCTTTGCCCTTCTCTTGGCTAGCTTTGAATGCTAAGTCTTTTTCTTTCTTTTTTGTAGAGGATAAGCCATCTTGAGGTGTGATGTGCATGTACATCTCATGAGCATTGATCTTTCCTAATATTTGTGTCGGTGTAGCGGTGGAAAGATCACCTTGATGTAGCACGGTCACAATATGCCCATATTTGTCAATGGGGAGGACACTCAAGATTTTTCTTACAACATCGGATGGTTGCATTTAAGTGAGTCCAAGCCCATTAACTTCCTCTACAAGAGCATTCAAACGTGAATACATCTTATTAGCACATTCTTTAGAAAGCATTTCAAAAGAGTTGAGCTTTTTCATGACAAGATGATAGCATTCCTCACGCTCACTCTTTGTTCCCTCATAGAGCACACAAATGTCCGACCATAGTGCATTTGCATCTTTGTGGTTCCTCACCCGGTTGAACACATCTTTACAAAGGCCTCTAAATATGGTGTTTCTAGCCTTTGCATTCCATTTTTCATAGTTTAACTCATCGTCTTATGGGTGTGCGGCATCCTGAGGTTTTGGAAAACCTTGTGAGGCGGCTCTAAGAATTCCAACATCTAGAGCTTTTAGATACGCCTCCATGCGAATTTTCCAATATGGAAAATCGTCCCCCTCAAAGATAGGAGGAGGTCCATCCCCATGAGACATCTTTCACTAGGCGGTTAAGCCTAAATATTTGAGCACGAGGCTCTGATACCAATTGAAATGATCAAGATGCCCAAGAGGGGGGGTGAATTGGGCTAATTCTAAATTTTTTTGCAATAATTAAGTCCTATGGTTAGCCCAATTAACCCCTTGTGCCTAGAAAGTGTTTTTATTGAACTAACGCACAAAAGACTTGCAACCTAAGTTACAATCCTACTCTAGCATGGCAATTCTATGAATGTAAGAACAAGAATTGAATTGCTCAAAGTAAATGCTCAAAGTAATAGAGAGGAGAGGAAACGTGGCGATGTTTTGCCAAGGTATCGGAGAGTCGCCACTCCCCACTACTCGTTGGAGCACCCACGCAAGGGTGTAGCTCCCCCTTGATCCGTGCAAGGATCAAGTGCTCTCTACGGGTTGATTCTTCGACACTCCGTCGTGGTGAATCACCCACAACCGCTCACAATGTGAGTTGGGTCATCCACAAGCTCTTCGGATGATCACCAGGCTCCCAATCACCACCAAGCCGTGTAGGTGATGGCGATCACCAAGAGTAACAAGCATGAACTCTCACTTGACCACGACAAGCCTAATGAGATGGGTGGATGCACACTTTGCTACTCTTGATCTCACTAATGAGGGCTCTCTTTGGGATTCTCAAATCTCAATCATCTCACTAGGACCTTGCTCTTCTTGGCACTCTCAAACGTGTTTTTTAGCTGTTGGAATGAGCAAAAGTACCCCACACACGAGTGGAGGTTCTATTTATAACACCGGCTGAAAAACAAACCGTTATGTGTCTCTGCGGGGTGACCGGATGCTCCGGTCATGTTGACCGGACGCTCCGGTCAGTACACCTCGAACTCCAGTGTTTACAGTGTGACCAGACGCTGGCAGCGTCCGATCAGCACTAACCGGACGTGTCCGATCGTGATTTTCCCTCTCTAGAACCTTACTGGAGTCGACCGGACGTAGGCTCTCAGCGTCCGGTCACTTCACCTCTCAGCGTCCGGTCAAACCAGACGCAATCACCTTGGTCAAATGAACTGACCGAACTCTGCGCCAGCGTCCGATCAACTCGGAACTAGCGTCCGGTCAGTATTTGACCCTCCATTCACTTCCAACTCTCAATCATATGTGAATGAAGTTTGCTCCATTGGATCTAAGGGCTGTTTTGGAGCTACCTAGTGCTAGTTTTAATAAGTGTGCACCACACCTAACTCACTAGACTCACCTAGGTCAAGCTACCTGTCCATACCCCCCTTAATAGTACGGCCAAAGGAAAAACAAAGTCCTAAACTACTCTAAGTGTCTCTCCAACTCTATTGACACTTAGAACTAGTCCATCCTTAACCTTGTCGTCCATCCTTTGAAAACCGAAATGATTTCCATCGTAGGGGCATGACCACCATGATTGCCCAATCGATCTCCATTACCATGAAATAACTTAATTGTCTCTATAAAATACACGTTAGTCATAGTAATCTTGTATTGTCATTAATCACCGAAACCCTACTAGGGGCCTAGATGCTTTCAGACTTAAATAGGGTGACCAATCTACCATAGTCATAAGTCCAAAGCCAAAAGCAACCAGTGCAAAGACTTTCTAGTGAAACCACCTAGGAGGAATACCTTTCATTTGTACCTATTGACACCAAAATTTGGTTCAGATGTGGAAACCCTGAGTTTCGAGATTTACCAAAGAAAGCCGAAACAATCAGCAAAATCGGCTAACCGAGTTGCCAACAGAATGAGCGGATGAGATGACAACATCTCGAGAAGTAGGCCTCAACGACAAAGACGGCATGACATAAGACTAGAAGACACGTCGGACTCCGTAGAAAGGAAAGATTGGAGTCCAAGTTATCTTAATTTAGGAAGTCTTGTTCTCTTTCCCAAGATTTGTAACCGGTCTTGTTTGACCAGGACTCATAGTCAAGCTTCAGGTATAAATATTGAACCCCGGCTATTATAATAGACATCTCTCATCGATCAAACAAACAAGTACCTTTACTTTTTTAGCTTACGCCACCCCTTAGGAGTAGGAGTAGAGTAGATTTCGGCGAGTTCTTTGACAAGCAGGGCTGCATCGGTTAGGTCCGACCTCCGGTTTGTTTGTGAGTATCCGTCATGACTTATACCTTGTTTGTAAGGCTGCATCGGTTAGGTCTGATCTCTTGCAAGCTTTGTATAAGTTAGTTATCATCAGTTAATTGTAAGGTTGCATCGGTCTGGCTCACATCTCTTACAATTACTGATACAAGTTACCCTTTGATTCTTATCAAAATTTGTACGGTTGCATCGGTCTGGCTCGATCTCATACAAATTTTGATACAGATTAGTTATCGGTTAAATCTATTAAGATTGATAGGGTTTCCTTGTTGTTTTTAATAGATTTGCTAGTTATCGATCTTGTTATAATTAGTATTCTTACTATTTGTAACAATATCACCCCTTACCCGATTATGATTGAAACGAATCGGCTTTATATCTCTTTGAACTATCGTCTTGTTGCTTTACCCTGTTTATATCTCGTTTTGACGATGGTTTTGATTAGATTAGCCATTTTGATCCAATCTTGATCGAAGATAGCATGTGGTCAAGGCGTGTTTAACCCTAAGTAAGCTTGCTATTTGATGAAATCTAGTCTAGAACTACTATTATGGTTGCCATCGATCCGGTCGACCCCCACTGCTAGCACTATAGATTGGAAATCACCAGGTAGTAAGTCTTTCTTATGGTCAAACATAGCCTCTGGCTGCATGCTATGTCCACACCGGCTATTTAGCCGATCGCTTGTGCTTTCACGATCATAGCATGTTTTCACGATTCCGTTAATCATGTATAGATTCGCATTCTTTGAAGGTTTAACTTGTTATCTTTATGATGGATGCATCGGTCTGGTTCGAACTCCACTGTTAGAGATAGTAGATTGAATCTGATAAGTGTATGGACTTATCCATGTTTAATGGTTGAGTGCTTGCATGTTATGAGTTTACTTTCACTGGAATCGGCTGTTTTAGCAGATAGCCTGCCTATTGAGAATATATTGACTATTTACATGATTTTACTTGTTTTTATCTTGATTAAAAGCTAGTACTTTTCTCAATTAATATGAATGCTTTCACGCCTACTTTTTACACCTTTGCATGTTCTTATGATCATCGGCTATTTAGATCTATACAATTGATTAAAAGCTAGTACTTTTCTCAATTAATATAAATGCTTTCACGCCTACTTTTTACACCTTTGCATGTTCTTATGATCATCGGCTATTTAGATCTATACAATTGAGTAACTGATAATTGGCGATATGCTCGTTTTACTTATCATGCATCATGAACATGTTGGATATCGACTCTCTAGTCGATAGCCTTATATCATCGGCTACTTAGCCGCACACTTGGAACTATCTGGATAAACACCGGCATGTTCCACCTTAAATTACTGATCAATATTTCCTCCTTGTCAATTACAGGGTCAAATTGACTGGCACGCCCCAGGTCACGACCATCCGGTTCGGTGTCCTCCTAAGCCCGGAGAGAGCTCAGAATCTGCTCCACGTGGTTTTCTCTCGGCATGCTCGCGTGCTGGCGGCGAGGCTCGACACATCACGTTCTTGCCGTCAACAGTACCCAAACCTCTTGAGCTCCCCATAAGGCTGCATATCTCCAATCCACTCTAAAGCATCCACCTGCACTCCTTCCTTCCTCATATTGAAGGAGGGGTAATTCTTTATGTCAGACACCTTCGTATTAGGTGGGAATCTCATAAAAAATTACCACTCTCAAGCTCTTTAATTAATTTGCCAAGACCAATCTTTGCAGTAAATTTCAGACAATTCAATATCAACTCTTTCAGAGAGATTTGACCAGACTTCACACTGACTACACCACAGTTGGTTAAATTCAGCCACTAACAGCCTGTTCGGTTGGCTGGTTCGTATCGTTGCTGGTTCGTGAAGAAGTACTGTTGGCTGGTTTGTGTGAGAGAAAAATACTGTTCCGGCTAAAAATTTACGATTGTTTATGACAAGCCACAGTCAAACAAACAGGCTGAGTTGATTCTACTGTTGGCACCTCGAGATGATAGAATCCCAGACCCTGATTTGCACTCCCTACATAAGCTGCCACTGGGTGTTCTGATTTCCAAATAGGACAAGCATTCATATGGTGTCCCGTAATCCCGTAGATGAAGCATATCTCAGGTCTATACAGTTCCCCACAAAATGGCCTGGCTCCACACAGTTATACCAAGTCAAGGCACGGTACATCGGATCGACGATGAAAGGGGGTTGCTCCTGATTCTAAATTCCTTGCGCACACCCCCTGCTTGCCACCCCTACACGGAGGTTAGGCTACTGCCATGGTTGAAGGGGCGGGGGTTGCTGACGCTAGGGTTGGGGTTGTTGTCGCTGGGGTGGAGGAGAGCGTAGCACTCCTTTGTGCTATGGATTTGGATTCTGCTGTTTGCGCCCTTGGTCCAGCCAACCCTGATTTGGATTTGTTGTAAAAAAAAACCCTAATTTGGATTTAGGTGTGGGGGGTACCTATGATTCAGAGGCAGAGGCAGACATTGGGGTTTGAGTGGCCGGTTTAGGACGAACCCTAGGTGAGGGAGGCGAGTCAATGGCCCAGAGTTGGCCAAAAATTTCGACGATCACTTCGCCCTCGTCAATCCTTTTACCAGTTGGATCCTCTCTAAAAAGCCTGTCAGAATCTACCAACCCGCTGACTGGTGCGGGGACGCCGCGACCCCTGGCTGATGAGCGGACCCAGCACGGGGCCTTGTTGTCAGCCACGGAGGGTGCAACCATGGCAGCGGTGGGTCGAGCTCTCTCCGAAACGTGTCGCCCATCCCCTCTCCTGCTTGCTCCCATGTGACATTTATCAGGCCGATTTTGCTAGATTACTCCAAAACAATTCTCACTCGGTCTATTAAGCCAATTTAATTCATGCACTCGGCCTGCAAGCCCGAAATCAATCAATTCTGGCTGCCAACAACTACATTTCTCGTTTTTTCACCAAAAAATCTTCGCAATGACCCGATATTCACATTTCACGGTTTGGTTGCACTGTCCCAGAATCGTCAGCAGCGCCACAAATCTGACGTCCCGGGCGGTCGTCCTCCGCGCAATCTACATATCTTTGCTCGTGACACATGCTGGGAAACGAGCTCGTAGTGGAAGACTGGAAGCTGCCACTTGCATGGACAATTGGACACGGACATCCAGATTCTTCGTGGAAGTCTTCCCTAGTTACTTTCACAGGAAAACCAAGACTGTAAAAACCCCAAAATACGCGAGACGAGAAAGTGACGGTCAGCTTCGACGACCGTGGTGTCCAATAACACAATGGCGCTAGGTGTCGTGCGCCCTGCTCCCTCTTGTGCAGCAGTTCCAGGCACTAACCAGGTGTCTTCGGCGAAGATTAAGGTCGAGTTACCTGCAGCATGTGTGATCCAGAGATGTCCGTGTCCAACCAGTCAGCACCGACGAAGCCGTCCACCTGCTCCGTGACTGGCCACGACCTTGACGCTGCCAACAAGGCAGTGTAAATGTCCATCGACGGCGACCGGCGATCGCTGTTGTCCATTTTTCCCTCCTCTTGCCGGCATTCACTCTCGCTCCACATCTCGTTCCAAGCAGACAGTACTGCTTACAGTAAAGGTTAAAGAAGACGTCAGAAGACAGAAGCAATAACTGCAGACAGCAATTGTCGGGGTAACAATCAAATCCGCTATTACTGCAGAAAGGGACTGGTATTTGGGAGATAATCCTTGCACCTTATCACTTAGCAGCTCCAAATTAACCTTAGCACAACACACATACGTCTTTCTTAAAGATGGCAATGGGTACCCACGACCCGAAACCCGATGGGTTCTTACTCCATTGGGACATGGGCATGGGTCACTATTTATAGCCATGGGTTTGTTAATGGGAAAAAACTCATACCCATCGGGTTTGCGGGTACAAGTATTGTACCCGTACCCGCAAACCCATGGGTAAATCTTACCCAGCTCTATAATGTATCCTGTGTACTCTAGCCTAGTTATTATCATTCAGCCCAGGCCCAATAACAACATATATATATAAATAGGATTGGAAGTTTGGAACCCTAGACCACCTCACTTGACCCCTTCCCCAATCGGCTCTGGTGGCCGCCGCTGCAAGTCCGCGCCCCACGCCCGCACCCCTGTTCTCCCCCTACTTCCATACCCCAATTCCAAGACTCGCAGTCACGACTCACGAGCAGCACGCGACTCGAGTACTCGCTTCTGCGGTTCTTGTCCCAACTCTCAAGCTCCGGGCGTCCGTTGCTAGGCCGTAGTCGGCCATGGTGGTAGCCATGGCGGTGACGGTGACCACCGACGGCACCAATGCCCCCAACTGCACCCTCCACCCCCTCCCATCGTCCCGAAGGGACGTCATCGCCAACCCTCCTACGACCGCGGATCCAGAGATTGAGATCCCTGTCGCACACAAGGACGCCACAAGCAAGGGTCGCCTACTCCTCCGCTTAGATGCCGCATCGAAGCTCGTAGTTTGTCGTGCACGGTAACTCCATGGTACCCATTACCCGCTTAGGCACGCAGTATGGGCATATATCTGTACCCGTCTGTGGGTATGGGTTTTTTAAAGGACATGTTTTCTCTTCGCGGGCACGGGTATGGGTTGGTTGTAACCAGCGGGTACGTACCATTGCCATCTTTAGTCTTTCTGCATTGTGCTCATGTGGCTCAGATAGCAACAAACACTAAGGGCATAAGGTCAAAATATAATGCAAGTACGCTTCTAGTAATGAGTGATTGTTGACGCAAAGGTTGGTCACACGCTAGCTAAAACTAGATTGTAGAAGATAACCAACACTCTTTCGTGATGAAGAACGTCGAGGTTTACGAGCAAACCACTAAATGATAACCAATCGTGCTTACGTGATGAAGGATGGCTAGTTTCCGGGCAAACTAGCAAAGGAACCATCGAAGAGCTCGCACGGGAGGGGACCCATCAGTGTGAGGACGTCGCCGGGTTGCCCTAGGTCGACCAACAAGCCCAGGGCACCATCCTTGGTCGTCGGATCAAGCGATGAACAACATGTGCACACAGCCATCACCAGCCTTCCCATGCGCCCACTGCAGCCGGGCTGAATTGGCACCACAGGCGGATACGGCGGTGGTCGTATCCACCTCTTCACGGGTGCTGGGGGAAGTGAAGGCAGCCATGCTTTTCAGATCTTGGTGTTGCCTTGCTATGGCCCCCGCGGCGGCGTTCATTGCGGCTATCGCGGACCTCCAACACAGGCAGCGGACAATGAATGCTACGGACCTACTGATGCGAAATGAAACGGCATTGAAAAAAGGGATTCAGAGGGAATGCCTTTGCTGTTGTGGATGAGCCATCGACGAAGTCCGCTCTTTGTCGCCCGCACGGCACACATGCAAACCAAACATCCGAACAGAGAGGGATAGTGTTATCACGCAACAGCAACCTGTCTTCCTCCTCACGCTGCCGCCGTCCGCACTTCTGCTCCACTGCCCTCTCCCCGATGGCACCCTTGCTCCGCCACCCCTTCCCTCACACATCCACCGTCGGCCAGCCGCTCCCGCCGCCTCACCGCACCACCCGCTTCGCACCCTCACCCCTCGACCCCGTCCTCCACTAATCACATGACAACCACCGATGAGCTCATGTGACTCCCCGGTGTCATCCTCACCGCCCCGCCCTCGGCTTCAACCATCGGTGGTCGGCCGCTCCGCCGCCTCACCGCACCACCCACCTTCCGCCCCCGCCCTCCCCTAATCACAAGGCACCACGCCCGTGAGCTCCGTCATGACGCCCCCACCAAAGAGCCCCTCCCAACCGCCATCTCCCTTTGCCTCGCCATCGCCTCGCCTACCTCCACCAGCCGTGTCACAGTCCCCCAAAAAAAAAATCCTTCTATAGCCAGCCAAAGATGGAGCCCCTAAAACCCAAAACCCTAATCTTCGGCAAGTTCCTCGTCTCTGGGCTAGCGGCAGGAGCAAGCGGTGTTAGGTGCGGCCGCAGTGTTGGGTGGGGTGGGGACTCTTGGCCGGCCCACTCACACCGAGGTCATCCGTCGCCCCGAGCGCGACCGAAGAATGTGTTAGAATGAGTCTGTCTATTGCACAACCATGTGTTTTATACAATTCCAACACATGAATTTTTTTTGCACCATAAGATTAAGATCCAACACCTCCATCCTTCTTCTATCTCTAGCTTTCTTACGCCTTTAAGACAATCACAAGATCACAGATCCACATATCACAAATCACATATCACGTAAAATATTTTTTTCTATGGAAGGACAAAATACTGAGGGGTTGGTTCCATTGCTCGCCTGCTCATCATGGGTCGTCAATCGCGTGGGTCCCCTCGGGCAGTCTTTGCCGTCTTTGTCTTTCTTTGGTGCACCGCCGGTGTCGCGTCATGGGTCGTCGCGCGTCAAGGTCATGGGTCGTTCAATCATAAGAAAGCGCCTTTGCGACGGACGCAGATCTGACGGACGCAGACAAACTGAGGCAACGATCCGGTGATCTAAAATCCATATGTTTTTTTGTGATAAAACACACGTGTGTTGTATAGTAAGAGGACCAGCGACGAGGATGAGTTTTGCTACAATAAAATTCAGTGCACCTTGGGTCCAAACGCGCTTGCGTGCGACCCAGCAGCATGGATGGCTGCCACATGGTGCTATAAAAAAAAGACGTCATGGAGGTGCCAAATCCTCCGCAGCACGTGAGATGCTGCCAATGCAGTTTTAGGCCTCGTTTGGCAGGGCTTCACTTCACTAGTGAAGCCATTTTTTTTTTCTTCAACTCCATGAACAGTTTCACCGGTGGAGCTGAAGCAGTTTTGGTAAACCGTTTGGCAAAATGGCTTCCCTGTGAGAGCATATTTTTAGAGGCCTGAAGAAGGAGCCGGGAGAAGCCACTTTTTTTTTGCTCTATCCCACCCCAAATCATTGTAAGAATATATTTTTAAGGGCTTCACCAGTGAAGCTATTTCACTTTACCCCGTTTGACAGAAAACGGCTCCAAACAACTCCTGAAGCTGATGGAGAAGCCCTGCCAAACGGGACCTTACTGTCTAAAGCACTTTACGCGCACTGAACAATTGACGTTGTATAGATTCACAAAGACCCCGTGTTATGTACAGACCATTTTTGTGGCATACATGTTATCCATCATAAAAAAGAAGTACCAAACACCTTTATTCACAGGACATATACACATCCATGAGATATTACAAGTTCTTGCTCAACCCAGCTGGCTGTCTAATACTATCAAGTTTTTATTGGACAGATTGATGATCGAATCGGCTATTACTCGAGCACTTGACTTCATGTAGCCTCCTGATAGCGCAGCATAGATGGGCATAGTGCACAGAAATACAGCGTTAGCAGATCCATACGACTAGAGGAACGGACCACAAACTTGAGTGAGAAGTATTTCACCTGATGTCAGCATGAGCAGAGGAATGTTTTGATCTTTTGCGAGCCTAAATACCTTCTCGTCTCTGGTAACCACGCCCTCAGGACTTACCTGGAACATGGGGGAAAACTTATCAAATTCTGCATCATCATAAAGTTGTATGCAGGGTGAAGAGGCAAAACTAAATTTATGCGTGTTGCAGTGTTTTAGATATTTGTGCGTGTAAGAATGACAAAACGTTGGTGGTCAGGCATAACTAGTGCAGTGTCCAGCTTATTTTAGTAACTAATGACATCGTGAACATGATCTCTGCATCTAGCAGCATTGCATTGGAGGATGCTTAGGTTTTCTGAAGATAGAATTCAGGAGAAGTACCTTCAATCTGCCCAATGGATCACCATCCAGGATGTCTGTTCCAGCATTGTAAACAATCAAATGGGGCTGAAATCTAATACTGCAGACCTGCAATAATACGTTCCAAGAGGAACTGTGAATAACAAGTTTGTTAAAACTTAAAACAAGCAAATAAACAGCACCAATGAATTGGCATTTATCCATTTCCTTATAACGTAATTTAATAGGATTTAGTCATGTAGAACCAGACTTTGACCGTTTCAAACCTCATGCTCATTTGGATTTATATATACAAAGAGGATACTGAATCATTGATAGATGCACTTGAAATCACAAGTTAAAATGATACATTAAAAGTCACATTATACTGACTAGTCAAAATTTTGGATACATATCATGCAAAAGATGACATTTCAAAACATTAACCTAGTACCCAGTGTAAATATTTCTTGTTCCAGCCAATTTTGCAGGTATGTAAATGTACCTCGAGAGCCCTGTCAAGTTGCTCCAAGTATTCATCTGTTTTTGTCCCACTCTATAATGCACAATCACATAACAAGAATTTCAACTAAAAAAATAAAGTACGTGCAGAGAAGGAGAGAGTGCATAACTAAAAGGTTGCAAGATGAAACTTACAACTAATTCAACTTTTTGATCAATGTATTGCTTAGCAGTGAAATCCTGAAACAGACAAATGTAAGTTTACAAAGAAACAAGAAACAGGAATATATCCGGTGTTGAAGAAAATGGAATGATAAATACAAAACTTGTCCTTTGTTTTGGTGTCTACATCATATTAACGTGGACTGCTGCGAAACTGATAGTGTGAGACCGTCAGAATTCATTGCAGTATAACAGCTGGACGGAACTACTGTTTTCTCTTGGAGAGGTCTTTTGATCTCTCATTGTACTGTTTTTTTCTCTTCTTAATGAAATGACACGCACCTCTCCTGCGTCGTTCAAGAAAATAACTGCTGTTTTCAATTTCGATCTGTGAACAATTACATCATCTAAATGGTATATAAAGCTTGTTCAAAAAGATGATTGTACATTTAGGGTTTAACAATAAAACTTGTGTTCAAGAAGTGAGTAAGAAAGTTCCACATAAGTAATCGCTCCATCAATATGTATTTCATATGACAATATATAAGAGCACAACAAATAACAAAAGAAAATAGCTTCATATACTACAGATATCTAAGGAGTGAGGGTGATGAAGATGTAGACTCTTACAAAGGGATAAATTCCAGCATTGTACATGTCTAAAATGTAAACCCTTCCTGTGAGTGATAAACTGGTATCAAATTGACAAATATAAAGAACCAAAATCTAAAGAAAATTAAAATACCATCATTAGCAAAATCTTTTTCGTGTCCATTTCCTTGGTGGGCATCCAGGTCTAAGATCAATACACTGCAAATGTTTGAAAGGGAAAGTCAATTTGTTTTGTATAGCTAAGTTACACCCTTGCATAGGATTGCCAGCAATGAAAATATATATTGACCGACTGCCTGAGAAGATGCCTACAAGCCTTGCACTGTTCTTGGAAGGAGGATGGATTAACATCACAGGAAATGCGTTGTGGATGCATTCATCGGTCGCACGTATCAGTGTGTAAGAAGAAGGGGCAGGATTCAGTTACACCGTGAAGATCATCAGCAGATTTTCTTTTTTGAAAGTGCGGGGGGGGTTGTTGGCATGGCGCCACAGTTACAAAGGATAAGCGAGGCAGGAGAGCAATACATGTTAGTTACATGAAACTAATGGATCTCCAGAAACTAGATAAGGCGGCGGAGCTTCTAGGCAGTCAGCATTGCCACAGAGCAGTGGTAGCTTTGCAGGTAGCTACTAGTCTCAAACCAAATCATGAGTCCAGATAAGTTTGGTTTGCTAGGCAAGATACATGGGTTTGTTAGTAAAGTAAGAGTCCTAGCTTGTTAGGCAAATTGATTGGGGATTGGTGCTATATAAACAGAAGAGATGTAATTGCAAAGAAAAGCACGGAATAGACCTAAATAACTCAGAGCCTCAAGTTGGGGGCGAGTTGGTTTATCCCCTGCTATCGCTCCTCCCTAATCCGACTCCTTGCTTGCCTTTTCACTACATCTCTTCAGTTTATATAGCACCAAAGCCCAAATCAACTTGCCTAACAAGCTAGAAGTCTTTACTAACAAACCCATCTATCTTGCCCACCAAACCAAACTTTTTAGACTCAAACAAAATTTGCTGATGATTATGCTCAAAAAATTTTCTGATGATCTTCATAGTACGACAAATCACCTTCTTCCTACAACAATGATGCATGCGAACAATGAATGCATCCCTCCACAACAACATGCTTCCTTACACTCGCTCCAGTAACAAAAGAGTGACATTTTTAGACATTGACATGGTTCCCAAAACAGAACTTTGACTAGCAATTTCTATTATAATACATTGGCAAACCATACCACAACTGTATGGCTGTACTTCTGAGACAAACTACTCATACCATTTCTAGCTGTTCATATCAATAGCATGAATTAATTGATGATCAAAATTCAATAACTTGACTGCAAGTAACCCAAAATGTCACTGTTTGGTCACTGGAAGGAGCATATGCAGAACGTGCAGTCAACCAAGCATATAAATAAGAGACTAACACAGTCAAGCATATAACTAAGTAAAACTTAGTTGTTATAGCTAAAATTCTACCTATTAAGGATTTTTACCTTGAGATATTTAGACGGACAAAAGCAAACTGGATGCACAGAGAGATGTCAGCATATGCACAAAATCCACCCCCTTCATCTGCCGAACAATGATGAAATCCTCCACCAACATTAATGGCCCATCCTCTCTCAATCGCAAGTTTGGCTGATAAAATGGACCCACCCACCTGTGAAAAGAAAGTTTATCATCCCTCCCTGATAATCAAATTATGTATTCGGGTTTACAAATAATCCAAAAGCAAGCACATATTCACAACACATTACCTGCTTCCGGAAGGGTATAATAGCTTTTGTGCACAATCCAATTAGGGACAAGCGACACAGGAGGGACCTAATAAGATATCAAACATCTGTCAACCACAATACATAATTCACCACCAATCAGGCCAACCCCACTTCTTCTGAAAAGTCACTACCTCTACAATGGAGGAAACTCTGAAGCTGCTTTTGAGACTGTTCAGATACGCCTCTGTGTGCACCTGGTTAAGCAAGCCATGCAAGGGATTCATCAGGACGAATATACTATGAAGTCTGAACCAGGCGAAAAACAGCTTCCTAATTATTAATTAATTTACCACTAGCAAATCCTCCTTGCTGGCTTCCAATGGCTCCACCATCCGTTTCTTGTCCAGGTACCCTTCCCTGGTGAGGTACCTACAGATGCGGCCCCATTTGGCGGAATCAAATGGGTGCCTGCACAAGGGGTTGCACGCACGCAGTGTCAAACACATTTGAACGCCGATGCGTGTTTCTGCATAGGTGGTGGGCAGGTGGGAAGGCAGCTCACAGCTTCTCAAGCCCGAGGAAGGAGATGTCGTATGCCGGCGAGTACACCACCGGCGCCTGCAAGAAAACATTGAGATTGAAACACGGGCACCTCGCGCGTATCTTGGAAGCTAGAGATGGGACGATGTCCGCGACCGACCTTGGAGGAGGGGACCTCGAGGTAGAGCTTGCTGGAGAGGATGCGTTTCTGGCGAAGGGCCTCCCCGGCCAGGGCGGGCGCCGGTGAGGAGGAGGAGGCCATCTGCCACCGGCGAGAGAGAGAGAGAGGGAAGGGACCCGTGCCGGGTTGGGGAGAATCCGAATGGTCGCGGTGGCCGAGGAATCCTGCCGCGGCCGATCGGCTGTGGCGCGGGGAGGAAGGGCGGTTGCGGCACCGGGCCGTCGGGAGGATTCGGTGCTGACGTACCGTACCATTTTGCGCAGCGGCGCTTGCACGTGCCCATAATTTGCACGGTTGCATCATTTTGCAGTCAAACCCTTCTTGAATTTGAATTTATGTAGTTTTTCTGTTTTTTTTTTTGAGTTAAATGCATGAGCGGCCCCTGAACTTGTCAAGGGGTGTCATTTAGGTCTACGAATTTGAAAAATGTATTTCTGGGTCACTTAACTTGTTAACTGGTGCACCGCAGGTCCACACTAGCCATGTTGGCAATTTTATCTGACGTGGCACGCCACTATACTTGTTGATTGTGTCTGCTATTTTGCATTTAACCCCTCGCCTTAGACTCGCTCTATTTGTGTTTAAGAGAGAGAGAGAGAGAGAGAGAGGCGGGGGCTGCACTCAAGGACACCGCTGCTCACTTTGGCCTCATGAGCCGACGACGACCAGTGGCCTCATGAGCCCGTAGCCGCCGACCAGTGTTGGCCGCGCTTAGCAACTAGCACCGCCAGTAGCCTAGCCTTCACGAGAAGCCACCGCGAACCGATGGACGAGCACCTTCGTTGTGGTCAGAGCACTGTAACATGGCCCTTGCTCCCTCAAAGCAGCCGCGGGCATGGCCGGGCCCGCAAGTCGAGCTTCTCCCGCCATAGTTATCTTCTACCTCGATCATCCACTCATCCTTGCCAGTCAGGTCTGCATACACGCGCAGTGATGAATTCCGTGATCGATCCATGGCGGCAGCCGCCAAGTCCATCAACCGCTTGCGGCGCACTGTTGTCCCGTCAAGCCCACACACCACCGACCTCGCCCGCTCTTACGGCTCGGCCGGTAGCCCACGTAGATGGCGCTCATCGAGTCGCCGACTTCATTGCGACGTGTTCAAGGTGGCCCCGACCGCCGGTCACCGCCACCAATACCGAGGGCATTGACGGCGCCGCCGCCACCCGACACCAGACCATCGAGCGCCACTCGCTGGTCTATCGGAGTCCCAGCGTAGCAAGCGGTGAGACATGGACCGCAATAACGTCGGCGTGTAGTTCACGGAGGCCAAGCCGGCTACACCCTTGTGGGCCTCCGCTTCACCACGCCATCGCCGACGACCCGGGCGCCGCGCAGTTCATGAACGCGGTCGGGAGCCGTTCAGCTGCCGCCGCCGCAGCGCGCAGTGTCGGTGGAGCCGCGATGGGGCCGCCGGCCACGACGCGATCCCGACCATGCGCCGAAGTTCGAGCCGGACTCCCGCGCACCTTCGCTTCGCCATGAACGCGCGCCCATCCCATGTCAGACGCTTCGCTGGGCGGCGGCGCTGTTTCTACGGCAATCGCTACTACATCGAACGCAGGAGCCGGCAGCGAGCAGATCTCACTCTCACCGACGCAGACCGTGTAGGGCTGCGCAGGATGTTGCGAGGATTGAGATCTCGCCAAGGAGCTCGCTCCAACATTAGCAGAGGGATGAGGATCGTGAGCCACCACCAAGGTCGCGCCACCAAGCTCGGCACTGCAAGCCCATCAGACGACCGCCAAAGATCCCCAGTGAAGGATGAGGAGGTGCGCCACCACCATGGTCTGCGCCGCCAAGAAGAATCGGTGGCTAAGCGCCGCCCATAGGCTTGTCGGTTGCACGCCGCTGCCGGTGCGTTTGCGGGCATGGGCGCCTCGTTCTTGCCGTCCCCCACCCCGCCTCGGCTTCCAAATGGCCTTGGCCTCAGACACAAATCCGCTCCCTCCCGAGCTCCCTCTCTCTCTGTCCTTTTTTAAAACACAAATAGACGAGTCTAAGATGACGAGGGGGTTAAACGCAAAATAGTAGACACACGAATAAGTTACGATGGGCGTGCCACGTCGATAAAATTGCCAACATGGTCGGTGTGGATCTGTGGTGCACCAGTTAACAAGTTTAGTGACCCGTAAATGCATTTTTCAAGTTCGTGGACCTAAATGACACCCCTTGACAAGTTCAGGGGCCATGCATTTAACCCTTTTTTTTCTTTTCTCGAACGAGCAAGCATGGACCTAAGATTTGTCACCTCCGTCTCTAAAATGTCGTTTTTACTTCTTGAAAAACAACTTTGACTCAATATATATAAAAATATTAATATTTATGATACATAATTAATATCACTATATAGATATTTAGTTTTTAATAAATTTATTTGGAGATACAAATGTTGCCCGTATTTTCTATAAATCAAGTCAAACTTTTAGCATGAAAACTGTCGGGGTTATAACCCCGGGATGTCTCAAGGCACCGAGGCACCGATTAATCAGAAGGTTACGCGGCCCACAACACACCAGCTAGCGAAAGCCCGAACGACTGAGGCCCAGCTAGGCCAGGGTCAGCCGCGATCCCTCCCTCGTGCCTTAGCCGCACGGCGATCGAAGGGCGCACGACCTCTCCCTCGCCATGACCCCTGGGAAGAACAAGGAGAGGTCGAGCCCGGCCAAGCGCCCCTGTTCTGACAAGAACAAGCACGCCGCACCGACCCCGCAAGGGCCGAGAGGACAGCGGTCACCTCGGGTCAGACGCCATTCCTGTACCACGCCGCACAGACAAGACAATACCGCCCAGGACGGTGACGACAGGTACGATGACCACTAGTTGGATACGGCCCGACAAGACGTGAGTACGATCCCACTCACTACGGGATGGGTCCACAACGAGGGCTTTGACATAGAGACCATCCAGACTGCGTGGGAACCACGACCCCAACGATCAGGATCGTTGAAAGCTCTAGTTTGGTTTTGGTTAATTGATGAAACCCTAAGTGCTAACCTAGTTTATCAAGATGATTATGAGATAGGTAGCACTACTCCAAGTGATGAAGCAATGACGATGATCATGACAATGGTGATAGCATGGTGATGATCAAATGCTTGAACTTGGAAAAGAAGAAAGAGAAAAACAAAAGGCTCAAGGCAAAAGTATAAAATGTAGGAGCCATTTTGTTTTAGTGATCAAGACACTTAGTGAGTGTGATCACATTTAGGATAGATAGCCGTACTATTAAGAGGAGTGTAACTCGTATCGAAATGCGGTTATCAAAGTGTCACTAGATGCTCTAACTCATTGCATATGCATTTAGGATCTAGTGGAGTGCTAACACCGGCGGGATTCGACGCTTTCGGGAAAATGAAATGTCTATTTTCTATTGCGCCGGATGCAAAATTCTTGGTGGTTGGCACACTTGAGCAAGGGTGAAGAAGTAAGAGTTGAAATGGAGTTGATCGAAATGATGCTGGCGTCAGTCTACTGACCGGACGCTGGGTCACTCAGCGACCGGACGCTGAAAGGCTGCTTTCGGTCGAGCTGTCAGACGGCACAGTGGCTAGGGTTGAGCACCGGACGCTGGCTGCGTCCGGTCAAGGTGGACCGGACGCGTCCGGTCGAAAAAACATGCCTCGGGGAGCTTACTGGAAACGACCGGACGCTGGGGCTTCAGCGTCCGGTCAGTTTTACCGGAGCGTCCGGTCAGCTTCGCAGCCGTTGAAATCTGACGAGCAGCGTTTGAAGCTGGTGACGCGTGGCGTCCATCGGGCGACCGGACGCTGAGGGCCAGCGTCCGGCCAGTATGACCGGAGCGTCCGATCAGAGCGTGTTTTGCCCAGTGAAGGGGTACAACGGCTCTATTTGATGGGGGCTCTATTTATAGCCCCATGGCCGGCTTAAGGGAAAACTCTTGCACATTTTCATTGACATAGCAACCTTGTGAGCTTAGCCAAAGCCCTCCCACTCATCTCCATCATTGATCCATCATCATTGTGAGATTGAGAGAGAATCCAAGTGCATTGCTTGAGTGATTGCATCTAGTGGCACTTGGTATTCGTGTTGCACTGCGGATTTTGCTTGTTTCTCTTGGTGGTTGCCACCACCTAGACGGTTGGAGCAGCGGTGAAGGATCGGCACGAGTTGGTGATTGTTCGTGGCCGCCTTCGGTGAATGTGAGGGGAGTTGTACCTTCCCCGGCGAAGCGCCGAAAGGTAACTCTAGTAAATTGCTCGTGTCATTGAGTTACCTCACTTGTGGGTCGGTTCTTGCGGTGTCCAATCGTGTGGACGAGGTTTGTGAAACACCTCTTAGCCGCCGAACCACCAAGTGTTGGTCGACACAACGGGGACGTAGCATGTTGGCAAGCACGTGAACCTCGGGAGAAAATCGATTGTCTCTCTTCTTTGTCATTCTCCCGGTGATTGGCTATATATTCATCTTGTGATTGGTTCATCTCCTACACGTCGGTATAAATCACTCTACTCACTCATTTACATTCTTGCAAACTAGTTGATACAAGCTCTTTAGTGTAATTAGAATTGAGAGCTTGCTTTATTATTTACATTCATCTAGTTGAGCTCTTTAGAGTAGCAAGGTTGAGAGCTCTTAGTGAGTAATTACATAGCTAGTTTGTGTGCCTAAGTATTCATTGCAACTAGAATTGTTGGATAGGTGGCTTGCAACCCTTGTAGAGCTAGAGCAAGTTTACATTACGCTATTTGTCATACTAATCAAATTGCTCTAGTTGATTTGTAGATTTTTAAATAGACTATTCACCCCCCCTCTAGCCATATTAGGACCTTTCAATCGTGGCCCCTGCTCCTCAAGACAATGAGACGATCAATGACCCGGGGGCGGCTGCCAACTCACGTACGACACCCTAGAAAATCAGGAGACGATGACGAAGACCACGGCGGAGACCACGCGCGCATAGGACGACTGGCGAACCACCGTCGTGCCTACAATGCTGCCATGGCCGGCATGGTAGCACCACGCCACATCATGCCACGACGTGGTCACAAAACCATGATGACAGCCACACCCGGACGTGTTCCACAAGACAGCGTAGCCTGCAAACTAAGTTAGTTAGGCTCTCCCTCAGGCTCACGACCCTTCAGTCGGGAGAACCTCCTGCTTTGTATATGTCCTGGCTCCGAACTCTATATAAGGCAACCAGGACACCTTTTCTAGACATCGTGAGTCCCCTGCTCATTCACTCATTCTCCATCGTAGCAGGGCTCCTGAAGCTTCCCTTCGGGCTGTCCGACTCCTAACTCTAGCTCTTCTTCCTCTTCCACCATTCTTGCACCCCATTGTAAGAACTTCAGAGCATTCAAGTGAGTAGCATGCACTCGATTATCTCTGAGACTGGACATAGGGCTCTGGCCTGAACCAGTATAAATCCTCGTGTCTTTTAGATGCTACCATTGTCTTCCTAGAGCAGCGCGGCAATCATATAAGTTTATTAGTCCGGTTTACAAATCACCGACAGAAACCAACAGCGACAGTTAATTGGGGACAGAGGAAGTATGTGCCTAAGATTTATTAAAAAATTTAACCTTAGCTCATTTCATCGACACTGACGGAGAAGAATACAAATTCCTATGAGTTTTATCGTTGTAGTGCATATATGTACCTAAGGTTTATTATTTTTATTAATTTTTCTACATTGAGTTTGTATGTCAACTTTTAAGATAAAATGCATCTATAGATACACTATGGACGTGCATTATTTAAATTTTTTTGAATTTGAATTTCTAATATATTTCTATGTGGGTTTTCATATTTTCGCTGAAGAGGGGTTTACTAAATAGTTTATTGTTTCAGAATGGTCAAATTTATAAGTATATGTAACATACTGACATTTGACCTAATTTGAATTAGACCTATGTCGTGTATATTATTGTAGATTGTGAGGCTTAACATGGTCTTCACAGTTATCAATGGACAAGAAACTACTCTAACCGCGTTGGGAGAGCAAACATAGTTTTTATCACTACTTATGTCCTATGTTATAGAAAATCTTGCATTCGGAAGAATAGTTCCTTAATACGATGTCCTATGTTATAGAAACTACTAATAGTTTCTTGCATTGCGAGTGCCCTGAGTATGATTTAAGTCTATCAGTGGACGGTCTTATTTAGTTTTGGTTAGAGGAATGCCAAATGTGTAATTGAAAGTGATGATCAAGCCTCACCTAGTACACTTGGTTATGGCCAAGACCAATGAATAACTTCTTCTATACGTGTTATTTCTTCTTCTTCAGTTATTCTAATCCTCGCATTTTATTTGAAGATGCAATTCGCCACAAGACCTGAGCAGGGACTAATTTACAAAAATATGGACAATTTTGCAGACTTGCAGATCGCGACCTCTACTTCCTTTGTTGTGAATTAGTCCCTGCGCAGGTTTGTGTTTCACTTTTAGCTTAGTTTTGCTTCCTACTAATCCTAGAGACCTCCAGCCGATGAAGACTTTTTGGATCAGTGGCCACACCAGCAGCGACCTGGGATTCACACATTCTGAACATGAAAACCCATATACACATCAAATGTAACAAACTACAAGTCAAAAGTCCAAAATGTGTTTAATTGTGATTAATGATAGTAACAATTACTACGGCCCTGTTCGGTTGCTTGTTGCAGCCGAAGTTTTCAGCCATTCAACAGTACCACGGTCGTAGCAGCTGGAACAGCGCCCGTAACAGGCAGCAGAACAGGACCTACATGATTGATGAAATTGAAATGGTTTCTAAGGTTTTGGAGCAAGAGACTCCACGGGAATGCAAGATTAATAGTAAAAAAAAGTAAAATTTCATTCATCCCACATGGAAACATGGACAATTTATTCAATAAAAATCAATGACATTTCAATTGTCAAGGCCAGACATGAAATGATATTTCCTCTAAATTTGTTTATCCGCTATAGTTTGACATGAGATGGTCTTTCAAGTTATACTTTAACTATTCATTTATTTTATACTAGAAATACTTTGCAACGAGACGTACAACTTATTGTATGGTCCCCTGGACGATTTACGTCTCAGACATTTGTACAATGATCATATCATCCGTTTTAATACGTCTAGTCGTGGCTAGACATGCATTAATTGTGTAAAACATGGTCTCGGATTGACTTCAGGTTTGTGTCGCGAATGATGAGATGTGGTAGATGGACTGACCGATAAAAGAGTGAGGGGGAAAATTTTCACCTTTTAAAATTATTATTTATTTGTTACTATAGGTATAGATAGATTTAGATATATTGTTTATGATTATTATTATCAAATTTATATTATAATAGCTAAAAACTATTTCATCCATTTTAAATTATAAGTTATTTTTAATTTTTTGGTTAATCTATTTTGCTAGGTACGTACGAAATTTGTAACGAAGGGAGTATCGATAAAACGTTGGACGGTTTGAATCTTGATTGACTTATATGCTGCGGAACGCCGAAACCTGAAATACGCTTATCATTTGCCCACCGACCACTGCCGCGGCGAAGCCGACGCGATTTCATCCCCCGACGGTACCGGGGCTCCGCTGCCGCCTCTTCGCCTCTATATGGCGGCCCCGAGGCCTCGGATCCGCGCCGTACGTCGAGGCCCGCTGCTCCTCTTCCTCCTCGTCCCGCTCATCTACTCCGGTACGGACCTCTCCTTTCTCTCGTCCAATTCCCCTCACAATGAGGACGCCCCTCCCCCCTGACGATCCAATCCGCTCCAGTGTCCAGGCTGCACCCCTGGGCGCCGGAGAAGGGCGTGTGCTTGCCACCCCCAACCGCGCCGAAGCGGCCTGACCGTCTCGTGCTCGGTCCCGCCGCCGGACAGGGCCGCCCCGACCGCCTACAGTGCCAAGGTTAATCCTCTCGCTTCGGCAAGCTCAATTCATGCTGAATTTAGTGGTCGTTATGGAGGCTGCTTAGATCTTAGTTCGAGACATCTAGGGCTGTCTAGACACGGAGGATTGCTTTGAAAATTGAGCAACTGTTACCAATGTCTTGTGGCAATGGAATGTTTTGTGTTGAGGTTACAAATTTCACATTGGGTAGTCCATGTCCAACTAATAAAGTGTCAAAAGTTAGCTCGGTTATTCATCATGCACTGGAATCGTTTTGCTATGCCATCACACGGTAATATTTTTCTTTTAGAGAAAAAAAAAGATGGGATACGATTATATGCTCATTCTGCATTGTTGCTCTGCCACTGTAATATTAGATTTTGCTGAGCTGGATTTACAGCCTAACAAACTGGAAGCCTGTGTTTTTCTGTGACAAGCTTGGGGCAAAATCAGGATAAGAATGTTGTTTTTTTGCAAAAATCAGTTCATCAGGAGCAGTAAAATAATCTCTCTAATGCATTGCTTTGAACAGCATGTTTCAGATAAATCTAGAATCTTGATGTAATGATGTTCCACTTAGATCTAAACAGTTGTTAATTTGCTTATAGTTGTCGATGATGTTCTGTAATCTTAACTTAATAATGGTAGATTGCATTCTGTCACTTTCTCAAATCGGTACCTCCTTGCTGTTGGCACAACATAACCTGGTGATTGAGTTCATATGACTGATGATGTTTCTGTCACTTTGCTCAGGACTTAGAGCTCTGAACAAGATTGGCCTATCAAGTGAAGAGAACTATTCTGGAGAACACATTTCTTTTGTTACTGTATTCACAACCTACAATTCTGTCTCAGCTGGAGATGGCAATGTTCCATCTGATTCTGTAACTGTTGGAAACCATTCTTATATCAAAATAGAAAGGTCCATGGCCATTCTGAACACTTTCATCAGTTTCATAAAGGTACCTCTTCCTTTTCTCTAAGTTTGTGTGAATTTTGTTTACTGGTGGCAAGTTTAACAATAATATTTTGATGGCTCAAATAATTTTCTCTCACTTGTGAGTGATAGATTGCAGGACACCCCATATATTTGAATTACAGTTGAATTTCTAGTTCCATCCTTATGTTTATGATAGCATATCCAGCATTTCAGCTAAGATGTTCCAAGTCTTGCATTATTGCATGTTGTGAGTGATTGCTATCAAACAGTCCTGTTTAAGAGTTACCAAAGAATTGGTACTTTCTCCCTATTGTTGAGATTGTTATCCTTTTTGTGTGGTAGGAAAACATGAAAGTAATGTAATGAATGTGAATACTAACATCACTATCATAACCCTTTCTAGAAATGACGTATGAGTTCATGATCTTGTTACCTATGCCCCATAGCAAATATCCCTTTTTCATCTTATTTGAAGCTTAAAATACACAGTGTGCTACATTATTCCCAACAACAATTGTGATGTGAGTTGTTTAACACCTGATCCTATCTGTAGAACCCTGCAGGTATCAATGCCAAGAAGCAACGTGATCATATTGACTGATCCTGGTTCAAAAATTTCAGTAAATCAAGGGAGTGCTACACTATTGCCTATTGAAGGAAACTATTCTCGAGGAAATTTGATGCTTCAAAGAATAAAGACATACATTGTAAGTCTATTGGCTTCATTTAGATCGTTAAATTTTCTGCATATGCTTTCTCAAAATTACTTCTAATGTGATCCATGTATCACTGCTATCATCATCTTTATGCATTATTTTCAACTGTAAGAATTATATTTATGTATCTTATCCTCATATTCAGGCATTTCTGGAGCAAAAACTTGTGGAATTTGATAGGGTGGAGGGGTGGAGTCATTTTGTTTTAACTGATTCCGATATAGCAGTGGTTGATGATCTTGGACATATATTCAAAAAATATCCCCATTGTCATCTGGCTCTTACTTTTCGTAATAACAAAGGGCAACCTTTGAACTCTGGGTTTGTTGCGGTAAGAGGAACCAGGGATGGCATCACTAAGTAAGTTGACAGCTATTGAATAGATCGTATTGTAGAAAGCTGGCAAACTTCAAATTAAATTCTCTTTTTTCAGAGCTGTGGAACTCTTGAAACATGTCCTTGAAGCTTACAGCTTAAGATATATCAAGGCTTCCCGTATGCTTGGTGACCAATTAGCACTGGCGTGGGTTGTCAAGTCTCATCTACCATCGGCTTTTGGAAAATTTTCTAAGCATGAAGCATTTACTGGTGAAGTTAATGGAGCATCTGTTCTCTTCTTGCCTTGTGCTGTTTATAATTGGACCCCGCCTGAGGGTGCTGGACAGTTTCATGGTATACCCTTGGATGTTAAGGTATAACACTTTTCTTACTTGTAAGGAACTTAATTGGTCCAAGTTTTCCTCTTTTTCTTCATGGAAATAAATTTTGGCCTAACATTAGTAGAAAATAGTATTCTGCAGGCTCCTTACACATGAATACATGATGCTAATATAGATGTGAAAACTACGAAGATTGGTACACTGTTTCTTTTTCTCGCATATATGGCATTTATAATTCAAATAAATTTCTTGGTACTATGATAATACTGTGCATTGTGGATTCATGATGTTTTCTTTTGTTATAAGCTATATGCTCCGATTGATGACCATTTCGTCAGCATGCAAATATGGGTCATTCTTACAGGATTATACTAATCCAATAAATGTGCATGTTGTGTAACATTGTTGTATATGCTTTCTATTTACTGTGACATCCAGAATAATTCTTGTACCGTTTTCAGGTTGTCCATTTCAAAGGTTCAAGAAAGCGTTTGATGCTTGAGGCATGGAATTTCTACAACTCAACCTCTAAGCTGTCCGATATGCTATGCCTAATCTTGAGAAGTGGCCGGACAAAATATGACTTCTGAACTTTTGGTTAAAAACTGACACATGGTATCCTCCCTCACTCTCATCCTCGTTATCTTTACCAAACTAACCTGACTATTATATTTTGCCCTTTGGTATTATGTGTTTTGTTAACAAGTTTATCTTTTCTTTACAGTTGATCATACTCAAAGCTGTTATGTGTTCCTCAACTTATAATACAAAAATTGCTGACCATGAGGCTGTCATCGCAAGAGTTCAAGAATTCGGATCAACATAAAATGGACAAGTATCATTCATTACGCAACAAGAATATGTTAAGCTACTTGCAGGGATGTGAGATTGGTGTGAAACTGTTTGATAGCTCATTAGAAGTTAGAACCCATACAAGAACCATACACAGGCTGACCACTTAGGAATTCACCTTTTGTTCTTTTGGTTTGCCCCTTCCTGTTGAATATGTAATGTGGTTCCCCACCACTGTACACTATATCTATGTTGCAGTAAAGGCAATTTCGCCATGGGATGTTATTAGTATTGAGTAAAACTGGCGCTGTTTCAATGTGTCACCGGCAAAATTTGTGCTATTTGCAGATGCTTTATGCCGTCGCTCATCGCACTTTCACCAGGTCCATCACCGGAGATGTCCCAACTTATCGCAAACTATGTTGTGAACTCACCTTCCTGGGAGGTTAAAACGAGAATAATACCATTTGCATCTGCTAAAACCTTTGCACAAATAGCACCAACTACCACTCGGATTAAAATTCTGCTAAAGGATATAGTCCTAGAAGGCTTTCCTAGATCAAAACTCTTCTGAAGGCATGATACAAGTCCTAGAAGGCTTTCCTAAATGGCTCTGCCGTCTTGTAAGTTCTTGCGTGTCTTTTTATTAAAAAAAAACATAATCACAACATCTCAGACATAAGCAAAACCACAAGATAGACAAAAATTCTCAAACCAGCACAAACTTTAACTAGTTCATAGCAAGGTATACCAGATCAACATAGACACAAGTAAAAGGGCAAACTCCTCCATAAACATCCAATTCAAGGCCTAAACAGTTCTGACTCCTGGCAAGCACACTCACTTGAAGCATTTCGCGTCAAGCAAGGCCTCGCCCTCAAAGGGCTCCTGGTCCTCAATCATGGCATTGACACGCTCCTTCTGGGCCTCATCAGAGATGTCCACCTTGGTCCACTCGTAGAGCTCCATGTCATAGACCTCATCCATTACAAACTTGGGAACCTCTTGGCCACGGAAGAGCCAAAGGCCCTTCAACTTGAAGGGTGGCTCAGAGCCTATCACAAGCATCTTACCAAAGGCGTACTTGCGGACCAGGTCCATCCGCTGCAGGAATCCACCAACCTTGTTCAGGGTCACAAAGGAGACGGTGTTCTCATCATTGTACTTGTAGTCACAGAACCACAGAGAGTAGCCCTCTGGGTCGTACATGTCCCAGAAACCTGAAACACAGACGGATTATTGGTCAAGACTCCACAAACGTAGAAAAGGAAATCCAAGCCATTCATGTAATTAATTTACTTTCAGTACTCCCTCTGTTTTTCTTTCCAGTATTTTGTTTCAATAGCACGAGGCTTTTGACAGGAAAATACCACAGTAATACTCCATTTTTGTTATACAAAATTATAACCATAACTACATATATTTTTTAATATGAATCTTTTAATATGAATCTAATCGCATGATTTTGTCACAAACTATGTATTAATAAACTGTTGATCAAATGCTTGTCCCAAAATGGAGGGAGTAGTAAATAGCTGTGGCAAATGGATGACATTAAAGCAGACATAACTACTATTAGCACTTTGTTAGTTCACGTCGACATAAACTCTTTGCGGCTATCTGTGATTGACTCAGCTTGCATAATCCTTCAGGTGTCTAAAAATATTATTCTTATAAGGACAAAATCAAATTCTAGTCAGGAAGGTTACTCCCAAATTTGTTTTCCTGTAAGATTGATAGATTGCAAAGTACAGAATTCTAACACCAACTACTCGCAGTTAAAAATTGTTAGGGAAGAAGCAAACATATTGACCATATTACTGAAAACATGGAGATGATACCTTTGATGGCAACCTCCAGGAAGTTGGTCTTTGTGTTTGAGTATAGCCTCTTCCAGTCATCAAGGACCATTTTGCTTGGTGGCAGCAAGTCAAGAGGATTCTTTGGCTTTGGCTTTGGTGCTTCCTCTTCTGCTGGTGCCTCAACCACCTTTGGCTTGGGTGCCTCCTTTGGGGCTTCTTTCTTGACAACCTTTGCCTTCGGCTCCTTAGGAGGAGCGGCCTTTTTCTGAACAGGAGGTACAGACTCTGCCTGCTTGACCTCACCAATGACCTTCTTGAAGTTAGGCTGGTTAACCATGGTCCAGAAATACCTCTCGACATGAGGAAAATCAGAAGTGAAGCTCTTGGTCAAGATCCGTGCAATTCCATGGTACAGGTTGCATGTCAATACAATGTCAGCTAGAGTAACAGAATGCCCAACAAGGTATGTGTTTGAGGCAAGGTGTGTGTTCAGAGCACCAAGCGATCTCTTCAATGAAGCAATAGCTGTTTCCTCAGTCTGCACACACACAAAAAAGGGTTAATACTATAGCTAGTAAATGTTCAATAATACCAGAACCAAGTTTCCCAGCCCACAACTTACTGTGTGAGCATAAGGGATGTACCCAAGCCTTGGATACAAGTACCATGCAACACCAGGGTCAACTTCTGTTGCAGCAAAGTCCACCCATTGCTCAACGTGGGCCTGCAAGAACCATTGATGAGGTTCACAAGCAGTAAAACTCAGTTAACTATGTTAACACTCGATAAATCACTCACTTGTTCAATACGGGAAGACCCAAGAAGAGGGTTGTCGTCTTTCAAACGAGCAACTGAAAGGAAAACAGAGACATGGTCATCAGCAGCAAAAAGTTAAGAAAAAATTAAATTGAAAAAGTGTGGGGTTCTATATATACCATAGCGTGCAATAGCATTACTCTCAAAAACAGGGCCATCAGGAGTCTCCAGAACAGGAACCTGAAGAGTAATTTTTAGTTCATGAACCACTATACATAACAATTCAAAGATAATGATTGGTGCATGGTGTACCTTCCCAAGGGGGTTCATCTTAAGAAACTCAGGGGTCTTGTTGGAGACACCCATCTCAAAATTCTTGGTCAACTCAACCTTGACCCCACTGTATTCTGCAGCAATAAGTGCCTTGAAGGCATTCTTGTTTCCAGCCCCAGTATGCAATACCTATGCAATAAAAAAATTAGACATATTGTATTACAAATTGAAACCTCTCTGTTTGTGCATGGTAATTTAATAGTACACATGCAAGCAGGCAATGACATCTACACCATTGCCTAAGTGACAGAACCAGAACATAAACATAATCCGCAGAACACATGTATTTCACCATTTAGGAAAAAAAATACACAAGCAAATGCAGCAACATGAAACATCCCAGACAGAGCATTCACAAATCACAATATGAAGTAGCAGACAATGTTTTTGAGGCGTCGCCTAGGCGACAAGGCGTGGTCGAGGGCCTGGGCGTCGGGGTTGCCACGACCTCAGCGTGTATGGCGTCCGCCTCATAGGATTAGGCATCGCCTAGGCGCGAATGGCGTCGGGCGGACGCCTACAACTGCGCCGCGGACGCCAGATGCCGGTCGTAGGGGAAGGGCGCCAAAAGGAGCGCGGCCCCGCGGGAAATTGACCGCTCGCCCGCGGGAAAAGGAAGAGGCGCGGGAAATCGACCGCGCGTGCGCCAAGGTAGCCTCTTTCGCGTGGAAATCGACCGCTGAAGTCATTCATCATGAGCGCGGGCGAGGAGAGGAAGAGAGAAGAAGGCGGACGGACCTCGACCTCCGGGTGGGTATTACTCGCTTTCGTGTCCACCGCCGGCCACCCTCGCCATGGAGCCGGCTGCATCTCCGCTTGGCCGTCGCGCCTGCCGCCAGGAGCCGCTCCAAGATCATCGCACATCGCCGCTACTGGCGAGGGAGAGGAAGAGAGAAGGCGGCGGACGGACCTCGACCTCCATTGGGTCAACTGCTTTCGCCAGGTCCACCGGGCCGCCCCCTGCCATGAAGCGGCTGCATCTCCGCTTGGTCGTCCGCTCTGCCTCCTCGTGCTCTCGCTTCTGCCATCCGCTCTGCATCTCCGCTTGGCCTGTAGTCTCAATATTGTATACTCTCTCTCCTCCTCCTCTAGTTGTATACTCTCTATGCTATGCTATGCTATGCTCTGTCTCGCTCAATATGGCGTGTGCTCTGCTTTCCCAAACATAAGGCTCTTGCACTAGTATATAAAATTCTAGCTTACAACGCCTTACAATGTGTGTATGGCGTCGCCTAGGCGTCCGCCACAAACGCCTAGGCGTTGTGAAGAGGTCGAGGCGCAGCCGCGCCTGCATGCGCCCTCAAAAACATTGGTAGCAGAGATGATATGTCTGCTTTCCCAACAAGGCACAAATGAACATTTTCACACAGATTCCAATAAAGATGCTTTAATAACGCAAAGCAAGACCATTGTGTAGCCAAAACATTACTACAATTGAATTGCCTAAATTGCTAGCTTATAAAAACAAACTATAACATAGTCATGCTCGGCCTCCCAACTTCAATTCGTCATCTTCCTTTCAGACACCAAAAAAGCATTGCCTCCATGTACAAACATTTTCTTCAACTTACAACTCAAGTACAACTTAGGATCAGAAGGTTAAAAACTTAAAAGCGCTTGAGATGATGGTTAAAATCACTTGAGATGATAGCACCTAAATGAATCCAATGGCTCAAATACACGAGGTAAATGCCATTGACCATAGAGCAATTCCCTTGTAAAAACTACATGGTCACCAGGGTATCAAAGGTCAAAGGTCTTTTCCAGTGCCATTCTACTAGTGAGCCAGGAACTCTAAGTGACATCACATGCACTGTGATCAGACTACTAAGTTCAATCAAACTCAGTATGAACCGACGGGTGTGAACAAGGGATAACAACCAGAAAATTGGATATTTGGGACTCCAAAGATTGACTCTTTGATCATGTTGACACTCGGGTGGATGACAAATGGGTCCATCTGTGTCTATGAATGTGGGTCTAGTGTCAAATCTGCAACCGACCAATGTTTCGAGTCCCATTTTTGCAATTGTCTCGATAACAACAGGCGATTTATTTCCCAAAACCAAAGTTTTGGTGATGTCGAAATTGGAACGAACCAGCACTCCAAAGTTACCCTACATATAGGCCTGCCCAAAGGAAAAGCTGAGGATCTAAACAACTAACACGTTCCGATCACATATACAGTTCCGACACCTATGAGGCTATAACTCACGAAAATCGCATCCAACAGAGACCACAGCTCAGCAGCGCGCATCACCAATCAGATCAAGTTAAACTACACGGAAGGAAGCACAAAACCCTATAAAACAAACCGCCGAGCATACCAAAACTTCCTCACGGACAGTCAGACATGCGATGAGCTACACAGCACTTCTGAAAGAGCGATAAAAAAAGAGAAAGGGAGGAGAAGGAACTCACGAGCGCCATGCCGACGGTTGCCGCTGGTTCACGTCCGACCGGAACCTCAGATCTGCTGGGCAGATCGCAGGAGCAGACCGCGGGAGGAAGAGGGCGGCGGACTTATATGATAGCGGCGCAGCGGAGGAGGGGAAAGAGAGAAGGAAGGCGGAATCTAGGGTTGCGGCGGCGGGGTGTTCGGATGGCAAGGATTGGACGGACTGGATTGATCGCAAGATGAGCCGGATGTGTGGCCGCGTGGGGCCTGGATTTTTTAAAAAGTACCCATTCAAATTAACTAATCTTTACCTACGTGACGGCTAAGTAAGGTCCTGTTTAATCTCCTGAGAAAAATAAGAATAGGGTGGAAAAACTGAGAATGGGATCAAATATTGTAGAAACAAACTATCTATCCAAAATCAACTATTTCGATATTTTCACTATACAAAAGCCATAATCCTGGTAAGAATGAGATCCATATACTTCTCATTTTTAATCTAAAAATAGATTCTATATTTGATATCTAGAATCCAGATTTTACATTTACTATCTAGAATCGAGATTCTCATTGAGAATAATAAGATTCAAACAGGCTCTAAAATTCCGATAGAGAAAAGATTTGACTTGGCGCAGTTAAAATTAACAACTAAATTTGTGCAAGAATTTAACATCAAACCTTTTCAAATTGGATCCGGCTGTAGCGCGTCTCCTGACCTTTTTTTTTGCAAGGGATACGGTCTTTGAGTCAAAATACACTTCAAAGTTCTACTACGTGGTTATAGAAAAAAAAATCATAAAGCTTCATCACATGATTTTTGCTCGTTTTTCATTCGCTTTGTTTACAACTAATGTTACTCGTATTTCCCTGGATTCCTTCCGAGGTGATTATAAAAAGTGATAGCAATATATATATATAAAAGAAACGATAATGATACGCCCCACGCCCCGTTCCGAAATGCGTGTGTCGTCTGAGCACCGCCGCCACCGCCCTCACCAGTCCTTTGCGTCGTCGCCACACCCCATGCGTCATCGCGCCCGCCCCACCGTACCCTCGCGCACCGTCGCCCAGCTCCGTGCGGCATCACCTTCTGCGTGCCGCCAAGATCCGCGCCACCAACATCTGCACCACCAGGGAGCTCCACGCACCGCCGTCGAGCTCTGCATGCCGATAAGCCTCCATTCACCCAAGCAAAAGGAAATGTTACTCTGAAAAACCTATGTTGCAGCCTGTGTTTCAAATGTTCCAGGTGTTTCGAGCGCACGTTGCAAGTGCTTTCAGACGCATGTTGCAGATGCTGTGTTGCAAGGGGATGTTGCTCTAAAAGCCAATGTTTCAACAGTTCCAAGTGTTTCGAGAGTATGTTGCAGGTGCTTCATGCGCATGTTGCAGGTGTTGTGTTTATGAATATTGCAACAACGATATTATACATGTTTCAACCAGAATATGGGAATATTTCAGTAGCACATCGCCGATATTGCAGTGGTGGGCCCCAAGGGCGTCTGTGCGGAAGCCAACATCCTCTACACGCCGCCGCCGTCCCACCCGTCCTCTGCATCATCGCCGTGCGCCAACCCCACCCTCTACGTACCGTTGCTGCCATCCCCCTCCCATTCTCTACGTCATCGTCGCGTCCCATCCTGCCCTCTGCGCATCGTCGCCCAGCTCCATATGCCGCTGCCTTCTGCGCGCTGTAGAGCTCTGTGTCACCGGCGAGCTCCACTTTGCCGCTGAGATCCGCGTTTAGACTCCTGAAACATGCGTGCTCCTATCCTCTGCGCACTGCTGCCGTGCCCCACCCATCCTCTGCATCGTCGCCGGCCCAAGGGGAAACAGAGCAGCTGCCGGGGGATCCAGACGCGGACGTCGGAGTCAGTCTGGGCGTTCGGTTAACCAAAACCGATCGGCTCAGTTCTTCGATTCTTCAGCTAATTCGGTTACCTGAGAAGAAGGGACCGGTCGGTTACTTTGAAAATGCAGAACCGAGGAATTTTGGTTTCGGGTAATTCGGTTCGGTTTCTATTCTAACCGATGGAACTGAATTTTTCAGGAACCAAGAAACAATCCATTCAATTGCAAATTTCAGTAGCATTTTGCCCGATTTTCATGCAGTCAAAAGGGCAATTTAAATAGCAATGCAGCATAAAACAACAGTACAACACATATATGTTATTGTTCTCTCAAATATTCAAGCCTGCATTCTAGGGGCCTTTACATAGTTCGGCTATTTCAAGTCAATTCGGTTAACCGAGTGCTGGAACCGAATTAATCGTAATAATTTCGGTTCCTGGGAACCTGGGACCGAATATTTCGGTTTCGATTCCGGTTAGTTCGGTTCGATTCTCGGTTCTCGGTTCTTAGTTTTTTGTGTCCAGATTGACGTCGGAGCGCATATCCATATAATCACATGACTACATACTTTATGTACTATGACTTCAATCTCCTATAACTAAAAAGAATAAAAGTAAGACTATTTTTTTGTGCGACTTTTTTTTGGGGTCGCTCCTCCTTCCCGTCCGTGCGATACCACGTCCCTCGCCTCCTGCTCCCTCCCCTCTCCTCAAATCACGCTCCATCCTCTACAATCACGCTCCCTCCCTTCCCCATGCGCGCACCCAAGCCGCCGCTGCCTCTCCCATGTTCCCTCCCCCTCCCCACGCATTCGTCCACGCCGCCGCCGTTCCCCTCCAAACCAGCCCCGCCCGGCAAGGCCATCCAGCCGCGTCTCACCGCGGCGGGCACAGCAGGCGACTCCGTGCGATCCCACGCGCGCCTCGCTCCGCTCTTCCTTTGCTTTCCCCGCTCGCAGACGCCGCTGACGTGGACGCCGTAGAGCTCCGTGCCATCTTCCTCTCCCCTAGCCGTGACGCATGCGCCTTTGGTTCTCCGTCTTCTCCCGTGCTCGATTTGCTTTCCTTCGATTCTCCATCGTCTCTTGCACCTCGCCCTCTCCGCTCCCGGCCGCCGCCCAGCCGTCATCTTCGTCGACCAGCCCGCTTGCTCCTCCCCTTCACAGATACTGCGGCAGCCCCACCAATACCGGATCTGCCTAACACGAAGGGGAGTGGGGCAGCGGTGGACAACGTTCTCCGGTGGCAACGACTCGGCCGCTGCCGCTGCCTCCTCCTTCCTACGCTAGGTGCCCAGCCCTCCATCTTTGGCACTTTCGCCGGTGACGAGCACCAAACAGGTACACGCGCACTTCTCTTCCATTCCTGCTGTGCGAAATCGACCACCCAGACCCTAGCTATCTGCTGCTATGATTTCTTCGATTTGGGTGTTTCGAGGTTGACGCGCTAATTTGTGTGCATTTGCTGATTGGAATCGAATTATTGTTGGAACCCTACAAGATAAGAACGACGCCGATGAGGAGGATCCACTGTCCTCACGAAGGGACAGTGACGATATGGTTCAAGAATGGCAATGACGACGACCATGGTGACAGTCTGATTTTTTGTCACAATTTCTTCATGCTGCCGACTGTGACTCGCGTTGATTGTGGGGTGTGTGCTTTTCCACCTGTCAGGAAGTTGTTTTGCTTCCTTATTATTTGAATTATTCAGTCTTTTATGGTTTCAAAAAAAATCCCCAATCCATCGTCCATACAGAGCAGTTTGGTCGGTGTTTGCAGCAGTGATGATTATTATGATATAGGCTCAATGTTCTTCTAATTTGTTATGGTTTGCTACCCTTAATCCTAGGTGTGCTGATTTTCACACCCAAGAAATACGAAAATAGCTTATGCTCCCTTCTCTTCCTGGTGCTCAACATCAACTTTTTTGCTCTCGCAATTACCTTATGAGAATACCTGTACTTCTTTTAGTTACTTACGTCTTAGTTTTGTGTCTATTTTTATCGTGTTTCCTTTATACTGCAGGCAGCTCTGTTCATGGTGTCTAAGATACTTTTTCCCTTATTATTGAAGAACTAAAGTTATTTATTTTATTGCTGCTTAACCATTATAGCTGATCCTAATAGCTAATCTTTCGTATAGCCCTGTTGACTACACTGTCTGTGCCACAGAGCCCGTTAAAGAAATCTGAAAGAGATCTCTCATCTCCCTCATAAACGAAAAGCTTCAATTCAGAGTCATCGGTGTTCGGGTCAGCTCAATGTTACCTTCCCATCTTTGTTCCTCTCCTAGGAAACCATGAAGGCATTCATTTAATTTGTTAGAATCCACGTATTATAGACATTATTAATTTTTGTTACCCCTTGCTATAGAATGCCATGCCACCAAGCGGATGACACGGGATGCATCGAGTTCTTTATCATATTATGGAGAATGAACATCAGGATCCCAAATGACCCACAGTGAAGCACTGAGGTGTCATCGTGCAATGCATCCTGATAGTACACCTATCTCTATTTCTGATGGTGCCACCTCTCTTCATGCTACCTGGTTCACATCTCTCCTCAAGGTATTCCTGTTGTTGCTCTCCAGTGAAATGCATGTTCAGGCCACAAACAAATGTTGTCGCATTATCTTCCGACTTAACCCCTCCAATTGACCCAATACCTTTTAATGCTACCTCACGAGTTTCTAGGAGATAAAACATCCGTTGCTTCGCGATATGTCAAAAATATAGAGCAGGTATGATTCTCAAGTGTAACGGTCAATTTTTGCCCTACACATGTGGTGCTCATCTAATCATTTGAGTTCCCCTCAATACATGTTATTAGGCCAGCTATTTTCATATCTATTATCGGTTATATTTGCAGAAATCGATGCAAATTCAGGTGGGGAAATCCTCCTTGACCATTCAAACAAAGGTAACATCCTTATCCAATATGACTGCTAAATTGTGTGGTTGTAGTATAGGTGATTGAGTGATATATAATTTGGAGGCGCGAAGCAACTAGAAACATTGAAATTGAAATGAATTGTATCTATCTTCCACAACTAAAAAGACTAAAGAGTGGACACTTTTTGGTGCAACATTTCAATATGGGCCCATGGTTCTCGCTCGCTTGTGATCCAAAGACCTCCTCGCCAACAAAATCGGAAAGAAAATCAATCACGCAAAATCGAAAAGAAAAAACAAACACGCACGCGAGAAAAGGAAATTTGGATCACTGATAAATGGATGTAGCTTAGTGTTTTTGACACAGCTAAATAATGATTATAGAGAGCCTTTAAGTTTCATTGGAATGGATGTGATGGTACGAGTGTTTTCCTTGCTAAATTGGATGGTTTGGTTGTGCAAAATAAGGTTATTGTCGACGAAATATGGTCGGCAGTCCACCGAGGGGGTGTCCGTGGTGGTAGATTATCGGTAGAATGCACGTAATCAGGAACTAGATGGTGACACAAGGCGCAGAGACAACGATTTAGACAGGTTCAGGCCGTCTGATCGACGTAATACCCTACGTCCTGTGTCTTTGGTGTATTGTATTGATGTGTATGATCCGTATGATCTGGATGATCTAGATGGATTGTCCCCTGAGGGGGACCCCTGCCGCTCCTTATATAGTCTGGAGGAGGAGGGTTACAAGTAAAGTATCCTATTTGGTACTATTACAATATCTAGTATAACTTGTAATCTTGCCGCGCACGCCTCGATCTTATGGGCCGGGCCACCTCTGATGGTGCGACCCATGTCTTGTCTTAAGGATACCGGGGGCCATACCCCCACAGCTAGTCTCCGAGCGCCTTGTATCCTTCGAGTAGCGTCGTCTTGAGCTTGCCAGAAGGATGTAAGGGGCTCAAGATAAAATTTGAAAAATATTTCCCTCGAAGTGTGCCAACTTTGACTCTGAGTCAAAAAGAGACACCGTCGTCCCTGTAGAAACGGAGGTGTTTGAACCATCAGAGCGAGCACATTCACCGCAAGGTGAAGTGTGCCCACTTAGTCTCCGAGCCTGGTAGTAGGTGACGTAGGCACGTGGTGCCAGGGTCTAAAAACAATTCCCAGTTAAGTTAAGAAACGAATCGTCGTACAGGCGATACAAGATGCACCGGTAGGTGCATCGTACCGATGTAGTCCCCGAGCTTGCTGGAAGGCAAGGTATGAGCCTTGTAGCAAGGTCTAAGTGAGAAAAAATATCCCAACTGTATGCGAGTCGCCAGTCGCATGTAGTCGAGAAGCAAAGTCCCCGAGCCGTGGTCGAAGAGTGGTCGAGGCAGTCCCCGAGCACAGGTCGAGGAGCGAGCGACGAAGTCCCCGAGTCGTGGTCGGAGAGTGATCGAGGCAGTCCCCGAGCACAGGTCGAGGAGCGAGCGACGAAGTCCCCGAGCCGTGGTCGGAGAGTAATCGAGGCAGTCCCCGAGCACAGGTCGAGGAGCGAGCAACAAAGTCCCCGAGCTGTGGTCGGAGAGTGATCGAGGCAGTCCCCGAGCGTAGGTCGAGAAGCGAGCGGCGAAGTCCCCAAGTGTAGCTTGAGATCCCTGCAATATAAATATATAGAACGGTAGTATATGATGTACAAACTAATATTTTAAGAAGAAAAATCAACAGTGAAGAAATAGCGTATGACGCTTAACAGTCATTTGCAAATGAGCATGATGTGATAAAGCAGTTGGTGCTTTGTAAACATCAGTGTTAAAGTGAAGTTTGTGTTTATACTTAATATAAACTGTCCGACCAGTTAGTATGTAGCTGAGTCTCCAGCCCTAGTTAGCCCGTTAACCATAACGCGGGGCGCGGAGCCCGTGCACGTGTAGGAAGAACAAAGCGTCGCTAAGGAGCCACTGCCGACCACCCATAACGCAGAGGGCAGACGCTCGTGCACGTGTAGGGAGGAGTCTAAGACAGGGCCTTTTCTGGAGACATCGAGCGTCAACATGATTGGTCGAGGATTTGCATTAAGTATAGCTGTATGTTATCTTTAAGATGGTATACATGGACAAACGTTATTTAAAGAATAATCATGACAAGGACGCTGTGGAGAAACGTCGTAATGAAAATTGTGTTAAATATAAATATTAGAAGTGTACTTATCTTTGGATAGAAATCTGGTCGGTGGCGATGAAGTTGTCCGGTCCTCGAGCTTTCCGACTTGTCGTCATGACGATGGTCACGGTTGTCGTAGCGCCGTTCTTCGCGGCGATCATCATTGCGACGTGGTCTGGTGGTCGAGGTGGTCGGAGCTCGGCGGAGCCGCTCGGGACGTGGTCGACGTGGTCTGGTGGTCGAGGTGGTCGGAGC
Organism: Miscanthus lutarioriparius; assembly: GCA_904845875.1. NCBI lineage: Eukaryota > Viridiplantae > Streptophyta > Magnoliopsida > Poales > Poaceae > Miscanthus > Miscanthus lutarioriparius. The sequence continues at coordinate 30,724,329 of CAJGYO010000018.1, forward strand.
TCGGCGGAGCCACTTAGGACGTGGTCGACGTGGTCCGTGGTCGACGTGGCTGCTCGATCAGTTCGGTGGTCCGAGCTCTGCAACGTGTGGAGTCGTGGCGTAGCTTGACGAAGTTCAGAGCACGGGTTGAAGTTGTCGGCGTCGATCCCGTTGGTGTCGAAGTCAAAAAGCGTCGAAGTAGAACTGTGTTCGTGGGGCGAAGCGCATGGCCTCGACGTCCGCTGGTGGAGAGACTTGGATAAAGACGGCTTGCTTGTATGATCCATGGTCTTCATATACATGGTGCTGTAGATGCATGTACATGCAAGCGTTCATGTATGAATACATACAACTCCTGATTGCTTGCATGTCGGATTGGGTCATGTCGTGTAGACGTCGGACTCTTGTCGTAGCAGAGGCAATCAGCGCGGAAGCCAAAGCCCCCGTCGTGTCTGAGTTGGAGTCGGACGTGGTTCGGATCTTGGCGATGTCAATCCGTGTGGTGCTGTCGTAGAGGTACATAGAGCGTCGCTTGTATATGGACTCTTCGCTGCTTTCTTGTTAACAGATGGAAACGTACGCACCCTGGGACGTGTACATCTTGGATTTGGATTGCTCAATAGCTTGCTTGCCTGCTGAAGGTAGACTGATGCGGCGGTGCCCGTGCAGAGGCAGCCAAGCCGCCGCATGGCGCCGTACGTGCCTCACGTACCCATGAAGTCGACCTCAATGAAGTTGTGCTTTAGATCTTCCAGAGTTTTTACTGCCGTTTGTGGATGGATTCCGTCACCAGGAGTTTCTTGGAACGACGACCAGATCGACACGTCGGTCCGCAACGGAAGTTGCCGAGTTGCCGTCGTAGCAGATTGATTCCATAGCCGGTTGGATCTTGTAGATGCGCATGTGCTCTTGATTGCTAGCTGGTTGATTAATCGTCTTGCCTGTATGGTGCATGCATACGTGCAAATTGGCTTGCATGCATGATCTTGTACGAAGTATTAGATGCTATGCAAGAAAACGGTGACATATACATGTATACGCACTCCATTGATGCATGGCCATGTATATCATGTATATGCTTCCTTGGTTGCATGGGCATGGTTCAATCGTTGATGTGGCCTCTGATCCTTCTGGTGATGATGCACGTAATGACTAGCACCGCCCGCGATGTCTGATCAAGGCCTATCACCTGTTGATGTGGCCTCTGATCCTTCTGGTGATGATGCACGTAATGACCAGCACCGCCCGTAATGCTGATCATCGAGGCCACCTGTTGATCCCGCGACAAGTTGCCCGGAGACGCCACAGTCCCACGATAGGAAGAGCGCCACCATCGGATATCGTCGTGGGACGACGCTCGCAGGTCGTCGATGGTTGTTGCCGCGATCTGACGAATTCTCGCGGACTATGTTGATGATCTTGAGGTCCATCTGGTTCGCCACAGATCAGCGCGCACACCCCCTACCTGGCGCACCACTGTCGACGAAATATGGTCGGCATTCCACCGAGGGGGTGCCCGTGGTGGTAGATTATCGGTAGGATGCGCGTAATCAGGAACCAGATGATGACACAAGGCGCAGAGACAATGATTTAGATAGGTTCGGACCGTCTGATCGACGTAATACCCTACGTCCTGTGTCTTTGGTGTATTGTATTGATGTGTATGATCCGTATGATCCGTATGATCTGGATGATCTAGATGGATTGTCCCCTGAGGGGGACCCCTGCCTCTCCTTATATAGTCTGGAGGAGGAGGGTTACAAATAAAGTATCATATTTGGTACTATTACAATATCTAGTACAACTTGTAATCTTGCCGTGCACGCCTCGATCTTATGGGCCGGGCCACCTCTGATGGTGCGGCCCATGTCTTGTCTTGAGGATACCGGGGGTCATACCCCACAGTTATGCAGAGATCTATATATATTTCGTTCGGTTGGAGATGGTGTATATTAATTTTCTCACTGTTAAATTGAAGCTTCTTAACATACTGAGAGTAATACAAATGTGCTAACCATCAGATTCACTAATATGTATCTAACTTCCTTTTCATTAGCTTTTATTTGTTTCATTAATTTTTCACTGTTATGTTCTTGTTTTTACTTATGCAGCTATTATTATTATTATTATTAGAGTTTTTTGTTTCTAGGACACCACGAAAGCGTGATTTTGTGCCAAACACACTACATTGTTTATTTTAGGCTGCTGGACACTGCAAACATGAGGCTTTTGTACGCTGCACATTATCATGGTTAAAAAATGCTTTTCTGGTCTGGGTACATACATAGTGCCACATGAAAGACCAAAATGACCTCACTTATACCAAGAACATTTCACATGTTGGGTATAATATCAAATAACAGTATTTATGCATAGCACCAGATAGACAATATGAAACAAAGTTTAATTAAACCGGCATAGCTTAACAAGTGCATGGCCTCACACGTCAGAGCACAACTTAATAACTTGTCACAAACTAAAGTCTTCTCTATGTGAGCAGCATCTCACAGAGGTGCAAAAAACCTTAACATGTCCCAAATTTACATCAATTTGGCATGTCAAAATGCTTCTTCCAGTTTTCTTGTACACGCATACACAAATATCATATCTGCATGAGATGGTCTAGTGCCATTATACCATACACCTCGGCTTCCTCTATTGCAAGTTTCCTAGCACGTCTGCAAAAAATTGCATGGATTAGGAAAAATATTAGTTTGAATCTCATCAAATTTGGTTGAATCTCATCAAGTTAAATGAAAAAAATACTTACTGCCTAGTCAGTGCTCCAGGACTGCAGTTAATCTCATCAAGTTTCCTAGCTCGGCTATGAAAGATGGCAATAAGTAAGAAGAATTTTATTTTCAAATTCATCAACTTTGCTTGCTGATATTAGTTAAATGAAAAATAATTACCTCCTAGTCAGTGCGCCAGGACTACAGTTAAGGTCAAATGGGCTTGATGATCCCTGCAGCAGCCTAAGTGGTGTACTGGGGCTAGCTGTTGCTGCTACTTCTATGATGACTTCCCTCCTAGTCCTCTTTCCCTTAGGTGTACTTGTATTGGCAGCTACCTCCTCTGTTATGACTTCCTTCTGCTTCTTGGCTCTCTTTCTCTTAGGTTTTGGTGGTGCTGGTGGTGGAGCATCTGAGTCGTACACAGTCTCATTGCAAGTTTTTTGAGTGTGCCCAAATTGACCACATCTCTTGCATTTCTTCCTATTCTTGCTGCCTCCTTCGGCTCCTTTCACTCTCTTTGTTCTTGGTCTACCTGCTGCCCTCTTGAGTATTGGAGGCCATAGCTTGAATCCTATGTTCACTTGAGGCCATAGTGTCTTGTCTGGTATAGGTTCAATCCAACCTTCATATGTAGCTTTGAACCTAGATATAGAGTAACAATTGTCAACATAATCCTCCAACTCTAGACCCCTGTAAGAGCATATCAAATTGATTGCATGTGTGCATGGTAGTCCAGTGATTTGCCATTTATTGCAAGTACATGTTCTTTTTTCTAGGTTCACAGCATGTCTCCAAGGAGTCAAGTCCTTGTAAACACCACTTATCTCTGCTATGTGTCCGACACCTTTGTGGATTGAATACCCAACTAATCCTCTACTTTTTGCATTGAGGTCCTTCACAATGTGTGGAAGCACTTTACTGTTGAGCTTCATGGCAAGTCTTCTCCTTTGAAATAACTTATCCATGATTTTTTGTCTAATTCTATCCATTAGATCTATCACAGGAAGCGACTTCTCATGTTTAATTCAATTGTTGAAGACTTCAGCAATGTTATTGGTCACATAATCACACTTGCTGGCTGTAGAGAAGTAACATCTTGCCCACAAATGCTTGTGATTATCCTCAATCCACTTCAATGCTTTTGGCGATGATTTCTTCATGATATTGTAGTGCATGTCAAACAAATCTTTCCTGTAAACTCTTGCTGCTGGCCATAGATTCTTCTCAAAGACTTTACCATGAAATCTCTTTTTGAAGTTTTTGTACAAATGTCTCATGCATTCCCTGTGCTCTACTCCATTGGTGAAGACATTGGTCACCGCTATGTCAATGCCTTTCCCAGCATCAGTTGAGATAACAAGTCCAGGTGGGGATCCAACTGCCATTGCTAGGTTACTCATGAACCATCCCCAATTTTCCTTGGTCTCTGATCCAAATACTCCATATGCCACAGGGAACATCCAGTTATGTCCATCAATACCTATGGCAGAAGCTAGTTGCCCCTTCCACCTTCCAGTAAGAGCCGTGGAGTCAATGCCCAGGTATGGTCTGCATCCATTTTTGAATCCGTCTATACATGGCTTCAAAGCAACAAACATCTTGCTAAATCTGATCTTGGACCCAACCTTTTCATAATCTATCTTAACTATACTTCCAGGAGACTTCCTTTCTATCTCTTCCTTGAATGCAAAAGCGTGTTCAAAACTATCCTCCCACTTGCCCAAAATCTCATCAATAGCTAACTCCTTGCCATTGTAGACAATCCAATATGATAATTGGATCAAGTACTTCTCTTCCAGCTTCTTCTTTAAAGCAGCAGGGCCAATTGTTGGGTCTTCCCTGAGCCATTGAACTACCCTATCCCTAACCCAAAACTGGTCAGCCATACAATTGCTCTCCAGTTTGCTTGTGCTTTTACAGTAGTGCTTGTTAGGTATCTTCTTAATCTACAAAAAAACAATGACATAATTTAAAGGAGTTAGCTATAAATTAAGAAACATAAAATTAAGGAACAAAATTAAGAAACATAAATAAAGGAACAAAAATAAAGGAGGTACCATCCATGTCCTTCCATCTTGCAGTTGTGATGCATGTATTCTCCACTTGCACTTTTTGGCCTTACAATATCCTCTATACCTCTTGGCTTCACTGTAAGGAGCTGCAATTTCAATCTCATTTAGAATAGCATATTGCCTAATTGCTCTTTTAAAGGTTTGTCCATCCTCAAATGTCACACCAACTTCAATCTTTGGATTTTCTAAGTCAGTTACATGGTCAACAATCTCACAGCCTTGTTCACCATCAACAGCACAATCATCATTGTCTTCATCAGAATCAGGAATGCAATCAAATTCATTTTCATCATCAGAAATCAAGTCAACATGAAAGACCTTCTCATCATCTACACCAACATACTCAGTTTCATCGTTTTCGCCCCAAGGATCATCATCTGTAGGGTTTTCCTCAGTCCCAGATTTAATAACAGGATCAGAGAAATCTGCTAGAGTGGTACATGCGCTCTGTTGTGTGGGTTGTGCATGCGGATCTGCTACTACACAAGAAACATAATGTATGTTCTGTTCTATGGGCGGCTGATGAATGCTGAGCCCGAGCCTACAAGCACAGATGAAATCAACTCCTATAAGGATACTGCTAAAGCCCAAATATATATCTAATGAACTCTAGGCCCCTAAATCTCATGAACCCATGCCATGTTCTGAACCCTAGATCCTCAAATCATTTAGGGAAAATTTGAATCTTACCCGTCAGGAACCCAGGACAAGTCTGACACCTTCTTTGGGGAGTCCTCGCTGCATAGTCGCTCCACTCCAAGACCGAGGAGTGGGGACCGAGTCGCAACCATCGGGCCTGGTCTCTTAGTGCAGCTCGCGGATGGAGAGAACTTAGTGGAGCTAAGTTGCATCAGTGGCAGGAGGCATGGCGTGTGTGATTGGTGGCGGTTGGTGAAGAGTCGCCGGAGATTATGGCAAGCCGAGAAATTTTTTTTTGCTGAAGAGTCGCCGGGGAGTGGGGACCGAGTCCCAATAGGCAGTGACTGTTGAGATGGTAATTTTTTTTGTTCAAGCAAAGCATTATGAACAACTGTGGCTAGAGTTGGTAACCCCGTCATGCCATCCGCCCTCCCCGTGAACCCGAGCACCGTGTCCAGTCCTAGGTGTTCAGAAGGATTGCAATTGTAATCATGAATCACATGTTTTAATCTGCTTCAAGGCAATGCAAGTTATTTCTAGATTTACGCCGGCCTGCAAATTCGACAGTAAGGTATGTGGTTATGGCATTCAAATGCCAACTATGATTTGGTTTACAAGATTGATTTATTAACTAGAAGTGCTTCTGAGTTATTTGGGGTCAAATTTATTTTTGATTAATTCATGTATATGAAGACTAACTGATGTGCTGCTAAGGTACCAGGCTGCTAGGAAATTTGGGTTTAAATTTATTCTTATTTAATTCATGTATATGACGACTAATGCCGCTAAGGTATCAGGCTAAGAGAAAGAGAAGATAAGTAAACCAGCAAACTCCATTAATAAAACATGCAGCAATGACCTTACTTGTCAAATTAAAATGATACTATGAAACCACTTATATTTTGACAGAAAGACAATTTTAGAATATTGTTATCTTATCGTGCGATTCATATATTTTTAGTATAAAAGTTTTGTTGCTCCGTAGCAACGTACGGATACGCTACGTAGTGGAAAAAAAGAAGAAAAAGAAAAGGAATCAGCATAAAACCGAGAAGGCATCAGGAATGAGGCCTGAAGCGGATATTCCGTATCGCCTGGCAGCAACAGCATCTCCTCGACCATCCGAAAGAACATGCAGAGCCAGCCGGCTGGCTTGTTTTTTTTCTCACAGAATTACTGTTCATGTCCTGTCAGAATAGTATTTTTCTCTTTCAGTCCTGCCGAACAGGCCCGCAGTCCCGTTGGGCTTTCGGTCCATAAAGCTCATGGTCTTACTTTCGGTCCGTACATGGCCCAGCGTTTCTGAAGTCGAGTTTTTGCTACGCGCTTCGACAGACCGCACCGTTCGTCAGTGCGTGCGCCCCGCGAGCGCGAGGTGCCTGGCCATGGCGAACGGCGAAAGCCAACGGCAACACGCGACGCAAGTCGCGTGCTCGCGGCCATGGCGACGGCGTGTCCTCCGGCTCACAGAAGGCTGCCATGGGTGAATCCCCCTCCCCCATTCCCATCCTCCATCCGACCATCCCTCTTACAGCTGGCGATCGATGTTGCTCGCGTTGTGCGCGATCGAGATGTTCGACGAAATGCGATCGAAGTGTTTCTGGTGTCCTCACCTGCTTCCTGGGATCTAGGATGTAGGATGGGGATGTTCTTAGGTGGTTGTTACTTGTTAGTATGGATGCTTTGTTCTTATTCAGTATAAGCATTGGCTATACAAATCTGCAGGAGTTTCGTAACTAACCTACCCCCTACCCAAATGCTGCAGCGTGGGGCGTGGCACAGAACAGATTTGCCTGTTGTGTTTGCTTGTACTAGCTTCTGCAGGCCATGGAGTTACAAATTTGTAGTGAGCTATGTTATTTTTAGCTCTGTTCCAGGTAAGCAGAGTAACTGCTAATTGATTCTATTGCAAAGCGTCACGTGTCCCTTTTAAGAAAATGAAGAAAAAAAGTGAAACCTATGGAACTCCTTCCTTTGCAAATGTTCAGAAAAATGTGCGACTGTTTGACAAAGTTGAGTCTCAGTGATATAGAGGAGTGTCAAGTATACTTTCTTTTTCAGTGAGGTTAAGGGTCAATGTTCTTGGGAATTTGACTGGTACTGGTAAGTGGTTACTGGTGGGTCGTTGCTGTTGATATTTGAAGGGACAAGTCTGGGACCAACCCAATACTATGAGAGTAAAATACAACTAACATACTCCTCCCCTCCTCCCTTTGTTCCCTTCAGGGAAGAAGGTCTTGACTTTTAGAATGAAACATGCATGCATGCATCACCCTCCCTGTAGCTCAGCAATTTCTGTGCCATTGAAGTCTTTCTTTTTTGCTAGTCCTGATTCTTTGTGTGGTGCTATGCTATGTTTGATGAAATTATGAAAATTCATTGTTCCGTAGCAAGATACATATGCATGAAATGGGCTTGCACATTTGAACTTTTTAATACCCATGTAATTCACATAGTCACTCGTGGAGGGAAAAAACCCACAAAGGTTGAGATTTGCATCATGAAACTGATTTTTTTTCTTGACACAAGTGAAAAGTAATAGGTTGATGGACCATATCCTTCTTTTCTGTTTGATGTATTTTATGGTAAAATAGTATCATGTTATTGCAGAAAGTTCATTTGTTATATGGGTTGTCAGCTATCTTTTCTTAATTTAGGAGCTTTTGCACAATTTTTGAGGTAATTTTCTTGCATGCGATTACAGTAAGAAAAACATCCACACCCTTTTTTCAGTCTAAACTAAATGGAATTAACTGATTATGAGATTGAGGTGGAAGGTGTAGTCTATTGGAGGCAGTTCTTTAGTTTTTTTCTTTTTTCATTTCAGTTGACTTCATTTGTCTAGACTCATCTCGTTCGTTTGGTTGGATGTTAACTTGTTGACTGGAAGGTTGTTGCTTAGCTCTATTGCTTGGCGCTGAAACTTGTAAGCTGGAATCCCCAGCATTGTTGTTGTGTCAGAGTCTGTACAAAACTTATATATTAACTTTCTATAAATGCTGAATTACCTATGAAAAAAGGGCAAAAAATTGGTTATGGTGAGAGGAAAGAATCAGCACGTGAAGATAAATATAAAGACATATAAGAATGTAAAAGATGAATAAGAAAAATAAAATATTATATATAATTTAACTCCAACAAATGTTGCACAACAGATTTCTAAAAGGGCAAAGCAAATGATTGCAAATATGCTCATAGATGACAATGATACTATAAACACATAACGATGACGAAATAGAGAAGCATTTGACTCATCAACATATTTCAAAGAGAGAAGTACCAAATATTGCAGCCTACCTTCTTTGAGGTATCAATTCTTAGAGATTTCGTATCATTGCAACCCTTTACAGAGAAAAGCTCATTCTTTGTCCATTTCATTGTAACAGTAACTATAATTGCTAAGTCCCATTGCCACAACCAAAAGAGCTACCTGATGAAGAATCCTTGGCTTTAGTGCAGAATGCACAAATTACTCATAGAGCTTGGAGCAACGCAAAGCAGATACCATGGAGTGGACGCTCTACTGGATGTGAATTTATTTTTTTTCCTGTCAGTTTCAGGATGCTATTTTAGTAATTTATAATAAGTATCAATATTGCTGGTGATGGTGCGACACTGGTAGAATAATTTGAGATTGTAGCCAGATACCAGTTGTCAGAATATCTGGACCAGTCAGGGTCACACATTCTAAGTAAGTTATTTCTTTCTAACAAAGATAGCTTGTGCACACTTGTACCTGTTAGTATTGAAGCAACAAGAAGAAATGCAGAGATGCACAATGCAGTAACATTGGAAAAGGGCCTGGGGACTCAACCTTTTTAACGTTTCTGTGTGTTCTGCCTCCCTTTCTTGATAGTTAACCCAAGAACAAAGAGAATATGTAGAAGGGAAAAAAAGATATGGCAATGATGGACATATTTTTCCTCTTTTGGAAACAGGAAAGGTCATATGATTCCCCATTCTCCAAATAAAGTTATTCATTTCAAAGCGTTCCATCAGAATCGTACCTGTGATTGCTATGTTGCCAACTTGCCGCACAATCTAGAAGTTAGGTCCTTTATCTTTTCTTTTTTAGAAAAATGACTAATGTATTGTCAGAATATTACTGACAGTGCAGTAGAAGTATAAGACAGGGTCTTCCCTTCAAAGCCTTTGCTCATGCAATAATTTTTCCACTATTGTTATATTTCTTGTTAATAGATAGTTGCAGAGATATAAAGGCTTTTCATATCAAACAACATACATGGGTAGTTGGGTACACACCATGTATCTCAATTCATAAAAGGCAAGCCAGAAGTATGAAACTAGCCACCCATCCCTGAAATGCTTTGTTGCTGTTGTCAGTAATCAAGAAATGAACCTGTCACCAGACCTCTATTTAGTCTGACAAATTTACAAAAGGACTTGTACATAACTTTTACTTGTGAACTCTGTTTCTACTCAAACTGATGATTCATATGGACCATGTAGAGCTTTTTTCCTTACAAAGTAGCTGAATTAAGATACTGACCAATTCACTTTCTTCCCTAATCTGCCTGGCACAGAAATCTCTTTCATATTTATTATTATTATTTTTATTTTTCTTTGTTGGCTAACATTATGCAAGAATGTCAAGCATTTAGCCCTGAAATAAGTGGCTGTGGTTCCTCCCTTCATCCTACCCATAGGCTAACCTTATCCTTAATCCTCCTCCTTTGCTTATTTCTGTTTTTTTTGTTGATCCTCTGATAGCAACCGGTTGCTGCAGTTGCGGCCTTGCGGGTGTGTGCCATCCACAACCACTTACAACATTATGGCCTGATCACATCCCTATCATCTGACTAGTCAATGTCACATTTTAGTTTAATTCTTATACTAATTGGATAAACTATTACAGTTTGTACATGTGCCTTTTCATTTTTATATTAAATAATTCCTGAGCAGCAGGATCTTCTCTACCTTTCTGATTAACCAGATATGACCTAATCTGTCACTTTTGCTTTAGATTTTCTGGTGGTAGAGAGTTTAGTGCAATACCATCTCAAATATCTTGGCCCATCTTTTTCCTGGTACCTTGAAAGGGATCATGAAAATTTATTAAAAGAATGGATATTTCATGTTAGTATCTGGAGATCCCTATTAACGTGATCCCATCAAAACTATTTTTAATTAGCTGGTCTACCCACGTATGTCTTATAGTTTCTTTTGTCTCATTTGAGTGCCGACAATCGACACAACTCATTGTGCAAGCACTCTAAAATAAGTTTAGTTTGCTATGTATATAATCCTGTGCTGCACCGTACAGCCCTCACCCTTTGATTGATGAGGTACCTGTATGTGTACCGTAATTGTTTAGTTTTTGGATCACCAACCATGCATTTGCTGTTACCCCCACAGAGAGGGTCCCTGTAGAGATGGCAGCACAGTGTCCTTTTGCTCAACGCCATGATCCCTTTGGATTTGCAGAGCCTTCTGAAAGTTACGTATTTGTTGGGTATCTGTTGGGCGCATGTCTATGATTGAGCCTTGCCTTACCACCTTACAACTTGTGACAGTGAGTTACTCTCTCTGTCTTGCTCACTCTAGGAGTGATTCATAGACCACATACGTATCCAGCCTAACCATCATACAATCTAGCTGTAGCTGCGTTTCTGTTAGAAACATTATCCAGCTGTAGGAATGATATGATAAGAACCTTGACGGTGCTTGCCCTGAATGCTTTTTGCCCTTGCGTTTCTGAAGTGTCCAAATATATATAGGATTTTGATGGATATGCTGCCCTTAGATCACCCCTTTTACTGGGCATCAGTCTTGCAGTTGGGTTTTCTTGTGCTGCCATAGACATGGTTTGCTAGTAAACAGTTGTGCCATTCTGAAAGCTGTTCTATTTCCTGGAAGTGGGATCTTCGGTCACTGTATGACTTGGATAACAATACCATGCTGATATACTTGGCCTGCACTGTTTTATATAATAGCTTCAGTCTTGTCCCTTTTCGAATACAATGTAGTGTCAGGGATTAGGACTCTTTTAACCAGCTAATTGAACCCTCAAATGTTCCTCTGTTTTTCTTGTGGCTGTTTCGCGTTATCCTTGCTTTACCAAACTCATGTTAATTGGGCTGTTTAATCACTGATTATGAATACGTTTGTATAGATATGGAACTGGTGCCGACTACTGAACCACTAAAAGCATGTTTGATGATAAACCTGCAGATTTCTGGTCAGATTCTGCAGCTCCGCGTCTCTACCTGCCAACAAGAAGTTCAGAGATCCAGCTCCAATCTCCATGCGCGGAGGAAACATACCTACATCGTTGAAAGATCTCCCTTGTAAGTGTGTCAAACACACAATGTTGCCAATTGCTTTTCCTCCCTCGTTATGAATAATTCCCATCTTATTTTGATGCAACCACCATGATCCGATTAGGACTCATCCCTGAGTAGGAGTATATCCGGCTGTAAAGGACCGGACAGGACGGGGCAAGGTTTGAGTTGTGAAGTGGGCGCGGCCCGCGCGCACTTGTGCATAGATTCGGACCAATCAGTCTCTTGTTTGGACGTGCATCTGTCCCATTAAGGGCCAGATCACGAGGGGAGAGGCGCGAGTAACAAGTCGCCCAGCTGATTTTGGACGCACGCTGTTGGGGGCGTATGGGCTCCGTCATGCCGGGGAAGAGCCGTCGCTCTCCGGATTCGTTTCACTGTACCTGCTGGTCGTTCGTAACAGAGGATAGATGGAATGGACCAGCAGAAAGCAGTCGCGCTGTGGTAATAAGGAGAGAGAGTATGTCCGGTATGGGTGAGCTTTGCGCCTTTGCATGCCGTGTCTTGCCTTTTTTGGTAATCCTTGTGGGAAAGTACTGTTTTTACTTTTCCTGTATTAGCGCTGGTGCATGCACTTGCAGGCCATCATGATCGTTTGGACGTACACAAGATCTGATATAAATGTAGAGATTTCAGCAAACCATGTAGCTAGATATTTTGTGGCCTGTGGGAGTCAAATATAATAAAAACTCGTAGGAACTTGGTAACCTAAACACATGCCCATGAATATAAAATATGCTCACTAGAAAACCCATGACCCATGACGGGTTTAATTCATGTCCAGACCCATGCCCACTTGGGTCATAGGTACCCAATGGGTCGTCCGTGCCCACAACAGCAAACACACCACATCATCACCGATAGGTATACATATTCACAATTGGTATACTCATGTATGCATAGTGCAATGAAATGTAATTAAATGAGAAATCACATTTCACCAACCATACATAAGCCGACCAACATATATCAATTAGTCGGGATCTCAGCCTCTCATATGCGCGTGATGAGCAAGCTTGAGTGTAAATGCGTGATCTAGATGCACGCCCACCGTCGTTGTAGTATGGCTGGGTGGGTGATGGGGGGAAGGGGTGAGGTAGGTTAAGGTTTAGGATGGAAAAAGTCGTTTTATATACGCCTCTAATGGATCGATCTAGTTGAGAAATTTAGAGTATTGTGGACTGATATAAGCTACTCTTCTATGATGGATCGGGTTTAAAAACCTATGGGTGTACGAGTTCAGGTGCTAGACTACGCTGCAAACTTGTTGGGTCTGGCCCATTAACGAATCCACCATGGGTAGAGAAATTAACCCACGTCCTTGCCTTAATAGGGTAAAAACACGTCGGGTTTCGGGTATCCGTTACCATCTTTCCAACCTTAATTTGCTGCAACTAACCTTAGATAAGTGTGGCAAATTATAAAAAGTATGTCAGAAAAAGTTTGGAGCCACAAAGGTGGATGCATCACGAATAGGTGGGTTGGCACACAAAAGTCGCCGATCGGAGTCATGTAATAAAGGGTAAAAGTAGGCATAAGGATGTAGAGGAGAATATTGTCAGGGTGAGGAAGGAGGCGGTGAGGATGTTGGCTGGAGCTCAGGGTTACCGTGGCTACTCTCTCCGCATCATCTATGTGGTGGAGAAGGCTTGAAGTGTTAGCAGTAAAAAAAAAGTACTAGCAGACGCTAGAGAAAGCTTAAGTGCACGATAGATTATAAGAAACTTCAGCATTTTACTCCGCAATAAAAAATGAGACAACCATTGCTCGGACAATTATTAAGGACGTTGTTGACCATCGAAGTACATCCCACTTGGATAGTCAAACAAGCAAATTGTTTTCCACATATATTACCTGTCAATTATAGAGAAATGTCTGCTTATAATGGATGACTCATTATCGTTACTGGTGTTTTCCTTTTCTTGGTAAGGGTTGGTTTTAGTATCTAGTTCTGGTCCCTTGAGGGTCATGATTCCAGAGGTTTGGATTTATTTGTGAACAGTAAAATGAACACATTCGGAAAGTTACACAAATGTATGTAATGTAAAGATTTTGTTTGGTGCTTTGTCTACAAAGAACAAGTACCGACTGTGCTCGCGGTGGGCATTGGAGGCAACGAGTGTCTCTTTACCTGCCGAAGCCATTTATATTTTTAGAGATGGCTGGGATGCCTCTACCGCGCGTTCCTCTTTTAAGCACTTTACCCATAAAACACTTTTGTCTATTTAGGATATTTGTCTTCCTTATTTTATTTTTATTCGGTTTTGAAATGAGTATTTTAGACCTAAAACAAATTTAAATAAAAAATCTGTCAGCTATAAAGTTTTATAACCTTTTGAGATCTATAACTTTAGTTTTGGTCGTTTCTCCATCTAAGATCGTTTGAAAATTTTGATTTCAAATGTGAGAAATTCAATCGTAATTTTCTTTGCATAGATGATTTCAAATAAAAAAATTATTAACTACAAAGTTGCATAACTTTTCAAGATCTAAAACTTTTGCTTTGGTCATTTTTCCATTGAGATCATTTGAAAAATTAAAATTTTATTGGGTAGCTCCTATTTAAAGACGACTCCATTTCTAGCCGCCTCAGCCACTTCTAAAATTAGGAGCACTTTTAAAGGCGGCTCAAAACAACAGCCGCTTTTACAAATATATTTCTAAAAAGGCTCAGTTTTGAAGGGCCACTGTAGAGGCGGCTTCTAAGAAAAGCCTCCTACAAATCGTTTTTTATAGTGTTCTTTGTCTGTACACCCAAACAGAAATAGGGCTATGAAGCTAGAGGAAGAGGTATAGGCTGTCTTCATGCAAATCTCTGAGTGTGCACAGCTCGTGAGCGTCCAAAGGCATATGAAAAGCTTTATTTTTCTTTTTAATTTGAACATGCTAGATCTTCCCAACTGTCACATCATTTTTCACTACAAATAGCATGTTTTACGCCTTGTTTAGTTGGACCCCAAAGTCCAAAAAAGTTACTACAATCTGTCACATCGAATGTTTGCGGCCCGTGCATGGAGCATTAAATGTAGACGAAAATAAAAACTAATTGCACAGCTTTAGTGGAAAATTGCGAGATTTAACGTTTTGAGCCTAATTAGTCCATGTTTGAACACTATTTGCCAAATAAAAACAAACGTACTACAGTAGCCCCAAAATCTAAATTCACCCAACTAAACAAGGGCTTAAAGAAGAGGTACGATGCTGGCATCTAGCGTTGTAGTGAGGCTAGTAGCTGCGTGTGGGTTCTGAAATGTTATGTGGCCATGCCCAACGGAGTTCATGTATAGTAAGGCCCTGTTTGGCATGACTTCAACTTTGGGTGGAGCTGAACCACTCCAGAACTCCGGGTGAAGCCAGCTCTGGGTGGAGTTGGAGCTGTCTAATGAGGGTGTTTGGTTGGGAGGGTGTCCCAGCTCCAGAAAAGATGAGTTTGAGGGTAGATTGCCATTCTTGCCACTCGTTCGATTTGAACTACTTCTCACAAATATGAAATGAAAGTACATGCAGTGGAGTCCAAAATAGTTTTCACATTTGTCAAGCCAGATTTTAGGATCCACGCCCTCAAACTTTGGAAATAGCATCTCAGGCAGAGGTGTATAGTTGTGGTGTGAATCAACAAAAGGCCTATGGTGACTGGGTTCAGTACGAGGATGAGGCTGGACACTGGAGAAAGGTCGCTCCTGTTGGGGAGGAATGGAAAACAGTGGAGATAGAGATCTTGGTGATTTGTCCTCTGTCTCAGCATCCATATGCTCTAAGGTGAGACGAGCAACGGCCTTTCCAGTGTCTTCGATTTGTTTAACCATCAACTGCTGATCATGGGAGGCCTGCTGCACATCTTGTGAGTTGAGATCCATTTTTTCCAGCAATTGCTGTTGCGTGGAGACGATGTCCGTCACATGATTTGGGGGCGTCCAGCTTTGAGAACCGCAAGTAGGCATTTCGTCGAACACCTGGAGGGCAAGGTGAAGTTGCCGCCCCTGAGTGCTCCCGAACAGCTCCCAAGTCGACCGCCGCCTGCGCCGTCACACACCCACGCTGAGGATCGACCTTCTCTGATACCAGCAGTAATACCGCTAGCCACTGGCGTCCGGCGAGGAGTCGGAGACGCGAGCTCGCAACCAGGGTGGGGGATGACGGGGAGGTGGGAGCAGTGGCGGATGGTGGAGTGAGAATAGGCCGACCGGCACGCACGACGGCGGCGGCATCGCATGGGACGACACAGGCTGCGGCACGGACGGGGAAGGTGGGGGTGGCGGCGGGGATGCGCCCTCCAGCCGTCGGGGGAGTGTGAATGGCGGCAGGTCGGCAGTGGCGGGATGAGGCAGGGGTTGCGTCGGGAAGGAGACGGAGAATAGAAAGAACGGACCGTTTTTCTGTGTAATCAGTGACAGTGGTGGGTAATTTCCCACCAACTCTACGAGGAAGTTCATATTGAGTGATTTTGGAGCTGCAAAAGAGGTGCTCCAAAACTCCACCTCCATTTGTACTATAGCTCCATGGAGTCGGCTGCTCCATAGAGTTTCGAAGTTGGGGTGGTTGGCTGGATTTTTTTATGGAGTTGCTGGAGTTTAGGAGTGGAGCCATGCCAAACAGACCCTAAAATATAGAGTATGGAGCAACCACAAATGTGTCAATTAGAACAGTTCATAGTACCAAAATATTACCTACCAACTAACTGAAATATTGTGGAACCTATCTATAGAGTTGTCCATAGTAAAAGCTAACCATAAGCTTAGGGACTACCCACAAGCAATGAATTGTTTCCCACTCCTCTCTCTCTTTCTTGTTGGCTGAAATGATGGAAGGTTTCTAGTGGGACTCTTCTAATAGACTACTTGTTGGCTAAACATTGTAAGAAAACAATAGTAGCTATAGACTGGTCATGTGGGTCTTATGCATATGGACTACTTGGTCCATATACATTGTGGATGCCCTTATGGCCACGGCCATTGGAGCAAATTAAGGGTGCCTTTGGTTGGACTTTATGGGAGCTGTTTTTGCTTCCAAAAAGCCAAAAGTCTGTCAAAGGTGTGAAAATTAGAAGCTGTTTTTTTTTCTGAAGCAGCTAGTACAGTTTTGAAACCAACTTGTGCTTTTGAAATGGTGAAAATAGAGAGCTATTTCACAGTTGTTTCAAGAATAAATAGCTTACAACTTTTCCACTACCCCCAACCTTAACAGCTTTTTCAGAAACTATAGCTCAACCAAACACATCCAAAGTACGGCCTCATTTTAGGCATATTGTGATTTAATTTTGGTGATTGGACAACAATATAATTATTGAGGTTAGTTTGTCAAGTATATATCTCAGTAGGTCTTATGGATACGCAATACAAGACAAGCTAGCAGGAACAAGGGTTAAATTGAATTGAAGTCGTGGGAACATCGTACACACCGGATTATCCGAGGAGGAAAAAGTACATGTTGGAGCATTGGCCTTTGTATTCTTGGACGCGGTGAATATTATTCAAGTGTTTGGAGATTATTGTTGATGCTAGAGAAATGGAGAAACACATGAAAGATTAGAATGCTGAATGGACCAATGTGAACCCTGGAGGCTTCGCTGGACTTTGATCTAGAGATGTGCAGCACAAGTTGCAGACCTGCATGCTGTATCCACTAAAATTTCTTTTTGGGTGTGCAACAGTTAAGTTTGGCGTGGTGTGCATGCATGCCCGACGCTGTAAAGACTGAACATGCATGTTAGACACTTGAACAACTGAAGCAGCGATTGAGTGGAGAGACGAAGTGTTTACATCGAAATGGTTCCAGCACGTGGAGGGTAGTCAAGACGCTTGGCTCCGTTTGGCAGAGCCCTCGAGTTGATTATCTGTTGAATTCAGTTTTTTAGAGAAAAGTGATTCTTTGTTGATTCTATAAAGTGATTATCTAAAATAAACTAAGAGGCTGAGAGCTGAAAAATAGCTTCTCTTAATTATGTGAAGTGATTCTCCATCGTGATTTTAAGAGTTTATGCTAAAAAATCAAAGAGAATAACTTTGAGCCACAAGATCACTTCTCTCGGAGAATCAGCTCTCATAGAGAATCAGAATCAGATGGAGCTCTACCAAACGGGTCCAGATCATCCAGTATTCACAAGTGTGTGAGTTAGTAGCTAGTTGAGACCAAGGTTCAAAAGACACATTGGATCTTGACGCTTGTAAAAGAAAGTTTTCCATTGGCGAAACGACTAGTTTGATGCCAATCCTCCCCCGCTCGATCATTTGAGATTGCTGGATCCAAAGGTTCCAAAGTAATAAAAGTGATCATCCAAAGGCAATTGGACAAATAGTGCTAGAATATCAGTGTGGAAAGCAAACTATTTTTCATGTGCCAGTCCTTCTCATAGTGAGCATGAATAATTGGAGGGGGGTTATCCTCCTTCCAAACGACTACTCCAGGTTTTGATGCAGACTGAGTAGAACCTTGACAGGACTTTAGGCCTTGTTTGGATGTTATCGGATTCACCTGAATTCGCATGTGTTGAGGTAGAATTTAGTTCAAGTTCCACTCTAATCCACTCCAAAACACATATGGATTGATGTCAATCCGACTACATCAAGCAAGGCCTCATATGGGAGCACATTTACGATTAGGTCCAAATCCAAACCTTGGGATCTGAAGTGTAAGCATATATATAATTAATTTAATTTCCCAATCAATATGATGGTATTGGGTATGATCATGAGATCGATCATGAGATATGACGATTAGGTCCAAATCCAAACCTTGGGATCGGAAGTGTAAGCAAGCAGTAATTAAATCTAGCTAGACAATAATGTTCTCTGCATGCAACTGATGAGTACAAACCATTTGTGTTACAGAGAGTCCCTTGTTTTTGCCCTAATTAAGCCGAGAGCATGGCACAGTTGCAGGCGATGATTGAGTTCCAGTGACAAACGTACGGGTGATATGGAAGCGAAGCCGCCGAAGCGCCGACGTCCCTCCCTTGGATTCGACCTCCTCGATCACACCTCTCTCCTGGCCGATCGGACCGCCTAGGAATAACGTGTGTTGCACTGCAGCCGACGTGTTTTACTGTTCCCCTCCGATCTATAGCTCATCTATCTCTTTGCACTGCACCCTCGGTCCCTCCACATCTCTCTCTCTCTCTCTCTCTCTCTCTCTCTCTCTCTCTCTCTCTCTCTCTCTCTCGTGCGTGTGTCTGTGAAAGGGATCACACACGAATGATCTACACAGCCTAGGCACCTCCCTCCTTGTCCCTTTATAAAAGGGACATGCCTCCCCCTTTCGTTCATGATCGCTAGTTCGCTTGCCTTTTGATCCCTCGCTCCAACAAATTGCCATTATTCCGACATACACACAGCACCAGCCGCCGCCGCGGCTGCTGTTCTCCTCCTCCTCTCTCCATATCTCTCATCTGATCTTCACTCATCATCACCTAGCTATATATACGAGATCCTGCTAGGTCGTCCATAGCTCTATCCAGATCTCGAGCGCAAGCAAATTCCTCTCATCAGTCCCTAGCTAGCTCCCATGTCTGCCATCTACATGAGCCAGCTCTCCACTGCCCTCCCTCTCATGGAGGGAGATCATCACCAAGATCATCATCATCACCACCACCAAGGCCACTTCCAAGCCTTCACGCTGCCAAAGGATCCCCCAATCCTTTTTCCCTTTGTGATCAGCAATAGTAGCGCCAGCGAAAGCAGTCTAAGCTATGGATCGGCAGACCATCACTTGTTGAGGCAGCATCGTCATCAAGCTATGCTCGAGACCCAACATGTACGTGTTACTTAACTGTACAATAGTATGTGTTCAATTTCCCAATCATATCTTCACAGATTTAATTTCGTCACTCATGCTGCTCTTTTATAATTTCTGTTATATATATCAGATGATTGGTGGATCATCAGCTGCGAGTAGTGTCTTCGCGACGCCGTTCCCGACTATGGAGAGCATCCGTGACGACATGATCGAGCCTGCCTCGTACGATCCATACGATATGGGGAAGCTGCACCAGGTGGTCGGTGGCGGGTCGATGGATGCTTGCAGCTGGACGCCGCCGGCGGCCAAGATGAGGATCACGAGGAAGGCCACTGCCGATCCCAGTGGTGCTGCGGGGAAGAAGCCGAGGAGAAGGGCGCATCAGGCAGGGTACGACGCCGACATGAACATGAGCGGCCAACCAAATTTGGGTGTTATTAGGGTGTGCTCCGACTGCAACACCACCAAGACGCCCTTGTGGAGGAGTGGTCCTTGCGGCCCCAAGGTATCTTTGTTTGTTGCCTCTTGCAATCCAACTCGTACTACGTGGTGTCGTGGTCCTTGCACCATGTATATATCAGTACGATTAATTAGAGAGAAGAGATTCGTGCTGCATATATAATTATATTATTGCAAGCCAATGACTGTATCTTGTTTTTGCATGGCGCAGTCGCTCTGCAACGCGTGCGGTATCAGGCAGCGGAAGGCGCGGCGGGCGATGATGGCCGCCGCCTCCGGCTCGGGGCCAGCAATGCCCACCGACAGCGGCAAGGCCTCGCCCAGCAACGCCGCCGCGGCCGCAGCAGCACACCCCAAGGTGAAGAAGGAGAAGAGAGTGGACGTGGACCGGTCGCTGCCGTTCAAGAAACGGTGCAAGGTGGTCCAGGTCCAGCAGGATCATCACGCTGCGGCCGTCGCAGCTCCTGCCGCTGCCACTGACAGGGCGGCTGTCGTCGTGCAGGCCACCGCCGCCGAGGTTGGTGACGACGACGCCTGTCCGAGCAGGGACCTGCTTGTCGACGACATTGGCGGGCTCATCAGCTGGAGCAGGAGTCCGGCGGCTCCCGCATCTGCAGCTGCTGCCTCCTACAGCTTATTCCGGGCGTCGCCGGCGTTGCCGGTGCAGCAGGACGAGATCACGGACGCTGCCATGCTGCTGATGACGCTGTCCCGCGGGCTTGTCCGGAGCTGATCGACGATCGATCTACCTCTACAAAGGCCCCAGCAGCGTAGGCTTTTTGCAGCTAGCTACCTAGCTAGTGCCTTTGACTGTTAGCGTTACTGTTAGTGTGTTACTGTTAGTGGTGTTACCATCGCCGTCTACCGTACGACCTGTAGTGTTTTTTATTTGGCTTCTTGTTCTTGTTGCCAGTGTAACCCGTGTCACTGTTCAAGTCATGTGATTCGTTTGATGAGAGAGAGAGAGAACTAGTTGAGATGATATATTGGAGCGAGAAGATCACGAGTGGAAGTGATGAGGCAAAATCGTGATTATCATCTCTAGCTACAATAGCCAGGACCGCGATATGATTGCATGTAGTGTGAGACCGTGAGGTGTTTCAGTTTTGAGCGCACTAGTTCCCCCCCCCCCCCCGATGCTGTGGCTATAATCTGGTCAATGGCTGCTATTGTTATTTATTCTTCGTTTTGGTTGAGTTTCTTGTAAGGGAGTTACTAATAATGGCAATCTGGAGACATATCGATGCAAAGCGTGCTTGTGTTCATCGCGACTCGTTCATGACTTTTGCTTCTGATGGTTCTGTCAGTATGGTCTGCTTTGAGCTGCAGTATATAAAGTTTTTGTCAGCTTGTCTGGTGGTCTCCATTTCACTGGTTTTCATGCAACATTCTCCTAATCTCCTTTATCATATGCCATCTTGTCAGGACTCAGGTCAAGATCCTGATGGAATCTGGAAGTGGAGTAGAGTTTAGGGGAGAATTAGCACGAACAAGATAGGTTCAGAGAGAAACGCCGAGAGAGATTCAGCGTTTCTATTTTTCTTTAGCTGGAGAGACTTCGCCTAATCCCTGTATCTTCTGGAATTGTAATCACCTCGCTGTCCTCTCTATAATATCTCCAATTTGCAATTCATGGAGAACGGGTTCGTTTCCACTTGAGGACTCCAATCTCTCTGTGGCATTTGAACTTGTAGCTTCAGATGAATCGGTTGGTGTTAGCCAATTCAAAGTTTGTTTGCCATCAAGACTAATTGAATTCAATTGGTCAATTTGTTGAGCTTCAGGAAATCTCAATCGCCCTTTATTAATGACCGATTGGATCACTTGACAAAACATATTGCAATTAGAAATATTATGATCAAATGAATTATGTCACTTGCAATATGTAAGCTCTTCTAAGTTTGGAGGTGATAGCAAAGCTTTGTGATCAACGATTCTAATAAAATTATTCTTCAACAAAATATCAAAGACATGATCACAAAAGTAAAGTCAATAGTGTACTTGATTTCTTTAACCAACTCTTTTGTGGAATCAGCTTTAAAGCTAGGCAAACAAATGGGTTAAATTTGACAACAATCCATTCAACCACACATTTGCACTTGTCTTTCTTGCCAGATGTTCTATAATTGATCATAAAACCAACATCGGCATCTGCAAAATTTCTCAATCTTAGCCCTGAATCATTAAACCCAAAATAATTATAGAATTTGTATCTCATTTGGGACCAAGTATAGAACTGAATTTAAAGCAAGTAAAGCAACCCACGTAGATATAGAATCCAAGATGAACATTGGAGAAAGCTTTAACGTTGACAAAATATTGTTATCGGTCTCTTGATAAGGCATAATATGATGGCAGATACAATATAAATTTATTCCATCATCAACAATTAAAATACCTTCTTCAATTAGTGTCTTAACACTACTAGCAAGAGCATCGCTAATAGATGTAGCAATTGAAACAATATGACCAAATTGGGAATTTGGTAAACTACTTATACTCTGTACCTTGTTGATCGTGTCGGAGAAGTGCAGGTCCCTGATTTTAGTGTTGTTGCCCCTCCTAGCACCATCATAAGCCACCAACTGCTGGCACTCTGACACTATCTCCTTGTCTCCAGGGGTTTCATCCTTAGTGACTCAGTGTTCTTTGTCAAGAAAGAGTTGATTCGGAATGAATATTGTTTTGTTCAGTTTTATCAGCCGAACACTCGCTTCTATCCGAATCAACTCTTTCTTTGCCAATGGTGTTAGCTAACAATGCCTTTCTTCTTGCATAATTCTGACTTCACTCTCATCAGGATCTCGATACTCTTGACCTTTCAACTTTTCAAAATAGTATTTATCAAATTTCCTAGTCCTAGCATGAAAAACATCGTATGTTCCAGCAAAATAAAACCACCACTTAATACTCCCAGGTTTAGAGAATAAATCGTATGCTACACTGTTGGTTGATGGCACATGCATGCTTGCTAAAATTTCACTAATTCGGCTATGGTCATGAGTTAAATATGAAGACGAATTGTGATAATTGATCTTTGCATATGGTGTTGAATTTTCATTGATTCGGCCATGGTTATTGGTAACATATGAAGCCGAATCATGAGTATTAATTAGCACTTACATATGTTGCTGAATTTTTTTTGATTCAGCTATAGTTATTAATAACATAGGAAGACAAATCGTGAGTTTTAGCAGCACTAGCATGTCTTGGCGAACCAAGTAAATAAGGAGCGGGGGCACGTGCCCCACTCAAATTCTGGGTTTCAAAGAAAATATGTCTTCTTTCGTGTAGCTGTAAGAAGACGATCGCACCATAGCAGCGTGCACTAAGGGACAGGGTGTTGAATGTCGGGCGACTAGGACGTCAATGAATTAGAACTGCATAATTATTATGCGATTATGGTGCTGATATATACATATAATCAACTATAATAAACTAACACAATTAACTTATACTCATACTACATCTGCATGGTGGCAGAGTGGAAGGTCACCAAGGACATAGCGGCGGATGAGGCGGAACGTTGGGCATCCTCCTGCCTGGACCTAGAGTGTGCCGCCACGGGCCTCTAATCCTCTGACTCCGACAGGATCTCCACCTCGCCTTCGGCCGTGTAGTAGTTTGGGGAGGTATCTGTAGCCGTTTAGTAGTTCGGGGAGGCTTCAGTCACAGCACATTGGAGCTGGCGAAGACGCCAGCCTCTCGAAGGACTGCCGAAGAGGAGGGGACGCCGGGACTTCTTCCATTGTTGATAGTAGTTCAAGACACTCACTAGGAGGATGAGCGCAAACATGACCCCGCGGAGCTGACGAGGAAGATTATCACGCCTTGTGGAATGTGCCCGCTATGAGGCTTCCTACAATAAAAAGTGAGATGATAACTAATTTGGTAGACAAGGAGGGGTGCACGTGCCCCCCACTCATTTTGAAACAAAATTACACATATCTTAAAGCAAATATAACTAATTGACCATTTTTAATTAGAACAAAATCGGTATAATGTATCGCTAGATATACTATGAGATAATTTCCAACCAAAGCAAACTTGAATAATTTACCGTCTTGTTATTACTAATTAGAGGCCCAAACGGAGACACCACGTTAATTGTCGCCAAACACGCTAGACAAAAGAATTCTCATAAATCAGAAGCATCTAGTCTTTAATTTGGTAGATTCGAATCATTATACCCATTCCTGTTAGTAGTATTTAATTTTCCCCTCCCACTACCCATTCCTGTTGGCCCCCTACTGTGGACTACCTAAAATTTTCTTTCTCCACGACTTCTTCCCCCGCGACTGCCCCCAGCCCTGGCAGCTTCCCCTCCTGGTGGAGTGGCCCTGCCTGACAACCCACCTTCTCCAACCAGCGGTGCCTCCCCGGCCCTCCTCAGCGCGGCGGTGCTGCCCTGGCGGCTCCCGTGGGCGAGCTCCCGGCGGCTCCTGTGGGCGGAGGTCCTCGGCGCGGCGGGCCTGCCCGCGTCATAGTTGTGCTGCCCCAGCGCAGTGGTGCTCCATCTCTCTGTTCCATCCATGGTGAGAAGAACATGAGAGAGGATGACTACTAGGATGAGTTTAGGTGGCCTGGTTAGGTAGTACTGCTGGAGTTGGAAGAAAAATGGGCTCCATTGAAATAGGGGCTACCCAAGCAGACAAGTAGGGTGTCTGATTTGGGTAGCATCGCTGGAGATGCTCTTAGAGCCAGTTTGGCAAACCAAACACTTAAAATATATCTGGATTCTGGTGGAAAGCTGACAAGAGTCACTTCTATATTTACACACTAGAATCACTTCAGAATCGATTCACTCTTCCACCAGAATCAATTCATCAAAGAATCGAGAAGTGAAACTTAAGAATCATGAACATGTTTTGCCAAACTAACCCTCAGCCTCCGCGTTGCCAAGCCAGGCAAACGGCATCGTGCTGGCTCGCGGCTCGCCTATGGCACCATGGCGAGGGAGAGAAACAACAGAAGAGAAAAGAAAAATAATCACTAATTTGGAAGCAAAGGGGCACACTCGGTGACGGAAAACCCTCCATAAAGAACTAAAAATGGTTATTTAAATGATATCCCCATGAATTTCTCGCCCTAGAAAAAGTCATGGATCCCAAAAGAATTTGAGTTTCTAAACTAGCCTAAGAGAGATTTATTTACCACGGGCATATGAGTCCCCCACCTATAGAAAGGATTAATCTTTTTAATAATCTACTATATATATATATAGAAAGGATTAATCTTTTTAATAATCTACTATATATATATATATATCTTATATTTTCAAACCGCACTAGCAATTTATCTTGCCATACAAAGTGTCCACATCAGTATCCACCAGAACAACACACTAGCAGATGCAGCTATCTCACCATGCAAAGTGTCCACATCAGCATCCACTAACACATCCAATTAACACATGTCATTATGTCTTCATTCAAGCTATTCACATTAGCAAACCACATCATTTACTAGCATATATATATATTTAGTTGTCCACATCCACTAACCTATAGTATTACGATATTTATTTATTCATAGTAGTAAATATAAAGAGTATAATTTCATGTACTATTCCTGCAACAATGCGCGGGACGTTCTTATAATATCATCTATGCTCTACAATTTACTAGTTTTCTCAATCTGTATTTTTAACATTTCAAAAAAAAGATCTGGATTTTTAAGGAAAGGTGAAAAAGAATACCCTTTCGCGAGGTGTCTCTGTCTGTCAATAAAAAAAAGTCCAGTCTCAGGCTCTCTCATCATCTCGTATAAGTCCAAGTCTCAGGTTCTCTCATCTCGTAATTTTGTCTTCCGCCGCACCAAGACCCTCCTGAGCAGAGAGCACCGCCACCCCTCTCGAACCATTGACTCTAGCAACCCGAGCAGGAAGCGTGCCGCCACGCTGCCGTGATTCCACCGTGCGTGCAGCCGTAGTCCGCCAGCACCGTCGTCTTCAAGTTAAGCCCGAGGTCGTCGTCTTCCACAAGCCCGAGGCCCGAGGACGTCAGCCGGCGAGGTCCTCCGCCGCCGCCGCCCGAGCAAGTCCCTTGCACGCGCCGCCATTCCCTTCACATGCCGTCGGCAACTCCATAACCGTCCTCACCCACTTTCATCTCCTCCTCCTCGGGTAAGTACTAAGTACCCGCCGCCCCTACACTGACACTGTTCTTCTCATGTGCAACTGCTACTCTGCTAGCTAACTTTTAGTACTCAGAGATGTTTGAATGATGATTTGAGGATTTGACCACCAGCAGTGTAGATCTGATGGACTGCGAGGGATAAAAATTGAGTGGAGTGACTTACCTACTGTTGTAGTTCAAACATTTTTTTCTTGGTATTTTTGTATAAAGTTGTAGGACAAGATAGCTACCATGCATGTTTGAACGACGAATTGCTTACTGGTTAGAATTGGTGGTGAACAAGCACAAGGAGTAAAATGTTTTAGTCAATTGTGACCTAACCACAGTCACAAAGTTCACGGTACGTAGGGTACGAGGAACAATGTACGTGGAACGTGGATCATCAATTTAAAGATCTCGGTTCGTAAGGGGTATACCTCTTCGGAACGATTGGTTCGAGGAGTGGATCATGATCCCGACGTTATTGGGACGATGTTCCCGGAACGTAGCTATGGAACGCGAATATTTTACTAGGCTGTTGTGAAGGAGATCCTAGATCAAATCTTTTTATGCCATTTTTTCCTAATTTATAACACCTTTTTAGACCCCATAAAATAATTTCTCATAAAGAAAGAAAGAAAGACGCTGGAGGCCCATTTACATTAAGTCAAAGCATCCAGCCAGTCTCGTTCATCCATCGTAAGCATTCAGTGGAGGCGTCGAGCCCAGACGCCGCAGCCGCGAGCGCCCGTCACGGCGATGCTCCGCTCGACCCAGTGCCGTTGCTTTCTTCCTCCCTTGACCCAGTTTGTTTGGAGCGCGTTCCAGCCACGGTCCGTCGCCCGATCCGCGCCGTCTGCGATCCGCGATCCGGAACGAAAGTTCCAGGAACGTGGAACGCTACACCGATCCTCTGCAAAGCACATGTGTCGGGTTTATAAACCCGGGGTCACTCGGGGACCAGCTTCCCCGCTAGGACTCGGCCTAGAAAAACAGCATGTAGTTCATGGGCCGGCCCAAGAGTCTGAAAAACAACGGGCTGAAAAGATAGTCCGGTCGCCGACCGGAAGGTCTACCCAAAGGAACACCCGCTCGTCAACTTCTTCGGCCCACCTCTCCGACCGGAGCACCGGAGCACTCACTTCAGTGACCAGCCGCCTCCGGACGGTCTCTCCGATCGGAAAGGCCTGGCCCAAAACGCTGCTTCCTACTCCGACCTCACGTCTCCGATCGGGGACCCCGTAGGAAGCATGCGTACCGCTCTTCTCCGACTGGCTCGGCCAGGGCCGACCGGAGCCGTCCAACCGGGGACGCCCGCTCGGAAGGGACCAGGGGCGAACAGAGAAGGCAACGCACAAGTCAAAACCACGATACCAGGACCATACCCTGTGCGCCTGCGGGAACAGTGCTCCACAACCGCCCTGACACAAATAGTATTGTAGGCGCCGACATTTGTGTCTACAGTATTGTAGGCGCCGTTGGACTCCCATACGGCGAAAAGCCCCCATGCCTCTGGGCATCGATAGAACTATGCACGCCAGGATACACCATACCTGGTACACGTGGTAGTGCTCCTCACATACCAACAGTATTTTTGCAGGTACCGACATCTACCCTTCCTGAAGAAGGCAACGCAACCTCCCATGTGCACATGACATTCTACAGTGACATCAACAGTATTGTGGGCGCCTACCATCATCACTGTCCTCATCGGCGTGGGCAACAAGGCTTAGAAACATCCGTACTCTCCCCCTCTCACCTGTAAAGCCATCCCCTTCTTCTATAAAAGCCCAAGTTCAGATTCACTAGATCGATAGTTCACAACCCCTCAAGCACACGCTTAGACACCTAGCTCGTAGCGGAGCTCCGGTCGCTCTCGGCCCTTCCGGTCGGACCCGACCGGGCCTCTCGTACACCCCACCTTTCTTTCTCCTTCTCGTTTGTAACCCCACTACAGACTTCGAGCACCTGGGCTCAGGAATAAAGTCACCGACCGACCCAGACTGGACGTAGGGCACGTTGCCTGAACCAGTATAAATCCTGTGTCATTGAGTGCTAGGCAACCTCCGATCACAACGTATAACAAAACTACAAATATTCACTAGTTGGTCACTTTCTGTACCGACAGTTGGCGCCGTCCGTGGGGAAGACGCTGTATGTTCAACACTTTTTGGTCATCGGATGGTCCATTTTTCCGCCACCCCCACCGTGGCGAGCTCGGGCGATACGATTCGCTTTGGCTCGCTGGAGTATCCCGCACTCTCGCCTGTGGGGATGTGGGTTCCACTCGTTTTCGAGCCACCCCAGGCCTTCCTCTTCGGAAGCCTAGACTTCGTCGCCGATTGGCTCGGCATACTCCACCTCCGCGAGGAGACTCGCGACCCGGCACCCGTCGGAGAGATGTCCTTCATCGACTCCGGGACGCGCGACCTCAACAGCACGGCATCTGCGCTTCATCCCGAGCAAACTCTCTGCTCAAACCCCACTGTAAGTAATACGCGTACTTTTATTCGCCCTTTATTTACCGTCTCCCACCGGCCACCCAGAGGGACTGCACCGCCCACACCGCAAACACCGTACGATCGGTTCCCCTACGGCCTCGTGTCCTCTGCGGATGCTTACGCTCGGGGGCTTCGAAGGGCGTTGGCGCCATCCCCACTCACGTCCGAATTCGTAGGAATGGTAGGTTCCGCTCCTGTCATTTGCCACGAACTCTCGGATAACGAGGGGGAGAGTGACGGTTCCAGTGTCGGTGATGTGGCACCCCGCCACCGTCCATCCTAGGAGTGCGCTATGGCGGATGGTCCAGGACAGCCGCCGGTGCTTGTGGAGTCTGCGCAAACTCACACTCCTCCGGACCCGCATGCGGAGGCCCTCACATCTGCGCAAGCGCACACCGAGGAATTGCGACAACCGTGGAACCAGCCGCCGCCTGCGCCGGCACACTCGGTGTGGCACGTTGCGCCCCGTGCGCACGGCCCGGCGGGTGACGCCTGGGGTCACGCTCGTTAGGTCCAGCACGATATCGTGAAAGAGGGAAACGATGTCCCACAATTCACCCGGGCCGGCTAGAATATCGCTGCTGCAGTAATGCTTCTGCGCGGTGTTCCCGAGCCCGTCGACCCCCAGGAGCGGGCAGTCTATCGGAACCTCCGGGTTCTAGTAGAGGCCACCGCCATCCAATAGGCGGAAAGCTTCGCATCGCGACTCCGACCCATGACCTCTCTCCCCACCGGGGGGACGGGGACGCGCCAGCTAGATAGCTCCGTTCGCTCGCCGCTGCAGCCGTCAGGCTCAGCTCGGGGTGCGGCAGCCGTGCCATGGTCCGACCGGGCGCCTGCTGCACACCGACCGCCGGTACGTGAAGTAGCGTCATCAGCGACCAACACCGGGCACGACATGATAACGATGTCCGCCATACGGCAGCAGGCGACACGGATCCCGGCCAAACCATCGAGGGAAGCGGTGAAACGCGCCATAGACGCTTGTCGCCGGCGGACGACCGAGCCCCCCACCACGAGGGCACAGGGCTACATGCCTTCAAATCGGCGCGCGATCCGGAGAGCACCGTTCCCACAATGTTTCGGCCTCCCTCCAACATCACCAAATACACGGGGGAGACAAACCCAGGCATTTGGTTCGATGACTTTCGGCTCGCCTGTCGAGCCGGAGGAGTGGATGATTACTACTTCATCATCCAATATCTTCCCATTTGCGTGGGGGAACATGTTCGGGCATGGCTTGAATTCCTTCCACATGACAGCATCCACGACTGGGCAGACCTCAAGAGGGTCTTCGTTGGGAATTTCCAGGGGACATACGTCCGCCCGGGAAACTCCTGGGACCTCAAGAGCTGTCAGTAGGAGCCCAGTGAGTCCCTGCGGGATTACATCTGCATGTTTTCTCAATGATGCAACTTCCTCCCTGATGTCGTCGACGTACACGTCATCAGCGCATTCCTCTCTGGGACAAACTGTGAGTCCCTGATCCACAAGCTTGGCTGCCTAAAACCCCGTACCACCCGCGATCTGCTTGATGTTGCCACCAACCACGCCTCTGGCGAGGAGGCGGTCGGAGTGGTCTTTAGTGGAGGTCGGGACAAAAGCAAGCCCAAGCGCGTGGATCCAGACAAAGGCCCCTCCACTTAGAGGGGCAAGAAGAACAAGAAGGATTAGCGCCGGTCGGACAACACCGCGTTGGTCGCCACGGCTGATCGCACACCCAGGCAGCCCCAATAGGGACTGCCTGACCACTTCAACAAACTCATGGATGGTTCATGCCCCAACCACGCCTACCCCGTCAAACACCTCTACAAGGAATGCGAGCTCCTCAAACGTTTCCTCCGACAGGCCGGCGGGTCAAAGGAGGGAGACAGTAAAGAGCCAGCAGCCAAGAGGGGGGGGGGGGCGCGGCAGGCAAGGACGGAGACGGTTTCCCTGAACCTAAGGAGTGCATCATGATCTTCGACAGGTCCGATGCCATCTGGAGTAAACGCTAGCATAAGGTATGCTACAGGGAAGCGTGCGCCGCCGAGACGGCCGTCCCCTCCTTCCTCAGCTATTCGGAGTCCCCGATCACCTTTGATCAGAGGGACCATCCCTCCTGCATTGCAAGACCGGGACGCTACCCGCTCATCATCGACCCCAACGTCCGCAAGAAGCGCCTCACCAAGGTGCTGATGGATGGGGGGAGCGGCCTCAACATCCTGTACATCAACACCCTCGACGCCATGCGCATCCCCCGATCGGAGCTCTGCTTGGCGGGCTCCCCCTTCCACGGGGTAATCCCAGGAGCGTAGGCGTACCTGCTCGGACAGATTGATCTGCCCGTCACGTTCGGCAGCCGGGCCAACTTCTGCTCGGAGGTCCTCACCTTCGAAGTGGTGGACTTTCCAGGGTCCTACCATGCCATCTTAGGGCGGCCATGCTACGCAAGATTCATGGCGATCCCCAACTACACCTACCTCAAGCTGAAGATGCCGGGACCAAACGGCATCATCACCATGAGTAGCGCCTTCTCGCATGCCTTCGCGTGCGACCGCGAGCACTACGAGCTCGCCACCACGGTCGTCAACTCATCCGAGCTCCTGCAGCTCGGGGAGTCGTCAACCCCAGCAGTCCCAGAGTGCAACAAACTAACCTCCTCGATGGCCTTCCGCCCGCTCGAGGAAACCAAGGCGGTGGGTGTCGACCCCACCGACCCAGCCAAAACGGTACGAATCGGGACCCAGCTCCCGGCCAAATAGGAATGCGAGCTCATCGACTTCCTGCATGACAATCGCGATGTCTTCGCATGGCAGCCTTCTGACATGTCGGGGATACCACGGGAGGTCACCGAGCACGCACTATGCCTTATCCCAGGCTCGAAGCCCGCCAAGCAACGCCTGCATCGTTTCGACGATGAAAGGCGCAGGGCCATAGGCGAAGAGATCGCCAAACTCCTGGCGGTCGGATTCATCAGGGAGGTTTTTCACTCCGACTGGCTTGCCAATCCCGTCCTCGTCAGAAAAAAGACCGGGAAGTGGAGGATGTGCGTCGATTATACTAGACTCAACAAGGCGTGTCCTAAGGATCACTTTCCCTTGCCGCGCATAGACCAGATAATCAACTCCACCTCGGGTTGCGAGATACTCTCCTTTCTGGACGCCTACTCAGGCTATCACCAGATCACGATGAGAGAGTCCAACCAGCTTGCGACCTCGTTCATCACCCCGTATGGTTCATACTGCTACGTGACCATGCCTTTCGGCTTGAAGAACACTGGCGCCACCTACCAAAGGTGCATGCAGCAATGCTTCGCCGACCAAATCGACCCGCCCGATCAGCCTAATCAGGCCGAATGGCCAAAACCAACAATCGCCGTCTATGTTGATGACATGTGGTCAAAATAGCCCGAGCGTGCGACCTGATCGCAAACTTGGCTGCGCGACGTTCGCGAACCTCCGAAGGTTCAACATCAAGCTAAATCCCGAAAAATGTGTTTTCGGGGTTCCAATGGGGAAGCTGCTCGGGTACATCGTGTCCGAGCGTGGCATCGAGGCCAACCCCAAAAAGATCGCAGCCATCTCCAACATAGGTCCCATACGCAATGTCAAGGGCGTGTAGAGACTCACTGGTTGCCTGGCTACCCTAAGTCACTTCATCTCCTGGCTCGGCGAATAGGGGATGCCACTCTACAAGCTCCTAAAAAAGACGGACGCCTTCGTCTGGACTGAGGAAGCCCAGCAGACTCTTGAAAGCCTCAAAACATCCCTAACGTCGGCCCCAATCCTCGTTGCTCCCGAACAAGGAGAACCCCTCCTCCTTTACATCGCGACAAGTAACCATGTGGTGAGCGTCACCCTGGACATCGAAAGGGAGGAACCAAGACACCAGCTCAAGGTACAGCGACCCATATACTTCTTCGGAGAAGTATTTACCGACCCTAAGGTCCAGTACCCCCAGGTGCAGAAACTCATATACGCTATACTAATGGCGACCAGGAAGCTCCTACACTACTTCACTGATCATGAAGTCATAGTCGTCACTTCATACCCACTCGGAGACATCATCCGCAACCGCGACGCCGCGGGACGAATCTCCAAGTGGGCACTTGAACTCATGGGACATGACATCAGTTATACCCCCCGCACCGCTATTAAGTCCCAGGAGCTCACAGATTTTGTCGCCGAATGGACGGAGGTTCAGCTACCAACCCCGGATGTCAGCCACGAGTACTGGACAATGTACTTCGACGGGTCCGTAATGGCGCCCGGCTTGGGGGCTGGAGTGGTTCTGATCTCCTCGGACGGGAGTAAGCTCCACTACTCCATCCGCCTCCACTTCTCGGCTTCAAACAATGCCGTGGAATACGAGGCCCTTATCAACGGACTCCGCATCACCATCAAGCTTGGTGCCACGTGACTCTACGTTCGTGGCAACTCAGAACTAGTCGTTGATCAGGTCATGAAGGAGTCCTCCTGCAAGAGCCCCCTCATGACAGCATACTGCCAAGAGGTGCGCAAGCTCGAGGACAAATTCTAGGGGATCGAACTACATCACGTCCCTCGAAGGGACAACGATGCCACCGATTTCCTCACGAAACTGGCCACCAGGCGGGATCCGTCCCCAAGCGGCGTCTTCATCAACGACATCCACAAGCCGTCCGTCCGCATCCCGGAAGATCCGACTCAGACACACCCCGACGCCCAGCCAACGCTCGGGGGCTCCGACCCCGACGCCCAGCCAGCGCCCAGGGGCTTCGACCCCAGTACCACTACATCACCTGCAGACGTCGCCGTACTGGCACTCGATGAAACCAACTGGTGGGTACCGCTACTTGCCTACCTCCTCGAGGAGGTTCTCCCACCTAAAAGGACTGAAGCCCGACGAATCGCTCGACGTGCCAAGACCTTCGTCGTGCTCGGCGACGAACTCTACAAACGGAGTCCGTTAGGGGTACTCATGAAGTGCGTCCCCGCCAGTCAAGGGAAGCAGATCCTCCTTGAGGTCCATGCCGGGATCTGTGGGCATCATGTAGCCCCAAGGTCTTTGGTCAGAAAACCTTTCGCCAAGGTTTTTACTGGCCCACCGCGCTACAAGATGCAGAGGAGGTCGTCCGCAGGTGCGAAGGATGCCAGTTCTACGCTCGGCAAACCCATTTACCGGCGCAGGAGCTCCAGACCATCCCAATCACCTGGCCATTCGTGGTCTGGGGTCTCGACATGGTGGGACCCCTCAAGAAGGGTCTAGGCGGCTTCACTCACCTACTTGTAGCAGTCTAGTGGATAGAGGCCAAGCCCATCACCAACATCCGCTCGGAAGAAGCGGTCAAATTCTACCTCGACATCATCTACCGGTTCGGCGTTCCCAACTGCATCATCACTGACCACGGGACTAACTTCACCGGGAAGAAGTTCCTGGACTTCAGTGATGGGTACGGCATCAGAATCGACTGGGCCTCGGTCAGACACCCATGCACCAATAGTCAGGTCGAGCGTGCCAATGGCATGGTCCTCCAAGGACTCAAGTCACGCATCTTCGACAGACTCAACAAGTACGCCGGGCGATGGGTTGCAGAGGTCCCAGCGATCCTTTGGAGCCTGAGGATGACCCCGAATCAATCCACGGGATTCACACCTTTCTTCCTGGCTTACGAAGCCAAGGCAGTATTGCCCTTCGACCTCGATCACGGCGCACCAAGAGTGAAGGCTTTCGACCGCGACCGAGCCACGGAGGCTCAACAAGATGCAGTCGACCTGCTCGAAGAAGCCCATGAGATAACCGTCATCTGCTCCGCTCGCTATCAACAAACCCTCCATAGGTACCACGAAAAGAAGATCAGAGGAAGGATACTCGAAGTCGGCGATCTCGTGCTCCGAAGGACCCAATCGACGAAGGAAAAACACAAGCTCTCTCCACCCTAGGAAGGACCCTATACGGTAACCAAAGTAATCCGACCAGGCACCTACCGACTAGAGGACAACAACGGCAATGTTCTCAACAACACTTGGAACATTGAACAACTACGTCATTTTTCTCTTAAATTTGGTCTAAACACTTTCGGTTAAAACACATGCTTCTGTAAGAGTGCCCCCGCTCGAAACACTTTCAACCCGGGTCGCTCGGGGGCTCCATAAGTGTACAAATATTGAGTATTACCTCTCTTTCTCTTTACTATCACATGGTATATAACTTTCTCCCCGAACGGAAACACATTCCATTCCTTTGATTACCCTACGTAACCCTATTCTTACTCCCAAACCGAATGCACCCCGCCTTTCCCTATAGATACAAGCATCCGAGCCTCATGGGCCACACCCCGAGCTCCTAAGATCGCACCCACGGGACAAACGAGCAGGTACGAGAAAGAAAGGATAAAAACAAAGGTTATGGTAGGACAAAAACAAGGAAACAAATATGGTGGTTTTGTCACAGGGGCAGTACGGTTGTATTCATTGATACAAAGAAACCATTTACATGGGGACTTACCCACAAAACTTAACTATTACATTTTCTACTACTACAAATACTACTGCGGCCGCTCAACAACATCGCCTGGAAGCCAAAGAAGAAACTGGATGCAACCACCAGGGACCCGCTCGGCTCTGCTCCTTCGACTTCGGCAAATGCAATAGATACCTCTAGGGCATCGCACCTATAGAAGCTCAGTAGAAGAACATGGAGCTCCTAACCTTCTCATGCACTCGAGGCAGCTCCTGGGTGGGGGCGCCACTACCGAGGTAAGGTCACCATGGCTGGAAGAAATCTCATCAAACTTTATGAACTGGCCAACTTGAGCAGCTGTAGGCACGGAACCCTCCACCAGCACAATCGTGAGTAACCTCCCCTCCGATGAAGCTCGCCCGGTAAAGATCCACCAGAGAAAATCTACATGTGGCTCCATCCCAAAGAAGGCCTCGCAGATCAGATCCAACATCACCTCCAGTCCGACATCACACTCCGGGTTCACAAAAGGATCTGTAAGTCCTCCCCCTCGTTCACTCTCTCTCTCACTTAGGAACCGTCGTGGCATATAGGCACTCTCGGTGAGAAGAAAGAAGGAAGAGAGACAATAGTTGGAGAACAGGCAAAGGACTACGATAGAGAGCCCTCTCCCTCCCCCTATTTAAAGAAGAAAAGCAGACGATCAGAGCACGAAACTCTGCCCCCATTCAATGCGGATGGGAAACGACGGGACATGCCCTGGCCGAGGGGACGCACACTGACTGATGGAGCAACGCCAGGTCAGACGAAACACCGCTGGGCAAGTCAAAATGTGGCCTGGGCATGGCCCACCACTATCGCACGACCGGGCGTGAAAACCGAAGCGTCACCACACGAGGGCGGCTCCTCGCTTCGCCAGGACAGACCTGGGGAAACCAAAAACGAAATCTCCGCCGAGAGACCAACCAGCCCCCTGAGTCGATCGAATCACTTAGTATCCACCCCGAAGACATGGGTAGGAAGCGAAGGGACGCCCCATGTGGGCCATGCCAACTCCGTCACGAGCGACGAGCACGGGTCCCGGTCGGACGTTTCCGACTAAAGTTCTCCGAGCCCCGTCACTCTAGTCATCAAGGTAAACACTATCAAACCCCCTCTATTTCGTTATAAATCATTTCATACATCCATATGCGCACTTTATTCCATACGCACGCGCCTCTCGGATGATTCGGGCCCTAAACCGCTCGGGGGCTCAGGAACTAAGCATCGCACGTGCAGCAAAATGCACCAAAACGCTCCGTGTTGTGTCACGAAGCGGCGGTTGCCTCATTCGACATGAGCCACCAACAGAGTCAGGGGAGAAAACCATAGATGAGCACCGTGTGGCCCTAGCCTGGTCCGGCAGACCGGGTCATCTCAACCTTGTTGTTTGATCCTAAACCTCTCGCTAGGCCCACAGAATCTCCACCGAGGGGAGGCCGTTAGGCCACCTAGGTTGGTCTCTGGAATGACCTAGGCATCTGCCGGGTTGCAGGTAAAGGAGTAGTGGAATGTCACAAGAGGGCTATGCCGACCCCGTCACAAATGATGGACCCGGATTCCACTCGATCACACCCATTAGCGAACTCACCGAGCTAGTCTTCGAGCCCGAGCGATCGGGACAGGCGACGAAACTCAGCCCCTCTGGTTGTGAGGGATCGAGGATGGGGTAACGCACAATACTCACATCGACCCCCATGAAGGCCCGATAGGGCTAAGGGGATCAAGATAAATGCCAAGGATGGCGACCTCAAACTCGCCAGATCCACGACTCTGACTCGCCCGGTCCCACGGCGCGCACCGACGCCAGGATCCACGAGCATCACCTCGTCCGATCTTTAACCAAACTAACTACGCTTCAGCTTCAAAACGGCTTCACTACCGACTGCACTCCAATAAAACATGGGACCGCGACTCCTAAACTCGCGTAACGGCTTCACTTACGACTGCGCTCCAATAAAACCTGGGACCGCGACTCCTAAACTCGCAGAACGGCTTCACTTTCGATCAAGCTCAATAAAACCTAGGACCGTGACTCCTAAACTCGTGTAACGGCTTCACTTCTGACTGCGCTCCAATGAAACCTGGGACCGCGACTCCTAAACTCGCGTAACGACTTCACTTCCGACTGCGCTCCAATAAAACCTGGGACCGCGACTCCTAAACTCGCGTAACGGCTTCACTTCTGACTGCGCTCCCAAAATCCACGAGCTCCGGCTCGTCCGATTCCTGAACTAACTAAACTAACTCTCTCGATCCATGGTGCGCACCGACGCCTGGGTCCATTCGTGGCTCCGCCTCGCTCGATCCCACGGTGCGCATCGACACCAAAGATCAGTGAGCTCTGACACGTCCGAACCGAGCTATCTCCATCTATGGCACACACCGATGCCAGGGTTTGTCCCAAACTAACCTTCTCACCCAATCCACGGCGCGCACCGACGCCGGGATTAGCAAGTTCTGTCTCATCTCCGCGCCTAGAAACCGCCTCGGTTACGCAACGACACCGTGGTTAACAAAAATCCGTCTCAAACTAAAAACATGCACACACGCCCGCTGAAACAAACACCCCCCTGACGGTTCCGCCTGAACCGCCCGGGGGCTTGGGGACTACACCCATGGGTGCGCTCGCGCGCACCCGCCGTCAAGACAAAAAATCTCCTGGACGATTTGGCTCAAATCACCCGGGGGCTCGGGGGGCCCTGTCGGGTTCACAAACCCGGGGTCCCTCGGGGACCGGCTTCCCTGCCAGGGCTCAGCCTAGGAAAATAGCATGTAGTTCATGGGCCGGCCCAAGAGTCTAAAAAACAACAGGCCGAAAGGACAGTTCGGTCGTCGACCGGA
Organism: Miscanthus lutarioriparius; assembly: GCA_904845875.1. Classification (NCBI taxonomy): domain Eukaryota; kingdom Viridiplantae; phylum Streptophyta; class Magnoliopsida; order Poales; family Poaceae; genus Miscanthus; species Miscanthus lutarioriparius. Next base: position 30,762,169 of record CAJGYO010000018.1, read on the forward strand.
AGGTCTACCCAAAGGAACACCCGCTCGTCGACTTCTTCGGCCCACCTCTCCGACCGGAGCACCGGAGTACTCGCTTCGGTGACCAGCCACCTCCGGACGGTCTCTCCAATTAGAAAGGCCAGGCCCAAAATGTTGCTTCCTACTCTGACCCCGCGTCTCTGATCGGGGACCCCGTAGGAAGCCTGCGTACCACTCTTGTCCGACTGGCGCGGCCAGGGCCGACTGGAGCCGTCCGACCGAGGACGCACGCTTGGAAGGGACTAGGGGCGAACAGAGAAGGCAGCGCATAAGTCAAAACCACAATACTAAGACCATACCCTGTGCGCCTGTGGGAACAGTTCTCCACAACCGCCCTAACACAAATAGTATTGTAGGCGCCGACATTTGTGTCTACAGTATTGTAGGCGCCGTTGGACTCCCGTAAGCAGTAATGACAATGTCGATTTGGTAGATTTGTCATCCAGTCATGGTGTTGGGTTAGTTACGAAGTGACGTCGGTTATGCATTTCTTGCACTGAGGGGTAGTGGTGCGGTCTGGTGCTGCATCTTTGTTGCGTGAGCTGTGTTGATGTCTTAGTCCAACTCCCTGGCATAGATGTTGTTTAAGTTGTTAGTTCTTAGCTGCTTTTGTTGTTGGAGTTATGTTGCTATACTGTAGTTGTCATAGGTCTAATGGAGGCCCCCCAACCTAGAGCAAACAGGCCAAGGGAGGCCCAAGGAGGGACGCCGGCCACCTCCAGCGCGCCCTAGGGGCTACGCGCGCCGCACGGGGAGGGCGCCGCCGCTCCTGCCGTCGTCATCTCAAGTTACCATATCAAGTTGGTTAGAGTTTTGTTAGTTATGAAATTAGAGTTTGGAAGGGAGAATCCAATTTATAAGGATCTCCCATAGGTTGCTTGGAGTCAAAGTCCAATAGGGACTATAAATACTAGGGGATATAATCAATCAAACTAAGCAATAGACGAGCGATTGCTCCTTCCGATCTCTCTCACCTTCTCTCTCCTATGCTAACCGCCTCTCCCTCCCTGCGCCATCGCCCCTCCCCCATGCTGCCCAGTCCTAGCCGCCGCTCATTCACCAGGCCGTAGCCCCTCCCCCCATCATGCCTCTTACATCTCGTATCTCAGAGACCAGCCCGATCCTACGCCGCTATCATGGGTGCCGACGGCAACAATGGTGACATCAAAGCTGCCTTCAAGAAGCTCATCGCCGATCTTCACACGCAGTTCGACGACATCAAGGGCCAATTCCACTCCATCAATGACCGCCTGACGACGATCGAGCAACGTGGTGGCCCTGAGGAAGCCACCGCCACTACTGCTCGCATCGAACGCGAGCGTAAGGCGATCGCCACCAAGCTAGTGGTCGACACCAAGAAAGGCATGGAGGACACAGGCCGTGCCTTCCTCAAGCAACAAAAGGAGGCATCACTGTCGTCTACAATCCCTAAGATTATTGATGACCTAGAGGGCAAGCTCTTCAACGGCATCAACACAACGGAGGGTCCCAAGATCAATCTACCTCCGCCATTCCCATATCAGGGGACCCTGCCAGGCTCCTTCCCTATCCTGACTCCATGCCTCCACAAGCTCAACTTCTCCACGTACGACAGCAAGGAAGATCCATTGCCGTGGATCAAGCGCTGCGAGCAGGTCTTCAGAGGCTAGAAGACACTAGAAATGGAGCAAGTCTAGTACGCGTCCTACCATCCGACAGGAGGCACCCAACAGTGGTACATGCGTCTGATGCAAGACAAGACAGTGATGGATTGGGCGTACTTCGCTCGGTGCATCAATGAGCGCTTTGGCCCCCCCCCCACAAGGCCCAACCCCCTCAGCGAGCTTGCCTCCCTCCACAAGACCGGCACCATCGATGAATACACCAAACACTTCCTGGCGCATGTGGCTCACGCCGGGCCTCTCAATGAGCAATAGCAAGTCAACATCTACACCGCCAGCCTCCTAGAGCCCCTAAAGACGGACGTCAAGCTCTAGAATCCACCAGACATGGAGATGGCCATGTCTTTGGCTAGGGCGTACGAACGACGTCTCATGGTGATTGTGGGGGGTACGACCCTATATACCCACGATAGACTACATGGGCTGTGCCCCCAGGGGTGGTCCAGCCCACAAGACAAAGCCTTGCGGGGCACAACGCTGCTCGACGCGCCACGCAAGACACCGGGAAGATATCCTGAAGATACTACGAGATCTGTTAGGATACGTTCGATCCCATGATTCCTGTAATCTGTTATTACTTTCTGGTTATCTCCTAGATCTAACCGACTTGTAACCCTGCCCCCCAGACTATATAAGGTGGGCAGAGACCCCTCAAAACACAGGCAATATCATAAGAAGCCAATACAATCCAACATACCACAGGAGTAGGGTATTACGTCGTGCTGACGGTCCGAACCTGTCTAACTCTTGTGTCCCTGTTGCCTTCTTGTTCTCGATTACACACATCTCTGCCGATCAATCTACCTTCATGGGATACCCCTCGGAGGACTACCGACGATATTCTATCGACAGTGATCGCTGACTCCAACAAGGCGCCAATCACCAAGCCAGCGCAGAGGGTGCTTCCCTTGAAGGCACCACCTTTGACACCAACCCCAACAACTACGACAACAACATCGCCAGCAGCTCCCCCACGCCCATTCAAGCGTCTCATCATCGAGGAGATGGCGAAACATCGATGTTCTGGGCTCTGCTTCAACTGTGATGAACCCTTCACGCGCGGCCACAAGTGCAAGCATCTGTTCGACATCACGGCCGTGAACGACTACGACAACAATGACGATGATGATGATGTCGACAACAGCCTCCTCATGATGATTGGGACCGACCAATCTTCGGTCCTAGGTCGTCCCCCAATGTACCTGACGGGGGTGGTGTCCGGGACAGGCGTCCACATCATCGTTGACATGGGTGCCACACACAACATCATTGACATCAATGTCACCCGCCTCATTGGCCTCTAGGAGCAGCGGATCAACACTGCCGTACTTGTCGATAGTGGCACCGAGGTTCCCTACCACGCCACAGCCTTCAGTGTACCACTTCGCATCGACGCCGACATCTTCTACATCGACTCCTACCTCCTCGACATAGGCAACGACGTCGACATCATCCTCGGCACACCTTGGTTGGCTGGCCTTGGCCGCCTCACCTGGGACTTTTCAACCACGGAGCTCAAGTACATCCGCAATGGCCACCCCGTCACCTTCACCACCATGAAGCCCCGACGTGCCCCGGCCACCATCCGCGCCCTACCGGCACCACCACCCATCCACCGGGCCTGAGAGGAGGCATTCCCACCACCTCACAACATCTTGAGCAGGGCGAGTCGAGCTCGCCATCCCAACGCCCTCGACTACATTGACACGACCAACGTCATCTTCGAGTACCTGCGCCAAACTACACTTTGACAACATGAGCTTCGCACCATCTCCATGGCCATAGCTGATGGCGTGGCCACCTAGGCTTGGTCACTTGACCAAGGCCTCCTATTCTTCAATGGTTGACAATACCTTCTGGCGGCATCGTCGCTTCTGCCTGACCTTTTGTAGGTTCTACGCCAAGGCGGTTCTGCCAACATGGAGCTCTTGGCCCTCGGCGCCCACCCACCACCGACGAGGGGACAACACAATGGAGTCCCCATGAGCATCTTGCTTGGTCACCCATGGTTACAGGGGCACCCCATAACGTCAGTAACGGTTGTCTTCTCCGACAACCTAAGCCATCAACTCATTCGCGTCGATAGCGTCCACATCGCCCTTCGACCCAGCTCCAACGAACACCATATTTTGCCAAGCGAATTCGACTTGGGCTCCTTCATGTTTGGCACCATGCTCGACTTGACGACATCACCATCAACCTGCTCAAGCGCCACGGTTTGGCGCCGCATCCCCACCTACCTTGTCCCCGACACCGAAAACGCATCCACGACTTTGTTGCACCACTAAGAGAGATGCTGCACTTCACCTTTGGAGCAGCAATCACACGACCCCTACTTGTCGCAGCTCACCAAGCATCACGAGCTAGCACGGACAGCGGCGCACACCTCTACTTCTTCTATGGCTACATCGGGAAGCTCCTCTACTGCTTTGAGTTTTCGCCGACACACACACGGGAGAACATCATCATCGCCGACCCTATCTACGGCCGCATGTTTGGCCGCATCGAGGCCATCCTCCCCGGGCAAGCTTTTCCGCCTGATGGCGTCAACGACTGGACCCTACTTCGGCACGAGGCCGCGCCGAGTGGAAGGGGGTGGGTGTCATACGTCTAATGGAGGCCCCCAACCTAGAGCAAATGGGCCAAGAGAGGCCCAAGGAGGGGCACCGGCCATCTCCAGCGCGCCCTAGGGGCTGCATGCGCCGCAGGGGGAGGGCGCCGCCGCTCCCGCCGTCGTCATCTCAAGTTACCATATCAAGTTGGTTAGAGTTTGGTTAGTTATAGAATTAGAGTTTGGAAGGGAGAATCCAATTTATAAGGATCACCCATAGGTTGCTTGGAGTCTAAGTCCAATAGGGACTATAAATACTAGGGGATGTAATCAACCAGACTAAGCAATAGACGAGCGATTGCTCCTTCCTATCTGTCTCCCCTTCTCTCTCCTACGCCATCCGCCTCTCCCTCCCTGCGCCGTCGCCCCTCCCCCACGCCACCCAGCCCTAGCCGCTGCTCATCCACCAGGCAGCAGCCCCTCCCCCCATCACGCCTCTTATAGTAGTGTTGTTATTTTAAAAGGTCTGGTTTCATTTTCTTTTTAAAATAATTGGCAACTCTCCTGTTCGGTTCGTTTTTTTCAGTCCTCACTAGTAGCATGGCGGTTCAGGCATGTTGTAGTGGGATATGCTTTTTATGGTCTCTGAATTTTCTTATGGAAAAGTTATTCAGCAAGTGACCTATCGAATTCCTGGAACTGAACAGAACTTGTTGAGTGAAAATAATCTCCTTGTGATCTGTTGTCCTGCTTTAACCATGGTCGTTCAGGCAAGGTGTCTTGCTAGTATCAGGTTAGGTCTCTGTCTATACTGAGCTGATGCATCTATATGTGTGGTGTCTCAGGTATATGTTCGTGTATACGTATTTGAGAAACACTTCTGTTGTGTGTTTTCCCTCGATTGGCTGCCAAATTTTTAGTCATTGGGTCTTCTAAAATCTTTCTGAATTTCACAAAATTATGCTGACATCAATTGTCTTTTTAAATCATAAGTCCAGTGAGAGATGATGTGTGTGTGTTTGTTCTCTTTAGTATAGATTATTTGTGCTTTAGATTAAAAGAAACCTAGCAAATTAGTAATGCAATATGGCCACCGTATCACATCTGACTTACATGTAACTGACGAGATTCTTTCATTTTTTGGAATAAGTTCTAGTATCTAGTGCTCCCATTTAGGACAGAAAGCTGCAATTATAATATATTGCAAAGCTGAACCAAACTGAAAAATCAAGAAAGCTGAATGAAATTAAAGCAACAGAATTGTGTGGGAATCAAATCAAGAAAGCTGAATGAAATCAAAGCAACAGAATTGTGTGGGAATTGTAGATTGATTATGAGAAGGCAACAGTACAAGCATATATAGGCAAGGATTTTCCTAAGGTTTTGGTTAATAGAATCAGGACCAACCACAGACTCCTTGCTTGCATGGATACCAATCGACCATACAAATCATGCACGGGCCTAAGGCTAGCTGCGGCACATCAGTTATGGGCTATGATGGTGAACGAACTAAGACCCTCTCGAGATGTCTAACACCTCCCCGTGGTTGGAGCGTCGGCACACAGACTCAACATGAACTCAATGAAGACTAAAGATGGTAGCCCCTTTGTACCGCCATGAAGTTAGGAACATGAAGATCATGAACATCAACAAGGACAGCTCATTCATGAATGAAGTGGAGATCAATCTCAACATGCTTGGTGCGTTGTTGCTAAACCAGGTTGGTTAACATGTAGATAGTACTTATGTTGTCATAATAGACCAAAGTATGCTAGCAAGGCGGAGTGTTAAGCTCGAGGAGGAGCTACCGCAACCAGGTAGTCGTCTCTACACCTACATTGGCTACAACACGATACTCAGCCTCTACACTAGAACATAGCATTGTATTTTGACACTTGGATCGAAGGACCAAGAGATCATATTGTCACCAGGGAACACAACATACCCAGAAGTGTACTTGCATGTATTTGGGCACTGAAAGGATCTATAGATGACTAGAGGGGGGTGTTGAATAGCCTAACTAAAATTTCTATCAAAGCACAACACTAGGCAACCTTGTTAGACACAAAAAGCCCTAATAAACACAATTATAGCAAAGTCTTGCAAGTATGTAGGGTGAGCACAACTACACAATTCTAGTATATATTAAGGAAAACAACTAAGCTATGTCACTAGAATTGATAAACTAATAACTCAGTAAGCACCTTAGGATGACAAGTCCTACTGTCTCTACTCTAGGAATTATAAGAACACAAGTAATTTAAGAGTAGAGTGGACAATTGATACTACAAGATGAAGACACAAGATATATCCCCGTGGTTCGGTAACTTGCCAGTCACCTACATCCACCTTGAGGCAAGCTCAAGGATGGTCACTCCCATATCAAGCTCAACAACCCCACAAGGTTGGATCCAACATGAGTGCTTGATCTCGAGTCAACTTGATCACGAGATGCCTCTCCAAGCCTTGATTCCACTATAGTGGTTCCTCACCCCTCCGGCGGGGAATGAACCCAATAACCCCTCACAATCACCTCACCTCACAATCTCCAATTGAGTGCTTCATGGAGTATCTGTTGCTCTAAGCCATCTAGGTGATGGCAACCACCAAGAGTAACAAGAAAACTTGTAGCCAATGCAATCTTCTAGTGTCACAAGATGCTATCTCTAAAAGAAAATGCACTAGATCACTCCAACGAATGTAATCTCAAGCAAGAAAATGTGATTGGAGGTATTTCTTCATCTCTAATGTGTGTACATGTCAGTAAGGAGGTCCAAGAGTTCTAACTTGCTTGGTCGTACACTCTATTTATAGCCCCTCTCAAGAGCCATTATCAACTTGGTGGGCTGAAAACGACACCATCAGAAAGCTTCGGTGGGTCACCGGAGAGCTCCCAATGGTCATTGACACATGTTAGAAACTAGCAGTTATGGTGACCTAAGCTCCGGCGCTCCATCTCTAATAGTTCACATCTATTGCTTGTGTGTGTAGTTGCTTGAGTAGCTCACTAGTTTAGTAGTAGCTCACTAGAGTAGCTTAGTTGTTGTAGTTAAGTAGCTAGTGCTAGTTGCTTAGCGTGTTCGCTCTCTAGTGTAGTTAGTTAGCTAGTAGCTCTTGTGTGGTGAAGTGCTCTAGTGTAGAAATCAATTGCTACTACACTTGTGATGGGGCTTGCTTGGGTGAAATTAGAGCTAGTGCAAACAGTGGCTATTAGGGCTTGTTATTTTACTAACAACCTTACACTACTGTTTGTGAGTTTGTAGAGAAATTTTTATAGGCTATTCACCCCTCTAGCCATCTGGATCTTTTCATACGTATAGCAGAGTTTTCATGTTTCGAGTGTCCGAGAGAGAGGGGATTACAATCGAGCAGGGGAGAGAGATGTGTGGTTACAAGGAGTTACAAGAGATGAATTATGAATTTTCAATAACTTAAACTTAGGTAAGTGCTTTACCAACATATGTAGTGCAGTAAAAACTGGAATTTAACCCTTTCATGCTTACTATAACTAGTTATTTCGGTTTTCTTGGCTGCTTTAACTATAACCCCAGCTCTATTTATTGGCTTGAACAAGATACATCTTATTTGAAATGAATTGAATGAATAGAAGAATCTTTCTTTTGGATTCCTAGTATTATAGACTCTTTTCCACACTAATTACTAATTCTTTTCTTAGTCATTGAGATTCGCTTTAGACTATTGTTTAGAGATAGATCGTACCTCTTTTTTTATCCCCTCAAACAAACCGAAATGATTGAAGTTTTTTCTATTTGGAATCATCCTAGGCCTAATTCCTATTACTTTAGCGGGATTATTCATGGCTATGTATTTGCAATACAGGCATCAGGATCAGTTGGATCTTTGATTGAGTAATATTTCTTTTTGCATTGACCACCTCTCTGGTCCGGAGGAGGTCAAATTGGAGTTGCAATTCTACTTTGTTTTTTTAAGTTGTTTTAGTTTCAACATAAGATATATGGAATCACACTCAGTAGGATTTGAACCTACTGCATTGGGTTTAAGAGACCTGCGTTCTACCAAACTGAACTAAGAGCATTTTCAAAACAAAAAAAAATCTTTTTTTTTGTTCCTAACGTGTCTCACGTCCGTATAGTGTCCACAAATTCAATTTATACCCACTACTACCCACAAAGAAGAGAGAATTAATAGGTAGGGATGATATGATTTGAACTTGTGACATTTTGTATCCAAAACACATGCGCTACCAAGTCAAGCGCTACATCCCTTTTTCAAATTGTGTACAATGCCATTGTACACAAATCCTTTCTTGTTTTCCACATCACAATTTTTGTCATTTCCTATTTTTTGTCTCATATAATCAAGGAAGGGTATAAACTAAAATCCAGTCAAATTTCACCTACAAAAGAAAGACTATTATTCCTTAGTAATGTATAGTAACAAGGGGCCATCTTTTTTAGGATAGGAAAATCTCTTCTTTACGGTTCATTCTATATATATAGAATATTGATTTTGTTTTTAGTTAGGAATTCCTCCATCTAATGGGGTCCTGCCTCTTATAAGTCTAGGGGGGGTAGGTGGTACACAATGGTTCTTGGAGAAGTAGGGGCCCAACAACGAAGACCATGATGCAAGATCCCTAAGATGCACTGCGGATCCTGAATCCAGCCATCTTGATCTTTGAGTAAGCTCATCGTTGGTGCCATTGTTGATGGTTCGTATGTCTATAGGAGAAATTCCGCAAGCGCATAGAACTATCGTGTAGCACTTCACTTGGTAACAACCAAGTGTCAAATTTATATTTTCCCAAAGGAAGGCGGGAGGCTGTGTTAACGTAGGTGATTGGGAATGCTAAAGGAAAAAGGGTGTCCTTAGCCTAGGTGGGTGAATGGAATGGTGGGTTGTGTAAATGGATGGGTGGAATGGATGGTGGAGTGAATGGTAAACAAGCAAGCAAGCTAACTAGAGGTAAAATAGCTAAGTGGGAGAGCGAGCAACTATCTTAAGTAGCAAAGCTAACCTTTGCTTAGAAAGTGGGACTTTAATACTTCGGGGCACAACCCGCCTAACAATCAGGAGGGTTAACTAGACAAGGTCTGCCATGAGCCCTATGATTTAATAACTAGACCTATCATGGTGGAATACAGAGGATGGACAGGGCTATCACCACCTGCCACCTACCACGGCCTAGCCGTATCCATAGGTAATCTATAGCCTAAGCACCACGCTTAATCTATAAACTTACTACTTTATTCTGAGTTCCGATGAAATAGATCAAAGTACCCTAACCAGACGGTGGAACTGGTACTAACGATAACTAAACAAAAACTACCTATGATACTAATGCCAAGAATCAAGCACCTAAGCTCACTAATGATGAACAATAATGAACAAGTACTTGAACAAAGCAAAGTAATAATACTTAATAAAGTACTAGAAATAAAGGACTGAATAAAGTAAATGCTAAATGAACGAATTACAAAGGAGCTATACCAGACCCAAAAGACTCTTTTGGACTTCGAAGAAGCTCCGCTCTAACTCTACTTCCACTACTAAGCTACTACTCTAGAGCTACTCTAAGCTAGAGAGCTTGAAGAAGCTTGGAATGCTTGAGAACGTATGGGGGCACTTCTTCACCAAGCTCCACACCTCCTTTTATAGCTTGTAGAAGGTGAGGGGGTACTTGTAGGCAGCCAAGTGAGGCGGTGAAGCTTCCTTGGGCGTCGGGCGATGCCTAGGGACGTTGGCCGACCCTTGGATGCACCGCCTTTGCATCCAACGGGTGATGGATGGATCCCAAAGGCGGTTGCATGGCAGGTAGGTCGGTTACTTTGGTCAGAAAGGCGGTTTATAGGTCGGTTTGGCCCCTCCAAGTGGATGATAGTGGGCCCATGGATCCAAGGGAGCTAAGCCTCCACCTTTGGATCAAACCGACGTTGGATCAACGCTGGAGAAGCCTTCTGGACTCCATCCACGGATCAATGACGTGGCAGGGGCCAGGGTGGCGTCAACGAAAAGTGGCCATGTGGGCCCAAACCCCCTGCCACGTCCATTTGCCTCCTATGCACTTATTTTGTACAATTTTTGCAAAAATTCCTACATACAAATAAATCTCCAAGTACAAGTGGAATTAAGTGAAATATAAAGCAAATTTAACACATGTGATGATGATTTACCTCACTTTACTTTGCTTTTGGGTGAAATGTTGATGGTCAAAATGGGTGTCAGTGACCATCAACAGCCATCCCGCGCCGCACGGGCGACGCGTGCTCTGTTCCCTGTCATGGCTAGTTTGCCGTATTATTTGCCATAACATCTTTCGATGCTCATTATTGCGATAGTCCAACAAGGGCACAAGACCTCACGCCGGGTGATCGGTGGGCCCTCTGTCGGCCCTTCGTGTGGTGCGGGAGTCGTCTGTGGTGATCGATTACTTGGTGAGGGGTTGTTGTCTTCTCGTCTTTGTTCGACCGATGGCCGCTTGGGTGAGGCGGCTTAGTAATGGAGGCGCGAAAGTTTGGTCTGCCCCTTGGTGCTGCTCGGGGTTTGGTCAGTCATTCCAGTAACCAACGGGGGCACTGGGGCACGGGAGGGGTTGCAACCCCTGGGCCCCTAGTTAATTATTAGGAGAATCAGTTAGGGGGTTTAATCCATAATCACAGTGCTCAGTGATGAGTTTGGGTAACCCATATTTTAGATACTTAGCTAGAGTTGGCGGAAGTGCAGAAGCAGCTAAGGGTGGCTGAGAGGAAAATGATAACTTAAAGCAGCTTGTCGGAGGCCCAGGACCAATGGTGTCACTACTGGAAACGCGTGCTTTGTCAAGGGCCTGAGGATTTGCCGAGGGCCAAATCTCGGGCACTCGGCAAAGACACTCTTTGCCGAGGGCCAGACACAGGAGCCCTCGGCAAAGAACGGCCCTCGGCAAAGAGGCCTTTGCCGAGGGTACGGCCCTCGACAAAGACAGGCCCTCGGCAAATCAAATCTTTGCCGAGGGCCACGGCCCTCGACAAAGATGTCCTCGGCAAATTAGGCCCGTTGGGTCACGACGGCCATTTTCCGTCAAGCTTTGCCGAGGGCCACCCGTTAGGCCCTCGGCAAAGGTTTTTTTTTTCCTGTGCAACTAGGTTATTCGGCAAATTTTTTTTAAGTCTTTGCCGAGGGCCCTAGACCAGGCCCTCGGCAAAGATATTTTTAAAATCAGTTTTTCGGCCAAATTTTTTTTTAATAAATCGCCTTTGCCGAGGGCCCGAGGCTAGGCCCTCGGCAAAGAAGCCCTTTGCCGAGGGCCAGGAACGACCCTCGGCAAAGATTTTTATTTTTTAAAAAATTCTTTCTTGAGGAGCCACGGGCAAAACCCTCGGCAATTTTTTTTTTTGGTTTTTAGCCTAGTTTTTTGTGGGGCTACAATACATTGTTTTGAATTCAATTTTAAAATTTAGGCCAATTTTGATTTTGTTTTGTATATTTCCTTAATTTATTTTGATTCTTTGATTTTTTTTTTCGAATATGTCAAATTTGAACTGCGGGTGCATGGAATATTGCAATGTAGTGTTTGAAAAATGTTATTCATGTTAATTGGTGCATGTTGAGTCCCTATCCACGACCCGCATCAAATTTTCACGCATCTTGTTCAAGCGTAACATGACGACCGACTTGCCGGAAAAGTGTTTTAAAATTATATAAAATCCATACGAAGTCCGAAAATCACGAAACTTGGCGATGTCTGGGTTTCTGTGCATCCGACATGTGGAGATGCACGGTTTCGAGCATCCGACATCGCAACTCACCAAAGCCTTCTCAATTTTTACCACAGCCTACACATGCGATAACATGACATCTCGCCAAGTTTCGTGATTTTCGGACTTTGTATGGATTTTATATAATTTTAAAACACTTTTCCGGCAAGTCGGTCGTCATGTTACGTGAACAAGATGCGTGAAAATTTGATGCGGGGTCGTGGATAGGGACTCAACATGCACCAATTAACATGAATAACATTTTTCGAAACACTACATTGCAATATTCCATGCACATGCAGTTCAAATTTGACATATTCGAAAAAAAAATTAAAGAATCGAAATAAATTAAGGAAATATACAAAACAAAATCAAAATTGACCTAAATTTTAAAATTGAGTTCAAAACAATGTATTGTAGCCCCACAAAAAAACTGGGCTAAAAAAAACCAAAAAAAAATTTGTCGAGGGCTCTTTGCCGAGGGCCTACCCCCGTGGCCCTCGGCAAAGAATTTTTTAAAAAAAAAAATCTTTGCCGAGGGCCGTGGATCTGGACCCTTGGCAAAGAATTTTAAAAAAATAAAAAATCTTTGCCGAGGGCCGTGGATCTGGGCCCTCGGCAAAGAATTTAAAAAAATAAAAATAAAAATCTTTGCCGAGGGCCGTGGATCTGGGCCCTCAGCAAAGCACCGAACCCTAAATCAGGCTGCAGCCCAAATTCCCGATCGGTCGACCATCTCCCTCCCCACGCCCCCCATGCCATGCCGGCCCCAGTATGTCCACCGCCACAGCACACCGCTGCCCCACATGCTATCACATGCTTCTGTGGATGGTGGCCTGCACGCGGCAGCCCCCAAGCCCATTCCCAGCTGCCCAGCGCCTCCACCACCGCCACACAGCCCCGCCTGGCCTGCCGGCCGCCTTTAGCCCGGCAGCCCTGTCGCCCACCCTCCCCACCACCGGCTGCTGCCACTTCCACATGCCACCACCGCTGGCTGCCCCCCCATCACCCCCACCACCCGCCCGCCCGCCCAGCCTCACGCCCCGGCGCCCCACCAGCGAGCCCCACCGCCCCACCACGCCCAGTGGTGGCCGAGGTCGCGCCCTGCCTCCGTTCCCGTCCTCCGTCGAGCAAGGGGAGGTCGACCGCCTGGCCGGCCCTCGGCAACTCCCCTCGCCGCCTTTCCCCCCCCCAGCCAGGCCACCCGTCGCGCACTGCCACTGTTGGAGGGAGGAGGCAGGGGTGAAGTTGGAGGAAGAAGAGAAGGAGAAGAGAAGGAGGAAGGGAAGAAAAGGAGAAGGAGGAAGGGAAGAGAAGGAGAAGAAGGGAAAAGGAGAGAAGAAAGGGAAGTGGGGAGAGGAGTACTCCAACGCCGCCGACCTCGCCGGGAGAAGAAAGTGACCCCAAGACCATGACGCCTTTGACGACTCCACCACAACCCTAGGTAAACTCTCGTTGTGTCGGCCTTCGTGCAGTATGTGGTTGTGTGGGCTTTAGTGTCAGTAACTTGATATGAGGGCCTTCGTGCCGTTGTGGTTGTCGGCCTTCGTGCCGTTGTGAATGTCGACCATCGTGTCATTTTTTGTAGGTTTTGGAAACCTCCCCATGCAGGGGAGGTGCTGCCGAAATTTTGAACAAAAAATAACCTATTGTCTTTTTATGCAGGAGAAGAGTACGTCGGAGGGGACCCGGAGGACCCCGATCGTCTTCGTCGACGTCATGATTCTGCACTGCCTTTGTCGCCATGCCACTCACGTCGATTCGCCACGCCTCGCTAGCCTTACTTCACCGACACCCTTGGTATAAATAACCTCTTTTTGCGCATCCGTCAGAGTCTGCCAGCGTAACCCGGTTAGGCGTCTCCCGTCCAAAAGAGATACGGTCGTAGGTATGTGGATCTTTGCGTATCTACGAGCGTATCTGTTTCGGATTGTCCACGTTTTTTGGATAGCCCATGGATGCGTAGATGGGTTAGTTTCCATGGTCCGCTACGGTCCGAGAAGGAGTTTTGGCAACACCTCCCTGTTGTTCTCCGGATACACACTCTCCCTTGCAGGACGTGTATCGGGAGAACAACGGGGAGGTGCTGCCAAAACGGTTGATGACGAGGTCGATGGAGATGTGGTGGTAAATGCCAAGGACATAGCAATGCTTGAGCGATTACTTCTAGGCAATGACGACGATGACAACATAGAACCTTCGGATAGTGTTGCCCATTTGGACAATTTTGACAGTGATGATGAGACCTATGATCCCAATCATGAAGATTATTCCTAATACATGTAATACTATGGTTTTTTAATTTATGTTTTGTTTATATATTTTGAATCTATTTCTAATATATGTACTAATTAGTCTTGTTCATTCTTTGTGATTGCAGGTGATTGGACAAAGATGGCGAGCAGACGTCCACGCCGTGACACGCCCTCGGTTTACGGGAGAGACCGCCCTCTCCTTCAAGGTGAGGGGTCGTCGTCCGAGGTAGCGTCCGCAGGAGGTGACGAGAGGAGGACCAGGGGCAGCCGCCGCAGGAGGCAGCGGTCTCCTCCCTCGACACGTGATGAGGTGCTGGAGGAGGAGCACGTGACGGCCACGGCCTCGTCCTCGTCGGAGGACGAGAGGGGTCAGCAGACGGGCGAGGGAGACGAGGCGCTCGAGGGCGAGGGAGGCGAGGCGCTCGAGGGCGAGGGAGAGGGTACCGCTACCCGGACTCTCTACGAGCGAGGTCCCGCGAGCCTCCCTCCGGTTCCGCTTCCTCACAACCGCTCAGTGATTTGGCCTATGGCAAAGAGGTAAGTAACTATAGATGTTGTCACAACTACTTCATAAGATATGTTGGAAATCTTAAGAGAAACTGATAAATTTTCTTAATCACTTGTGCAGGGCCTGGTTGGTTTTGTTGGGTACTCTAGCACGCACCCCCGCGAGCATCCTTGGTGTTTTGTGCAGGAAATGGTACCCCGGCATTGTGCAACTGTCCGAAGAGCCGGTGGTGCGGGAGCCGGCCTCCAACTGGGACAGGTACGCACTGGTCATGGATGACACTTACCGCAACAAGCAGGAGCGAGTATTGGCGGAGTTTTGGGTAAGTCTCTCTCGCACAACATTGCTTAATACATCGCATTCATTGGTTAAATCTTTTATCAAAATAATGAATGGATACATCGGTTTTGTATGCGTAAATATTTCAAGGCCAAGAAGGACTTGAGGCCCAAAGGATCGGTAATTTGCAGCTTGTAGGAAGTATGTCACCGAGATGCATCACCATGGGCGCGTCCCAGCCCACATAGACTACTACAGGTCGGTGCCAGGCGGTCCTCCCCAAGCCTCAAGCAAGACGGATTCGCCGACCGGGACCAAGATTTTTGAGGTAGGCGAATAACATTCATAATGATTCGTTTTGATATTAAGTAGGTTCAATTTCATCTTCTTATATGTCAAATACTCGATGACTTGTAGGTGATTCCACTGGTGGTGCCGATCGTATCCCGAGTCTTTGGGCCATGATCGTGGACAAGTGGTTATCACAGGACTTTGTTGACACGCACGAGAGGCGGTGGAACAAATGTCCCGATGAGGCAAGGTCCAACTCACCATCAAGGCGATCGTAGCCTCCCGGATACAAACAAGCATACGTAAGTGATTTCTTTCATTTATTTTGACGCTCAATTCGGCTTGATTTCTCACCATCTTTCCATCTTTCTCGCAGGAGGCTATGCACCTGGGCGAGGAGGTCTCGGAGTTCTCTGCGTGGGCTATGTCCCACATGGGCGGTGTCATCCTCTGTCTCCTTCGACCCGGCTGCCCCGCCCAGTGTACTACTTTCCGACCCGACGTGTACACTAAAGTCCAAGAGTACCCGTCAACGGTAAGGCGATCTATGGGGAAGATTACAATGTGCGCCCGAGCCCATTGATGCAGAGGCGATCATGAGGCTCGGAGGAGGCAACAAGCACGCGGCGGTGGATTGCGAGGCGGTGCCATCGACTCCACCACTGTTCCCTCCCTCAACGCTATCTGAGCACGGAGCACGAGCTCCGGCCAATCCATACGTCCACGGCCTTCTTCAAAGATCTGCAGCGGTCCAAGCACTCCGGGTAATTCTGTTTTACTCATCGTGCGTGAGATATTTACACACAAATTAGATTTGCATTCTACGATACATTGGAGTAAAATATTGCGGGCCGAGCTGCAAGAAACAAAAAGGCAAAGTCAAGAGCGAACGCTGGAGCTGACCGCACAACCGCAGCAGCCCGGAAAGGTCGCGTTCGAGGCCACGCAGACGCGAGATGGCGGAGATGATGGTGATCATGCAAAGTCTTGGGCAAGCATCGGGTGTACTGTCAGCGATTTTCAGCTCCACCTCCTACTCCTGCAGCTACTCCTGTAAGTATGAAAGTTCACTTTTCGTTTGTGCTTTGCATGTATGTACGGCCTTCGTGCCGTGTGGATGTCGGTGTTTGTGTCGTTGTGGATTTGGCGTTAAATGCCGTCGTCGTTTCTTGCAGTTTTGGAAACCTCTCCGTGCAGAGAGAGTGCTGCCAAAAATTTTCAATTGAGTCTAATCTTTTGTATTCCTACAATACTAGATGCAATCTCTAAGTTCCAAAACTGTTTTCCCGGATTACTCACACATGCAATCTCTGCTCCTTTGTGTAGCTTCCATCCGCGGGTTCCAATCAACCCGCTAGTGCGTCACCGGGTGATCCTGCTTTTCCTTCACCATCGTCTCATAGGCTAGCTTGATGAGGACTCGTGCTAGGTGATGTGGTTGGACTTTAGCGTGATTTGTGATTTATGGTTGTGACTTGTGCTTGGATTTCATTAACTTGTCGTAATAAACATGTGACTTGTCGTTGTAATATATTGTGATTTGTGGTTCACAATTATGGTTGTGATATATTGTGAGAAAATGGGTTCTGTGTGATATATATATATATGTATATATATGAAATGCTTGTGACGATGGAATGCAAAAAACAAAAGAAAATTTAAATTTCTGCCTCTTTGCCGAGGGCAATGACCAAGGCCCTCGGCAAACAAGGGTCCGTTGCCGAGGGCCCAAGCAATAGCCCTCGGCAAAGATTGTTTTGAAAAAAATCCTGACAATTTCTTTGCCGAGGGCCAGGGAGTAGGCCCTCGGCAAAGGGTTAAAAAAATTCAAAAAAACTATTTCTTTGCCGAGGGCCGGCCCTCGGGAAAGGATTTTTAAAAAATCCTGAAAATTTTTTTGCCGAGGTTTTAAAAAAAAATAAAAAAAATTATTTACCAACTTTGCCGAGGGCCGGCCCTCGGCAAAGAATTTTTAAAAAATCCTGAAAATTTCTTTGCCGAGGGTCAGGGAGAAGGCCCTCGGCAAAGGTTTTTTAAAAAAAGTAAAAAAATTTATTTGCCGAGTGTCGGCCCTCGGCAAACAAATTCAAAAAAAAAACATTTCTTTGCCGAGGGTGGGCCCTCGGCAAAGAAACCGCCAACGGCGCCGGCGCCTGACGGGCTCTTTTCTTTGCCGAGGGCCGTCCTGGCCCTCGGCAAAGGCTTTGCCGAGTGCCCGATAAAGGGCCCTCGGCAAAGACCCTTTCATAGTCTAAAAAGGGTCTTTGCGAGGCAGCTCTCGAGGCCTTTGCCGAGGGTTTCTGGGCCTGGCAAAGCATGCGCCTCCAGTAGTGTGTGGAGGATCCAGCTCGCTCACCTCCACGCAACAGATTCTCTATCTCGGATGCCCTTGCAAAGAAATGCTAGTACAGTAGTGATGTTGAGTCGAGTCAATTCCGTACATCCTAATGGTTGAGCTTGTGAACTTTAATGTTTGGTTATTTGTGATTATGCTTATGCTTGAGTTAGGATTTTTTAACGAGTGCAAAGATCTTGTTGGCATGTCTACAGCCAGGCAGGCAGACCATACCCATGCGCCTGGCAGCGGCAGTGATAATATATCATTTCCAGATTTAAAACAACCTAGTGATAGTGTATCACTATCAGGTTCAAAACATCCTACACCAATTTAGCCGATAGTGTTAGACCGACCCTGATGTTTTTGTTAGACTGATTCTATTTTTTTTATCAACTCAACAAGAGGCACACAATGGTGAAATTCATTCTGCATTTTGACAACTTTGACAAACGTGACCTAGCCGGTATTAAAACCCGGCCTAGCCTGTTTTCACAACAAATTTAGGAACGCTTCTCTTGGACAATTTTGGTTGTCAACTTAGCTAATCGTGCAACTTTTAAGCCTTCTAATCCGCTGCCCATGATGCTGCATGTCCATGGTTGGAATACAAGACAAGAAACGATGTATGCTTCAGCATATGGTGCGACTTGCTAGGTTCAAAAACAGGTTCCAGAGTATGCACGAGTCATGCTGACATTGCTCTACGCTGGCATGTACATGCATCTTGCTGCCGCTCCGACCAATTTGCTCCACTCGTTTGCCACCGGGATGAGATGAGAAGAAGATCGATCACGGACATCCAGACGATTAAATTAAACCGGCGCTGGAAAGTCGAAATAAATGCACAGCAACCTCGCGAGAAATATCTGGCGGAATGTCTGAACACGATCGCCTGACAGGACAGGACGCACATCCTCTGTGAAACCTAGAGGCCTCTCAAGAGCCAACAAGCCTAGCCAGCTAGCTGAAGGGTTCTTCTAAGAGACACCGAAAAGGCGGGCGATGTCCTCTTGCGACGGCCGGCTTGTGGATGGCCACGCCGGCGGCCGCTCGCGGCTCATCCCGATGCCTCCAGACCCCGGACGCGCACGTCCCCGGGCGCCGCGCGCCTGGCTATTGGCCGTGCACAGACGTACTCGATCGTAGGAGCTCGCGCCGGCCTGTTTTATTTCGCCGTGGGTTTTTATGTGGACATGGCTGCCGCGATCTTGCTATTCCTCCGCGGCGCCGGCAGCTAGCTACAGAGGCGACATGGCGGACGCCGCACCGCACGTTTGTGTGCCGCACGCGCGGGCGAGAGGTGGACTGGCTTATTGGTCGCCGTCGCCGTCGCCGCCTCCTCGGCACGTCGCCGTCGTGGTGTGATTGTTGGCCGCTGATGAGATGGCCTCGTCGAGCAATAGAACCAGGCGAGCAGGTGAACTTATCGTCAATTCGTTGCCTTGGATCCGCAGTACAGCGGCCTTATCCGCTGCACAGAATTCTTATCTGCGCTTTCTTGCATGATTTGCATTTCGCCGTGGATCACACAAGAGTCACTCACTCCACTCCACTGCACTCCACGGTCATGATTATTCATGACGCGTGCCGTCGTCACAAGGATGAAATACATCCTAGTCCTAGTTAGGCGTGGAAAAGCCATGACAGGGTAAGAGAATACAGGACTCCTTCGTAAAAAAAAAAAAAGTAGTGCAATTTTAGATCAGGTCAAAGTCAAATTATTTCAAATTTAATTTAATTTATAGAAAATAATACCAATAGTGATGGTTTAAAATAAATATAATGAACACATATTCGATGGTGGATATGATGATACTTATTTATTGATATCATAAATGTTAGTACATCTTATAAAATTTGGTCAAACTAAAGATAATATGATTTCGTATTGTATTGAAACGGGCACTCCTTTTAGAACGAAGGGATGACCGCGAGGGGAAGGAAGTTGGGGACGGTGCATGGGATCTGGAGGAAGGAGGAAGAAACCAGTATGTCCCTCTCAACGCGGTAAAAAGTGGTTTCTCTGATGTTAGACGCGAAGACATCATTTCCTCATAAGAAACGATTTCTTCTTTTTTTCCCTCTCACCTTGCCACATCAAGAAAATGATTAGGTGGCATTCCAATTAATGCCCATAGAAACTATGATGTTTTCTACATTGTGAGTGCCCTTATGAAGAGATATTGAGAAGTAATGGCATATGAAGACATTGAAGACTCAAGTGGTTGAAATAGTTATATCCTTTTGATCTTGAGTATATGCGTTAGGTACTATCAAGGGGATACAACACGAATAGTTAGACAAAGTTTCAAGTGCTTAAACTAAGCGAACCCAAGTGCTAACATAAGAGAAACACATCGTACAACACCTGCACTTGTTGATCTTGGGGCTTGTTTTCTCGATTGGGCGGTAGCCCTCTGAACAAGTTTTCTATAAAGTCCAATATCATCGAAATAGGAATTCAGAGCTAAAACTTATGACATTGTTCATGAGGTGGTCTGTGTTATTCAAGATAACTTCGAAAGTTTCATGGATTTTCACTTAACTTTAGAGGCACGACAGTTCCACGCGCAGGTGCAGAAGTTCCGCACTCTGTAGACCTAATGGCTAGTTTGGGGCTCTAGCAACTAGTTTTTTGGTAGGTATATATATCCATCCCGCCGCCTTGTGGTAGGCTGCTGACCTTCAGACATGCATTCCCAACCTTGTGAGAGCTCTCCCCAACTCTCTCTTTGTGAGTGAGTAATTAGTGTGAGACTAAGTGTTGGTTGAGAGATTTAGAGTTAGAGAGCAATTGAGAGCAAACAAAACCATGAGCACTTATCGGGCTCTGTCCAATTCGCGAAGCTTTTGTTACTCTTGGAAGGGAAGTCTTCTAGACGGCTAGGCGTCGCCCGGCAAGCTCCCGAACTTATGGTGAGCCACAGGAAAGTTTGTGAGAGCTCCAATCTTTTCCCCGCAAAGGAAAAATCATCTAGTAGAGACGAGGATATGGTTGAGAGAGACCCAGCATGAGCACGAGCTTTATGAGTTGCTCATCGCCATCATCACATGGATGAAACACATCCCACCCCTACCTAGTATAGATGTGGAAAAGCCATGACAGGGTAAGAGAATACTACTCCCTTGGTCCAAAAAAGAGAGTGCAATATCAAAGTCAAAGTATTTTAAATTCAACTAAATTTATAGATATAGTATAAATGATTGTGATTCTAAATATGTATATTACGAAAATATATTCTATGATAAATATAATACTACTTATTTAATATCATCAATATTTGTAGAATACAGAAGATGTGTTTACAAGCTTTAAGAGACAATCACATATATATGTGCCCTTCTTCATGGAGATTATTGGTCTCATGGGCTGGAGTATTTGGATGTCCAGAAATGACTTAATCTTTGGAGGTTTACAACCTTCTCTACAACGGTGTAGATGCATATTCAAACAAGAGTTTGCCCAGGTCATTCATCGGGCAAAAGCAAAATACTTCCCCCTTATTAGTCGATGGCTAGAAGCCCTGCTGTAATTTTCTTATTTTTCTTTGCTACCTTTTTTTTTGTTTCCTAAAACTCTTTTGGATCTCGTTCTTTTCTTTATATAAATATATAACCAGTAGGGGTAAGGGCAACCTCTCCTGATTCCCTCAAAATATTAGTACATATTTATAAAAACT
Organism: Miscanthus lutarioriparius; assembly: GCA_904845875.1. Taxonomy (NCBI): domain Eukaryota; kingdom Viridiplantae; phylum Streptophyta; class Magnoliopsida; order Poales; family Poaceae; genus Miscanthus; species Miscanthus lutarioriparius. The sequence continues at coordinate 30,783,468 of CAJGYO010000018.1, forward strand.
TAATTAAACTAAGGTTGATTTGATTTAACATTGAAGCTAACATAAATGACATTTCTTTCGAGATGGAGTATAAATTTTCTCTTAGCTCCTAGAAAGCCTAGGGGGGTATTTTTGGGGTTTCACAAAATGATAACCTCAGCGACAACTTAAAATCTCATGTGTTATGTGAATCACATAATTTTTGAAGCACATGCAAATAATTTAAGAATGTCTCAAATTTTGTACATGCATATTTAATTGAGTATGTAACCAGAGGAAGGTCAACAATTCGACATTTATTATTTGAAGCACAGTATCTGAGCTGTTGCAACTTCGTTGCTTACATGTTCCACGGAGAGATACATGTACATAAACCCATCCTAAAAAGTAAACGAACGAACAAGCAACTAAAGAATAAACCATATTAAATCAAATCAAACTAGCTAGGACGCATCTCCGGATCAGCATCTCAACACAAACCTTCCTATGGCTCCTAATAGAAAAAAGAATCAACCAAACTAATAACAAATTCATCACGTCGCCTTTCCATGGATATAGTATCAACCAGATCCAAATTTCTGATTCTCTAAACACACACACACCTGCTGACCACTAACACTGTCGTATACGTGCAAGCACCTCCGACCGGACGACCCGTCGCCTCCAGCTTGCTCTTGCTCCACACAACATGCATGCATGCAGGCCAAGCTAGAAACGGGAAAGGCAACGACGTCCTCTACAGAGAATCAGAGGCGGCTTGGTCGGCCAAGCCGTCACCGGCGGCGGAGAAGATCCCCTGCCCCGGCGACAGAATCGCGCGCGGGTCGTACTTGCGCTTCAGCGCGGCGAACCTGCTCCATTTCTCGCCGAAATGCCGCCTCCAGCCGTCCCGCGACGCGTGGCTCGGCAGGTACTGCTTGCACCCTATGCCCTCCCGGTGGCAGAACTCCAGGACGGCGGCGTTCTCCCTCTCCAGCTGCTCCAGGTCGCCGGCGGCCACCGCGGACCGCAGCAGCCCGACGGCGTAGAACATGTCCTCGTCCGGCGTGGCCGTCGTCATCCTGTCGTCCCACCTGTCCTTGTTCATGGGGTACATGAGAACGAGACCCACGGGCTTGGTGTCCTTGAGGATGCTCTTGAACACGCCGGCGTCGAAGTCCACGATGCGCGACCTCGGGACGAAGAGGTTCAGCCATGGGTGCGGCACGTCCCAGACGCCGGCCGACCGCAGCTTCTGCTCGTCCCGGCCGACTCGGTCGAGAAAATCCACGTAGGACACGTCTCTGACGAACGCATGCCCCGGGACGAAGCTCAGCTCTTCCAGTAGTGTCTCAAGTTTTACAGAGGTTGAGGAGGCAGTATCGTCATGATAGTACATTGCACCCTCGATGTAGTAGATTGCTGCAGACCCGGTCCCTATGGCGAGGTTGGCAAGCTGGTCGAGCTCTGAGGGTGAGAAGAAGGAAGACGACCTCCGGCCCTCGGTGAGGGTCCGGTTCAGCTGGACTTGGCCCTCAATGTAGTCGAAGCCATCGGATCCGCCAGCAGACCGTTTCGAGATGAGCAGTTCCTGGTCACTGGTGAACGATTGTACATCTGAGTAGGCGAGTCGGACCCAAAGAACCCGTTTCAGAGCGCGTTCAAGCGCGATCCGGGCCAGGTTATGACCCCAAATTGACCCAGCCCACCCAGTGCTGCAAAGAACAGGTCCGAGTTCCTGTCCGGCGAACAGCTGATCATTTCGCCCGTGCCTGCAACCAGCTTGTTCGTTAGTTAATTGTCATATAAATGAATCAACAAGAAAACACAGATCCATCAAACATTGTGCACTGGTTAGCTCTGAGATTTATGTATATATACATGGCCAGCAAGAGACGTGTACCTGTTACCACGTCAAGCTCGTGCACGTTGGAGATCTGCGGCCCGTGCCGGAACGCCTGGCCGCCGATGCCGCCGTTGGAAAGTGTGCCGCCGACAGTGATGTGGAGGTAGTCGGTCCAGACGCGGGGCGCGAGGCCGTGCTCGAGCGTAGTGTGGAGGACGTCGATCCACAGCTGCTCGCCGCCGACGTCTACCCACAGCTCGTGGGTAGACACATTCATGCGGCAGCAGCGACCAACAACACGGTGGTGATCGTTGAGCGAGCGCATGTCAACGACAACCCGCCTGGGGCGAGGGCTTGCCCTCGAGCAGAGTGCCCTTGCCCGCGTGGTGCCACTGTGAAGGGCTTTGGCTGGGAGAGTGAGAGCCGGATTAGGGCGGCGATGTCGTTGGGTGAGGTCGGATGGAGTACCCCGTTTGGGATAGCTTCCACAATGTGGCCAAAGTCCATCGATGCCTTGATGGTTGAGTTGCGGTCCGTGCGGATTTTGACACAATGTCTAAGGCAAAGATATCATCATCATCTGGGAAGGCACCGGCTGTGGCAAGCGTATGTAAATGGCTGGTGGTGACAATGAGAAATGAAGTTAGATAAGCCCTTGCAGACATGTTGTTGCAAAGAGTTGGAACGGAAGCTGGGTGGCTGGAGTTTGCTAATTGCATTAGAGATCCTTGTGTGTGTGTCCTAATGTCATGGAGCCCTACACATTTATAGTTGAAGAGTTAGAGTGTTCTAGTTCAGTTAATTAGTTCTCGCTTTGAAAATGCAGAGGTTGACATCCTCCAAAACAAAAATGCTAAAACTAAAACTTGGTCAATGCCCCTTAGTTTTGACTCTTCAGGAGACCTCGATGGTGATTGGGTCAATACAAAATCATGATACATTCTTGACTTTTGCGGGCCTTCAACTAATTAATAAGAGGGCACCAAGGTCCAAATGTATTTTATGAAGCATGAGATACATATAGGAAATGGATGTTTGGATGTTGGAAGCAAACTTTCATGGGATATCATTAAGCGTGGCTCATGGTACTAATTATCAACCATTTGATGGCTTCAAATCAAATGTCCTAGTCAACTTGTTTGAAAAGTATGAACAATAAAAATTATTTTCTTCAGAAGTTTCAAGCTTCCAAAATGTAAATCACTTGTAACTACTAACTAGTCCATCAACCAGTGCTCAGTGCTTGCTCTGTACGGGATGGTAATTTAAGATAGATAAGTGTTAGAAATTCATGGATAAACTTATTTTAGGGACCATAGCTAATCAAAATAAATTATTCCTCTCTAGTTGTTCATATTCTAACACAATAATCATATACCTACAAACAACCTTATTTTTTGCCCATTTGCAATAAAATTTAGTTACCAATTACTAGATCTATATATTTCTCTATCCATATTCATAGTTTCCTTTTACCTTGCCTCCATTTGCATTTGACATGTGTTTAGTTAAAATCTTAGCTTGAGCATGTATATCTTGTGGGTTTGCTTTCCTGTATTAACAATAGTAGAAGTGCATAATTTAGATAGCTATGTATATAGGTACTTTAGAATTTATTTTATAATACAACTACAGAAAATTTAGATGCAGATATAGAAAATCAATTTAGATTATTTTTCATTATGTTACAGATGGGTTGCTTTATGTTGTTTTTAATAATGGAAGGTATGACTAATTAGATGCAAATTAGGGTTACTTTGGAATATTTCCAAAATAGCATAGATGGGTAATTTAAATGAACATTTTTTTTGGAACAGGGAGGGGTTTGGGATGCCCTTTAGATTTGTTTTTTTATAATGGCATAGGCGGATAAATTTAGACAAGTTAACAATATTTCTTTTTTATTATATTTTCAATGGCATATGTTGGGATCAACATAGAGGTTTAAGGGTTAATTTAGAATAAATTTTCATAATGACATAGGCAGCTAACTTTTGGTAGAGCTTAATAGACCTAATGGATGTCGCTATTGATAATGATTAAAGTCTAACGGACCATTTTAATCCTTTTTTTATTCAATATTTTAATAATAAACGCTTTTTTTTTGCGAATTTGACCCTTTTGGTCATCAAATAATGTTGTCGCGACACATGCATTGATACGACAACATATGCCACGTTAGACGATGTTTTCGACGTGGAAAACGCTGTCACGCCACTCCCGCTGGTATGACAGTTTTGTTCTGTCGCGCCACCAGGAGTGGCGTGACAAGACAAAACCTTTTAAAAACCAAAACTTTTTGATATGACGTCAGATGAAGATGAAATTTATATAAAAATTATAGATCTCGATGAGATCTACAACTTTTTAGTTTTGAGTTTTTTCATTTGAGGACGTTGAGATACTAAAAAAATAATATAAAACTTTAGGAGTATAATAATCGCTTATCACATTAGAAAAATAATATTTTTTTATATGTTGTCAAATGAAGATACTTTTTACATAAAAGTTGTAGCTCTCAATAAGATCTACAACTTTGTAGTTTTGAGTTTTTACATTTAAGATCGTTAAGATGCACAAAAAAATAATATAAAATTTTTGCAGCATAATAATCGCATAGTAGCCCTTGTCGCGTTAGAAAAATTATTATGCTACTGAAATTTTATATTATCTTTTTGAGCTTCTTAACGACTTCAAATGTGAAAACTCAAAACTGTAAAGTTTGAGATCTCATTGAGAGCTATAACTTTTATGCAAAAAGTATCTTCATTTGACAAAATACAAAAAAGATATTATTTTTCTAATGCATTTAAGCACTTCTACTGTGATTTTTGCTCACGAAATTTTATATTACTTTTTTGAGCATCTTAACGTCCTCAAATGAAAAAACTCGAAACTACAAAATTGTAGATCTCATCGAGATCTATAATTTTCATATAGAATTCATCTTGATCCAACATCGTATCAAAGAGTTATGATTTTTCAAAGGTTTGATCTTATCACGCCAGATCACGCCAACGGGAGTGGCGTGACAGCGTTTTCCACGTCGGAAACGCCGTATAACGTGGCGGATGTTGCCGCGCTAATGCATGTGGCGTGACAACGTTATTTTGTCGCTCCAGCGGTGTTGGCGCGACCAAAAGAGTAAGATCCGATTTTTTTTGGAGCGATTATTATTAAAATATAGAATAAAAAAGGATTAAAAATAAAAAAAATCCACCAATAGGTCGGATGTTTCTATTTTTTATAGAATTTTTAGGATTTATTTTTTTAGCATGCCTCTTGAGGATTAACATATAGACTCAAAAAAGAGTCTTTAGCTAATCATAGTAATATTATGCATGTATAGAAAAATGGTATAGGCGGGTAATTTAGATGAACATTTTTTATGAACCAAGTCGCATCTTGCTATTCGTGTCTGAAAGTGCATCTAGCCCTTCAGTGAGTTTTGGATGATTGAATGACAACGTGATTAAAGGTCTAACCCGTTTGCTAAGTGTGGACAGGTAATAGGTTATCTCACAGGTACTTAATGAAAGCTAAAATGATGTGTTGTTGTATAAACAATCTAGTTCAAGCACAATACAACAATGCAAATGGAATTCATGCAAAGGCTTATTTGTTGTGGGATTTCTATGTGCTATGTGAAAGCAAGCTCTTAAGTATTAATTAATGAGACATGAGGGATTGCATATGGAATGGTCTCATATTTAAAGCTTGCTAAATTGAAATAAAAAAGACAACAATACAAATGAATGGATGATTCAACACAAGATGTGACTTGATGGCTTGAGATGGTGAAGATAACAAGGAAAGACTTGAGGTACTAAGCAAGGGTGAAGGGCAAGCGGACGGCTTGGCGGCGGAAGAAGAACCTAGCTAGGGTGAAGAAGAAAGTACTTGCATTTAGTTGAGGTACTAATCAAGCTACGATGGTCATATTGATGTGAAGGATCAAATCACTATTTGAGTGTTTGATAGAAGTGACTTGATACATTTGGGATTATTTAAATTTGATGAATGGAATCAAGTCACGTGCTCAAGATGGCTATGCTCAAGTGAAAAAGATCAATATCAACATGTTGGCACCCTCACTTGATGAAGATTGGAATACACGACTTCGGTTCAAAAACAAGAGCAACTCAAAAGGTTTAAATCCGTTATACTTTTAAATTTGAGTAAATAGGAATGTCGTACTATTAAGAGGGATGCATCATGTTGATATCATGTTTCATAAGTGCTCAAGCCAACCCAAGTGAGTTTTGAGTATTTGAGTGACAAAAGAGCTAACTTTATTTTTGCTGGTCTGGCAATACCGGACGTGTCCGGTATTCATACCGGACGTGTCCGGTATTTACCCAGCAGTTGTAAAATTGTTGTTCTTGGGTTGGTTCGTCGGGAGTTCCGACGTAGGTCGAGAGTTCCGACGTCTCACATTTTAACTGTCTTGGAGGGTTCACTGTCCTGGTCATACCGGACATGTCCGGTATGGACGACCAGAGGCCAACGGCTAGTTTTCCAAAGCCTTGAGGGTCGGGAGTTCCGACGTGAGTCGGGAGTTCTGACGGTCGAAAGTTCCAGCATGTGTCGGGAGTTCCGACACATCATATTCTTTAACTCAGTTACATGGTTTTCAAATTTGCTGAGGGTCGGGAGTTCCGGCATTCATCGGGAGTTCCGACGCCTCACAACTTCACTGTAACTTAGTTACCGTTGGGGCAGTGTAAGTCATACCGGACATACCGGACGTGTCCGGTATAGCAACGACTATAAAACGGCAAGTTTTTCAAGGGGGCTATAAATAACCCCAAGCCTCCACCTTTGGAGGCTGCTGATTCTGCTGAGATAGACACACGTCTTTGAGCCTTGCCAACTCTCCTAAACCCTCTCTTAGTGAGTGTGTGATCCAAATTACAAAATCAATTTGTGGGTTAAGAGAGAATTTGAAAAGGAGAGCAAGCCACCACTTGAGCACTTGTGCATATTGTCAATCTCGTGATTCGCATTTGTTACTCTTGGACTCTTCGGTCCTAGACGTTTAGGCGTGCCGGAGAGCACCCGAGAGATTGTGGTGTGCCTTGAAAAGTTTGTAACGGTCGATTCCGCCGCCTCGGAATCATTTAGTGGAAGGAGGAAAAGAAGTTGGAAAAGACTCCGGCTAGAGTGACCTTCGTGGTACCCTCTAGGGCTGACCTTCGCTGGGTCGCCCACAGCCCCCTCAACGGAGAGTAGGACTCGAACGAGTCCGAACTTCGGTAAAACAAATATCGTGTCTCAATTCGCATTTCATTTGATATTTGTGTTGCTCTAGCTATTCTGCAGGTTCTCTGTGTATATTACTATCTCTAATAGTTTCCTGCAGTTTGGATTGAAGATAGAGATCAAAAGGAGCAAGTTCGGGGCCGTTCCACTGAAGTCGTGAATACCATACACGTCCGGTATACCTACCGGACACGTCCGGTATTAGCCCCTGCGCCAAACTGAATTGTATTGTGTTCTAACTCTTTGGTTGCAGGCGTTTGGCTCCTAGATTCATTTAGTATCTTTTATATACTCTGTGGCTAATTTGTGAGGGGTGGTACTACTCTTTATTTGGAGTTTCCATTTTGGAAACTCTCTTTACTAATCGTTTCCGCATTTAAAGGTGTTAATTTTCAGAAACGCCTATTTACCCCCCTCTAGGCGGTATCCTAGGTCCTTTCAGTATCATATGCCAGAGTACTTTATTAACACTGTAGGCGTTTTATTTTTACTCCTAGTTATTACCCTATCAAAAGAAAAGAATGATTTACTATTAAACAAATAAAATTTGTACCCTCTACTTCATAGACCTATGCTAATTTAATAGAAGATGGATTGTCAAATTTATAGTATGCAGAGGATAGCATTATATTTATGGACCATGAGTTTGATCACGCGAGGAATATTAAACTACTCTTTTGCACATTTGAATAATTATCAGTTTTTAAATTAACATTTATAAAAAGCAAGCAGCGGTAGCAAAATTTTTGGCTTTGGTTCCCTTAAATGTTTCCTAATTGGAAATAAACTCCGAGCCTAACAGATTATTGTTGTAAGAGTGTCTAATGTTAATACTAGTGAAGGTTTCGACATGTTCTTTTGGAGTTTACGAAACAATAGCAGTTTTTTTTATGAATTCAATGTACAACTTTCTTGTCAACAATGGAGTTAAGGTTTCACAGAAAATTTGACATATGAAGTTACCACCAAAGATTAAGATTTTCTTGCGGTACCTAAAAAGGGGATCATTCTAACCAAAGATAACTTAGCAGGTGGGATTAGAATGGAAGTACATTTTTACGGAAAAAAAAGAATGGAAGTACGTTTTGTTGTTATTGTGGCAAACCGGAAACAATCAAACATATCTTTTTTTATTGTTATTATGCTAATTTCCTATAGCGTGCTGTCCATGTATTTTTCTGGGTGTCCCTCTTCCTACTATTGTTTAATATTTATCCACTTACATGGTCAAAATTGGAATGACAGAAACAAAGTATTTTATTATTGGCAAGGCTACAACTATTTGTTAATCTATTTGTCTTACAAGGAATGACTCTGTGTTCAACAATTGCCAATCAAAAACCTTTTTGCAGGTACCATTCACTCATTCAGGATAATCCAGTACACTCTATTTCTAGGCTCTATATTACAGTGCACCAAAGAACTCAAGGATAATCAAGTATGCTCTTTGCCAGCTATTAGAGTCAAGTCGATGCTTCACCTCCCCTCCTATGGATGGCCATTTATTTTTTGCATTGGCTTAGTGTTAAACTCAGTGTGTGGAGTTGGTCAGACTTTGTAATAACTTCTCACTGGTAACTCTTTTTTTCAAGAAAATTAAAACCGGAATCCTATCAAGAAAAGTAACACATATTCCCTTTTCTTAAAAAATATCTAGAAAAACTATATATGTTAGTATGTTATTATCATATCCATTTCTTGTTTACAACAGTAAATATTATGTAGCTCCACAGGTTGCTGCATCCAGTCAGTCGGATGAAATAGAAAGTGCAAAAAAGGGACCTCGGGTGATCGGCTGTATTTGGCCCATATAGTACTAATTGTCTTTGAAGTTACACTTTATTTCTAAAGAAATAGCGGTTCTCTCTGAAAGAGACAAGAGGGAGTGATATTCCTACGACATTTATATTATATTGTTGTTTTAGCATATATGTTTTTTTTGAAGTTGATAAACGTACATTTTATAACATTGTTGACATTCCGGGCAAAGAATTTTCAGTTAATCCAATCAGCTTACACACAACAGAGATGAGAATTTGAGACGGCAATATTAAGTAACCGAAAACAGAGATTATTTAGAACTTGAGACGGCAGTATTAAGTAACTGAAGAGATATAAGATTGGGGAGCATGGATGTTAACGCCTACTTGTTTAAGAGCAAATCAGATGTCGAGATATGTCAACGTACATCATGTTTAAATATAATCACCACGTATTAGTTGTGGCCGTCACAAAAAGTTCTTCATGTCCTAATAAAAAGGGAACAAATTTGACATAGGAATGCTCATTCAACATTCATGCACCAAATAATAAATAAACCGTTGAAAACAAAAGGCATGCAACGGATTTTAATCCAGGTCAATTGTGATATCACGCCATTTCAGAAATAACAAACATTTTCAGCGTTGTTTTTTTCAGTTTACTTGTTATTATACATTATAAAATTCTGTGAAGACGAAAAGTTGCACGTAGTCTAAAACTGTGTGCCCTGAATCCGGACAGGATGACTTTAAGCTAAACCGGGGAAAAGTGTTGCTGGAATGTACTGTTGGCACGTAATGGTGCATGAACTAAAGCTTGCATTTTGTTTTCCCGTGGCTTAAAATCGTCCTTCAAAGTTTACATTTTCAAAGGCATAGCCAACTTAAAAAAATATTTTAAAAAAATGCCTCCATAAACAGAGGCAAGCGTAATATCAGCTGCCACCAAAGAGTTTCCGTCCCTAAATAACTGTAGCTTTTGGTTTACGTGTCATAAATTTAACTGTATTTATAGAAAATATGTATAATATTTATATCTCTAAATAAATTTATTATAAAAATAGATTTAACGATCTATCTAATGATATTAATTTTATATCATAAATATTAATATTTTTATATGTATTTAATCAATGTTATTTCTCGAAAAATAAAAACGACAATTATTCATGGACGAAGGAAATAGATATGAAGTTACACTATCCTACCAGAAATTAGTAACACTACCGGAACCCGCGATTTGCCGAGTCTTGGGAGGCTTTACTGAGTGTATTTTATCGGGCACTCAAGAAGAGACCGTTTGCCGAAAGTGCCGAAAAATACACTCGGCAAACAAAAACACACTGCAAAATACGTCTTTGCCGAGTGTTTTTTTCTGGCACTCGGCAAAGAGGCTTTTTGCCGTGTGCATTTTTTTTTTGCCCTCGGCAAATCAGTTTTTTGAAGCAATTTTTGAGGCCCTAAATGAATTCAAATGAAAAACTTTTCAACTAGAAAGTTGTATAACTTCTCAAGATCTACAAAGTTTATTTCGGTCATTTCTTTATTTGACAAAGCGACAATAACGTTGTTCATAAAATCTACATCACTCATATCTCTCATATTAGTTTTATGAAAGTAGAAGACAGATATATAAGATTTGTGAACAATGTTACTACCACTATGTCGGATGAACAAATGACCAAAATAAACTTTGTAGATGTTGATAAGTTATGAAATTTTGTAGTTGGCAACATTTTGATTTGAAATCATCTTGTCATGCAAAAACGACGTTTGAATTTGAAAATTTTAAAATTTGAATTTTTTAAAAGACCTCGGATGGAAAAACTTCCTAAATGAAAATTGTAGATCTGCAAAAGTTATGAAACTATGTAGTTGATAACTTTTTGATTTGAAATCATCTTATTATGCAAAACTACGTTTGAATCTCTCAAATTTAAAATTCAAATTTTTCAAACGACCTCGGATGGAAAAACTTACTAAATGAAAATTGTAGATCTCAAAGAGTTATGAAACTTTGTAGTTGACCACTTTTTGATTTGAATTCATTTAGGGCCTTAAAAAAGCAATTTACTCTCAGTTTGCCGAGTGCCTTTTTTCTGGCACTCGGCAAAGCCGTATTTTGCCGAGTGCCTATGTTTTGCCACTCGGCAAAGAGGCATTTTGCCGTGTGCATTTTTTTGGCCCTCGGCAAATCAGTTTTTCGAAGCAATTTTTGAGGCCCTAAATGAATTCAAATGAAAAACTTTTCAACTACAAAGTTGTATAACTTCTCAAGATTTACAAAGTTTATTTTGGTCATTTCTTCATTTGACAAAGCGACAATAACGTTGTTCATAAAATATACATCTCCCATATCTCTTATATTAGTTTCATGAAAGTAGAAGAGAGATATATATGATTTGTGAACAATGTTACTACCACTATGTCGGATGAACAAATGACCAAAATAAACTTTGTAGATCTTGAGAAGTTATGAAATTTTGTAGTTGGCAACATTTTGATTTGAAATCATTTTGTCATGAAAAACGATGTTTGAATTTGAAACTTTTAAAATTTGAATTTTTCAAAAGACCTCGGATGGAAAAACTTCCTAAATAAAAATTGTAGATCTCCAAAAGTTATGAAACATTGTAGTTGGCAACTTTTTGATTTGAAAATATCTTGTCATGCAAAACTGCGTTTGAATTTTAAAATTTTAAAATTCAAATTTTATAAACGACCTCGGATGGAAAAACAACCAAAATAAACTCTGTAGATCTCGAAAAGTTATGAAACATTGTAGTTGGCAACTTTTTGATTTGAAAACATCTTGTCATGCAAAACTGCGTTTGAATTTCCAAATTTTAAAATTCAAATTTTGTAAACGACCTCGAATGGAAAAACTTCCTAAAGTAAAAGTGTAGATCTCGAAAAGTTATGAAACTTTGTAGTTCACAACTTTTTTATTTGAATTCGTTTAGGGCCTCAAACAAACAATTTACACTTGGTTTAGTATAATATATTGGGAACTAAAACGGAATCTAGACATAAGTGACAGTGTGGTGTAGTGGTAAAGGAGGTTTGTGCGTAGCAGGAGGTCTCGGGTTCGAATCCCGTCGGCCGCATAGCCCTGAAATATACGCGAAAAAAGACGGAGATGGATGGGCACTGACTGGTGGGGGCCTCCATCAATTAAAAAAAACTTACATTTTTTTCGGTTTTGTTTTCGGTTCCAACTCGGCAAAGCCTTTGGCGAGTGTCCGACAAAAAACACTCGGCAAAAACGTCTTTGCCGAGTATAATTCGCCGAGTGTTTTATGCCTTTTGCCGAGTGTTCGGGACACTCGCAAACTCAACAAGTCCGGTAGTGTAACCGATGTGGCGATGCCCCATGACTAACCACCAACACACGCTGCTGCATCACGAACTGGATTACTCTGCAATCCGGCCGTGAAACTTGTAGATAGGCATAATAAAGAAACTTAATTTCTCTAATAAAGAGCACTCCTAAATTTGTAAAATCATATTGTGAGCTAGGGTGTTTGACCTCAGAACTAAACTTTAATCCTTTTTCGTATCGGATGTTTGATACTAATTAGGAGTACTAAATATAGACTAATTATAAAACTAATTGAATAAATGAAGGCTAATTCGCGAGACTAATCTATTAAACCTAGTTAGTCTATGATTAGCGAATGTGATGCTATAGTAAACATATGCTAATTATGGATTAATTAGATTTAATAAATTTATCTTGTGAATTAGTCACGGCTTTGCATAATTAGTTTTATAATAAAACTTATGTTTAGTCCGCCTAATTAACATCAAATATCCTATGTGACCCGGACTAAACTTTAGCCAGATCAATCCGTCTCCAATCAGTCATAGCTAACTTTGCAAACAAGTATTGATGATGATAAGCGGCATGTTCGGTTGGTTTTGGTTCGTTTAGTTCTTTGGTTCGTGAAGAAATCTTTACTTTGGTGGTTTGTGTGAGAGAAAAATATTATTTTGGCTAGAAATTTACGATCGTTCTGACACATGCGACCAAACGAACATCTTTGAAGGGTCGGGTGTGTTTTCTTTGGGCCAAAACCATACCTCATTTTGCATGATTCAACCATTTAGCACTGCTCTAATTCTGAATTGTTTTGAATATTTTGCATGCATGTTCGTGCAAATCCATACGTTACCTTGTGGCAAAGAAGGCAAGAGATACGCGTACGAGCGCACTTGAGGCGTACTCCCTCTGTTTCAGAAATAGGGTTGTTTTGGGATTAAAACTTATCTCGTAAATAGCGGTCCGCTATGACTTATAGCTTTTCAGTGAAGCGAACAGCTCGTTTGTTTTAGACCGTGGGTCCATCTTAAAGGATGCTGCAGGCCTACGGCATTTATCTTTTCATCTGCCGTACGCTCGCACCCGTATTCCTCTTCGCCTCCGTGTGCGGCGCTGAGGCGGAGGATGCCGGCATCGAGGAGGAGCGGACCGGCGTCGAGGTGGAGCAGATCGACACCCAGCTCGAAATCCGCCGCTCTGCCGAGATCCTCCACCTCTCCTTCTCCCCCATCCACCGCCCCACCGAGATCCACGCGCAGCCGGCGCCGAGATCGACACCCAACTCGAGAGGCGGACGGCGTAGAGCCGAGGCTACGCCGGGGCGGCGAAGATCCGACCCCTCCCTCGCGCCGCCGGAGAGGAGGCTGGGACGAAGAGGGCGCAGAGTCACTGGATCCGGTTGTTCGGGATGCTGCAGCGGCGAGCGAGCAGGCGAGTGAGCTGTGGCCTCCGTTGCGGCGTGCGGCGCAGAGCAGAGTGGCCGAATTGTTATGTAGCTTCTTTTTCATATTTATTTTGCAGTACAAAAATTCTGAGCGGAAATGAACAAAATTGGCCAACAAAAGGACGCAAAACGCGCGTAGGCGTACTCCAATTTGGTGAGCACAAGCCACTGAGGGACCCAAACTGTCCCGAACGTATTCTCGGTCTCTCGGAGCACGCACAAATAATTCCGTGAACTGTGAAAAGGAGTCACACATATCTCATGGAAATCGTAGCACAAAAGACCAGCTGCGATTGCCGCCGATGTTAGAAAACGAAGCTTCATCAGATATGTTATCGCACAGATAGATACATATACTCTGTCCACATTCTACAAAACTAATTAATTAACCACTGTACCAGCTACCAAGAGCATTAGAACAGAAAGCACAACTCACTCGATCGACGTGCAGATTTTACTTACTACTACTACTACTAGGTACCAAATGCACATCACCATTTGTAGATGTGAAGAACTGAAGACGAGAGATCTTCAATCAATTTCCCCATTTGTAGCGGCGGAAGAGGTCCTCGGTCTGCGCGTTGCGGAAGGCGCTGCAGCCGATGACGTAGACGAAGATGAGCGCGACGGTGGCGACGAGCAGCGCGACGTTGGCCTTGCGCCACTGCTGACGCAGGCCGCCCAGCACGCCGGCCTTGCAGGAGGCGCAGGCGTAGCAGAGCTGGTCCGGGTCGTTGCTCCACGCCGCGCAGTCCGCGTCCGCCGCCGGGTTCGCCGGGCTCGTCCACACCGTCGGGCTCACGTACGCGTACCCGCACACCGTCGGCGGCTTGCAGCACCCGGACTGCACGGACAACACAGCACAGTTCACAGATCACAGGGGTCACGACGGCTCATCATTAACATTAATTAATCGGAACAATTAGAGCACAGAAGCTTCCTATAGTCCTATCCTACGGGACCTGGAGTATGGGACAAGAGGCTGTCGAGAAGAGTCTCTTAAAAATCGGTGGCTGGCTACATGCTTCCATGCACCAGCCCACATGGCACACGTCTGCTGCTGCTGCCGCTCTCTCACACACACAGTGACAGAGGACACGTCTAGGCATGATGAAGATGAATGAACACATTTACAGGTCACGCCAACCATCTTCCCATCCAGTGCAAGTATCTGCACTCTGGACCAGACCATAGTAGGAGAGCACGGATGGACCTTACTTGGCACAAGGCAATGGACTGATTCCTCTTACTTTTGACCACTATATACTCATCCTTACAATAGCTACAAAGTGGAAACGAAACTACCAGATACCTTTACACACAAAGTTCATCTTAGATTAGAAGTAATAAACAATATAATGTGTGTAAACAATACTAAGTACTACTACTATTTACCTTAGATTAGAAGTAAACATTGGTCAGCACAATCGATGAGTAAACAATTTACAATTTACCTCGATGGGCGAGAGGTGCGACATGTAGAACTGCTCGGGCACGATGAAGGAGCTATCCGCGGCGAGCTTCCTGCAGGTGCCAGACGCCGCGACGCAAGCCCGGATCCCGTCCCACCTTTGGGGATCATCGGCGACGTACCCTCGCAGCCAGGAGGAGTAGCCCTGGAGGCGGTAGTCCTCGTACGCCCGGCCGAGGACCGGGTACGCGCCGGAGCCGTGCGCGACGGCGAAGGCGAAGACGAGGAGGGCCAGGAGCAGCGTGACGAGCGCCGCCATCGCGAAGAGGTAGCAGGCCAGCAGGCCCCTCCGGTTCCAGCACGCGCCCGCGAAGCCCGCCAGCGCGACGAGGAGGAGGAGCGCGCCCAGGATCGCCACCGGCCAGCGGAACAGCCTGAAGCAGTCCTCCCCGCCGTGCCTCGAGGCGAGCCAGAGCCCTGTTGCGGCGATGGGGATGGTGCAGAGGAGGACCAGGAAGTTGATGCACGCCGTGATGTTGTTGCTCACCGCCATGACGGCCGGAATGGGGGATATTGGGACTGGGAGGGCGGACGGGGGACGGCGCGACGGATGCAGCTGCTGGAACAGGAAGGGGAGAGTGTGACTGAGCTTGGTTTCTCTTCCTTTTTTTGCTGGGTGTCGGCGACGCGGTGAGAGGTTGTTTCGTGACTCGTGAGAATGCTGTTGCTACTCGCACGCGGTGACGAGGCAGCTCAGCATGTAGAAGAGAGAGCGAGAGAGCGAGTCCGCCTTGTGTGGGGATTGGGGAAAGGTACGGATGAAGAAAGCGTCTTGATATTCTCGTGCCCACCGGCCACCGGACATTGCGCGTTGTGTACGTAACGTAGCCGCCGCCCGCCGCACACGGCCGCAGCATCGCGTCGCGTCGGGGTTTTGTGGCGGCCTGATCAGCGAAGGCGTCACACGGCGGCCTGCCTGGTCGTAGCGCTTTGCCTGTGGGTGTGTGCTCAGCTGGGATTTTGTGCGCTTCCCCCACATAGAGGGTAGATGAGCTAGACAAGAAAAAGAAGCTGAGTACACCTTTGAGTCAACTTGAGATTGTTGATTTAAAACATAAAGTCTTAAGGAAAGGTTAGTATCTTTACTGATGAAAAATTATACTTGTATCAACGATCAAAAACAACTATTTTGCCCTAAAGAGATACAAATACAAAATATTTTCATATGGTAGCAAAATGAAAAACATAGAAATTCTTCCACTTCACCAGGACGAAGAGATACGTTGACAGCCCAAATAGTTAGTCCCGCTGTCCCAAATAAATCAATTCCTAGAATCCATGTCGGTTAAACTTTTTTTTAAGTTTGACCAACTTTATAGAAAAGAGTAACAACATTTATGACATAAAATAAGTATATTATGAAAATATATTCTATGGTACATCTAATGATACTAGTTTGATATCATAAATCTTGATGTTTTTTTTCTATGAGTTCGGTCAAAGTTTAAAAAGTTCTTAAGACAACTCCAAAGATCTATTTATTCAGGAAACAGAGAGTACCGGAAAAACCGAAGATGGAACAAGAAAATCGCATACAATCAAAAGAGATTAAGCGCACTATTTAAACCAACCCAGACCATTTTTTGAATCCTGAGCCGATTTTGTTAGGCCAAGTAGAAATCGTGATTTCTTTGTTACAAACTTCTTCAATCTCATAGGAAACTTGTAAATTGTCTGTGGAATATGTTTCGTACTCGTATAGAACCAATTATCTCTATTTATATGATAGCATCCATCTATCCAATTGACAAAAAAAAATCAATCTACTACACTTTTTACCTTACTTTTCCCATCTACTGCTGCTCCTCTCGTTGTTGCTGATGGTTGGTGGTTCAACGATGATGAATCTCTAAAGCCGTCAGGTCAGATAGGGTAGCTCATACCCACCATGGGCCCTGACGGGGTCCCTTCCGAGCATGTAGGGTTTCGGCTCGTTGGCGTGCCTTGCGTATCACGCTCCCGACAAGACTCCTCCAGTGACATATCTTGCATATCACGTTCATTGCTGGAGGGATCAGGTGAAAGTGTTCGTGTGCAAACATGCACGCTGTTAGGCGATGAACGACCTAAAAGTCAGCTAGACTAATCTTTAACCTACAAACTTTTTATATTAGGTTTTATTAAGTATCTTTAACCTGTACACAACTCCACCTCCTGTAGTTTCTAGAGATAGGGATTACCATCTCCGTAAATTTTTGGAACTAAAGTTGTACTAAACATTTCGTAATAAGAAAATCATTGAAATTTTGTACTACCTCCATTTCATTTTATCTAGTACACACATATCAAGATTCAAAATTTAAAAACTTTGACCAATAATTAAACTAATTTTTAACTTTTATAATACAAACTTCATATCATTAGATTTGTAAGAAATTATACTATTAAATGATTATAAGTTTGTAAGCATAAATAATATAATATAAAATAAATGAAAAATCAGAGTGTAATCTAATAGACCGTGTAATTCTAACTTGCGCCAGATAAAATGGAACGGAGGGAGTACGTGAGAAAGTGCATACTTATGACCGATGATGCCGGGTGCTATCTCTCTGGCTAGCGGCGGAGGTTGACTGAGGCTAGTCTGTGTAAGTAGGCCCCAAATATTAATAAGAGCGAGGCCAATGAACTTGGCTAATAGCCAAGCCATGTCATGTATAGCCCACTCTTATAGACAAGTCATACGATAGTCAAGTTTTTCATATATTTAAAAGATATTTTTTTATGTGGGACCCACCATTAGCACCTTTTCTCCTCCCTTCCTCTGTTCTCATACGCAGGCAAGAAACGAATCTCGTGGGCTGTGCCTGGCTCCCAGAAAAACGTCTCGAGGATGTGACCAGCCGGTATAGTTGGCCAATGGGCCGGCCTGGCCCGGCACGGCACGGGCCCGTGCCAGTACGGCCCGATAGCTAACGGGCCGGCACGGCACGCCATGCCTCACAGGGTCACGGACCTGGCCTTCGGCCCAGGCACGGCCCTATGGGCCGATTTCCGTGCCGGGTCAGCCCGCGAAGCACGATCAGAATCACGGGCCGTGCCAACCCACAGCCCGTTACACTTTGCATTCACAAACATATCACAGTTTCACATTCACAGAATTTCCAATACATTCACATTCACAGTTTCATACATTCATAGAATCGAAGTCCAAATGTCCGATACATTCACAGATCACAGTTTCATACATTCACAGAATCAAAGTCCAAATATCCGATAGACCGATACATTTACAGTCCAACAGAGATATCAAACTCTAAACTCTAAAGCTGACAGATAACAGAAATAACCAAATTGAGCTGTTTAGTGCAATGCTACCTCATTAAAAACCTTTCTAGATAAAACTCACCCTTGTGAGAAACCCTAAAAAGAAAAAAGAGTACAGCTAGCTCTTAATTAACCATTGTTCAAATGATAGACAAGTCTTTCACAGTCACACACACTTTCACAGTCACAGATCACACACACACCCTCAGGAGTCAAGTTTCAACCTTAGTACCTCACTAAGTACCAGGAGCACCACCAGCAGGTCCATCTTCATCAAGGTACAAGTTTTGGAATGAGTCTTCAAGCTCTTGGTTGTCAACAGCATGCTGTTCCCTTTTTTCTTCTAACTCCTAGTCCTTTAAGCAGGCTAGCATCTCCATAGTCTCTGGTGACAAGCGCCGCCGCTGTTCCTCAAGTATCCTACCTGTCAAACTGAAACAAGACTCCAAAGAAACAGTAGATACATGAACTGATATGATATCTCTAGCCATTATAGACAGGATTGGAAATGTTAGCTTGTGGTCACGCCATCACAGAACTAGGTCAAAATCATCCTCATAAGAAGTGACATTGTCACTATCTAAGTAAGCTGAGAGCTCACAAACAGTAGAAGTAGATGAAGATGAAGTGGCAGGGAGAGGGGAAGGACCAACAACACCTGATCCACGGCTAACGATTCTTCCCCATGTCTATTTTTTCTTACCTGTATGATGTGATGGTTGTGCAACCCTTTGAGACCTAGCTGCACCAAACTTGCTCTCATATTTGTTAAACAGTTTATACAATTTAGTTTTAACATCAGCATAGTATGAACTATACTCAGAACCAGTGCATTCACCAAGTAATTGTAGCACATTAAAGAAACCTATCATCTTAGCTCTAGGATCAAGAATAAATGCATATGAATATAACGGAGGTATGTCCTGCCAATATTTAAGGAACTTAAGCTTCATAGGATATACAATAGCTCTCAGATTATGATCTTTTTCACATGCATGTAAATGAGAAGCAATCTCTAGGATATGGTGCAGAACAAGTGGGCTTGTAGGATAATAAACACCAGACAGAACAACAGTGGAGTCATAGAAGAGTTTCAGGAACTCCAATAACTTCTCAGCAAAATACCAATGATTTGTAGTCAACAATTATGAACCATAATGAGAATTAGTGAACACAGAAAAGACATTCTTGTATGGAACCAAGTGTTTAAGCATCAGGTAAGTAAAATTCCATCTAACATCCATATCCAAGCCAAACTTTCTAGGTCTAACACCCTTAGCATTACAGTATTCCTTTAACAATGCAATTCTTTGATTAGAGAAATTTAAGAAGTTAATTGCAGTTCTAAAATCTTCTGTGTAAGGTTTCAACCTCTTTAATCTAGATTTTACAATGAGATTAATGATATGACAAGCACAACATTGATGTACAAGACTGTACTTACGATTACTAGGATCTAAAGGATTAGGTGAAGGATCAGGACCCAAGTAACAAGCAAAAAGAGGTGTCAAAGTGTTCATAGCCTTAGCATTAAAAGAAGCATTGTCTGGAGTGACAGAGAAAATCTTGTCAATCAGACAATACTCCTCAACCACAGCAGTAATTCTTTCAGCAATGTTTTCACCAGAATGTTTAACCTCAATCAGCCTAAGACCAATAACCATTTTCTATAACTCCCAATCAGCATTCACATAGTGAGCAACAATATTAATATAGTCCTCCTTAGCATTACCAGACCAAATGTCTGAAGTCAAAGCAACAGAAGAAGCAGCAGGCAACACAAAATTCTTAAGCTTATCACAGCATTCAGTAAACAGCTTACCAAGATCTCTAGTGGTGTTCTGTCTAAAAACCTTGGCAAACCTAGGGTTATGAGCAAGAACAATGTAATCCTCCCATGCCTATGACTCACCTATACCTAATGGAAGGTCAAGCCTAGCAATCAACCTACACAACTCAGAGCGAGGAACAGTAGGATTGTAGTCCCAGTTATGCACAGATCCATCAGCATTGAAAGAAAGCCTAGACTGAACCCTAGTAGCGTGATCAGCCTTTTTCCTACAAGATTTCTGATGCCTAATTAAATGGCCAGCATAAGATCTAGCAGACAATTTACTCTTACACATTTTATAGATAACAGCAGTTCGAACCTTTTGACCATTCATAGTCTCATAGATCTCATCAAAATCAACCCAGACACTAGATTTACGCTTACCAAGGCATGAGGTAACATCTATGCTGTTGGAGCCGACCAGTGTCCCTGTCGCCATCGCCGACGGCGCCGGCTCCACCCCTCCACCACCATCGCCACCATCCAGATCGATCAGAGCAGAGCCGCTACTGACATCGATACCCAACAACGCAGCAGCGTCATCACGGATGTCGTCCTCCTCCTCTGGGAGCAACCCTGCCGCGATCAGGTCATCGTTGTTGGTGAGTGGATAGATGACATCGTCGTCATTCGCCATGGCGACCTTGACCGTGGATGGCTGATCTCCAGCACCGTTCCTCAACGGTGCGCGCGGCCATCGTGCCTGGTCTATGCCACAGGAAGAGGACGACGAGGCATCGGTAACCGACCTGCACGGAGGAGAAAAATAGAGTCAGAGAGATAGAGGTACAGATCCAGAGTCAGTGGAAGAGACACAAGTGGAGAAGACAGATCTAGGGTTAGGGTTAGGGTTAGTGGAGTACCTGCGCAACCGGAACCCGGTGCCGGAGATGACGAGGGCCACCCAGAGGAGAGAGACCGATTAGAAACGACGACGAATGGCGGAGGAGGGACGGACGGGAATACGGTCACAAACTCACATAGTTCACCGAGAGCGAGAGAGGAGAGAGGGAGAAGGGATGTAACACCCTAAAAATGACATTCTTTTAAAATTAGTAAATATGATTTATTTATGCAAATATGTGTGCATTAAAATATAGGAAAATAATAAATTTTGTGGAATTAAAATTTAAAAATAAGGTTAGAAACTTTTTGATGCATACATGCTGCTGCATATCTAATTTTGTGATGATTGATCTTGATTCAAATTTCAAATGAATTCAAAACTTATTTAAAAATGCTTTGGGAATCCATGTGGAAAAAGAAAAATGCAAAATTCATTTTTTCCCTCCCTTCTTCATTTCGGCCCATTGGCCCCTCTCCCTTTCCCTTCGGCCCCCGCACCGCACCCACTCTCCCCTTTCCCCATCAACCATGTTGCCCACCAGCCCTTTGCTTAGCCCGCCAAGCCAGCGCCGATATTGTAACGCCGCAGCCTTCCCTTTCCCCCTCTCCGTTCTGTTTGGGCACAGCAACCACTTGCACCAAGACTGCCCATTTCATGCTTAACTGCCCGCGCCACAACCGCTGTAGTCCTAGCCCCGCTTGTCAGCTCCTCCCCCCACCTTCCTCCCAGGCCCCAAAACCGCAGGAGGTCAAGCCAGAATCGCCCAAGCTCCACTCACGACGTGGGCGCGTCGCCCTCGCCCTGGCCTCTACAAAGCGAAGCCGAGACCCCCCCGCGCGCCCCCTGCTGCTCCCCGCTCCATTTTCGAACCCCCCGTGCTCGGAGGCCACAACAACCGTGATGCCGGGATCCACCGCCCGCCTCCGCGTGAACCGTCGTCTCCGAGCCGCCGTCGACTCAGTTCTCCCCGCTGTGAGCTTCACCGTGATCCCCTATCTCTCCCCATGCTGTTTGTTTCCCGTTTCATGTCCTCTAGCGCCCTAGCCGCGTGCGCCGACGACCTTCGCCTCGCCGGCCATGGCGACCATCTCGCCAGCCGTGCCCTCCAGCCACCTTCTTGGCCCAGCCTTGACCCCCCGCTCCCCCGCTTCTCCCCGGTGCCCTCAGTTGTTCGAACCGTGGCCCGTAGGGTCTTAACCGACCATGCCGGCAAGCTCCTCACCGCCGACAATGGAGAGCCACCGTGGCTGCCCCTGTTCCGGCCGGCCACCCTTTTTTTCTCTCTCCCCGGATCGATTTCTGGCCGTTCATTTCAAATCCGACGGCCAGGAATAGAAGATACCCCTTCGCGGGTGATTTTGCATAAGAGCCCCTGGACTTTTCTAAGTCTTAACCCGCAGCCCAAGACGTATTTCCTCGAATGCGCAATCTCGATTAGAAAGCGTAAACTCCACGGCTTAAGTCAAAAGTACGCTTTCAGTATTTACAGAAATGCCATTTGAACTGTTTCGCTTATAAAATTGTCGTTTTAGCTCCGAATTGATCCATTCAAATCGCGTTAGCTTCGTAATTTTATAAGCTACATGTTGGAGCTACTGTTAGTCAAGTTTGGAACTTTTTAAATTCATGATTAGATTTAACTAAATATAGGGCTATAGGAAAACCCGTTTAAATCATAACTTTAGCATTTTAGCTCCGTTTTTCGTGAACTTCGCGTTGACGTGATCGTAGCGAAACATAGATTAGTTTTACAGACATTTTATCTTGATTTCAATACTGTTGGTGTACTATTCTAATGATAGGAATGTTTGCTTTGCATGAATGCTTTTGGAATGTTGTATGTTGCCGTGTTGGTCGCGTTCAGACGGTGAGGAAAGCGTTGGAGACCAAGAACTCTTCGACGACCAGCAGGACCAGCACGAGTTTGTGAACCAAGGCAAGTATAGCATGGGCCTTCCTTGATGTCCTATTTCACTTTAATCAATTACTCATTTGCATGTGTCTAATTTTGATACCCGTAAGGACATCCTAGTGATTGTTATCCTGTTCCTTGTCTCCTATGGGTTAAATGCATATGGGTAGATTGCTAGTGCTCTAACTGAACTTGATATACATGTTGATGAATAATACTATGGAACAAAGTGAGTAACATGATTTATAACAACTGTTCCATAGGGCGAAAGGGCAAATGACCTTTGTTCATGTTGCTCCCTGCCCCTCCATAAGGACTTATCTGTCGGCAAAAGCTGGGGGCGACAAAGATTACAGCAGGAGAGTCATATGGCTCGACTTTAGCTCGATAATAGGACCTTTTTCTAGCTTGTTAGAGGTTACCTTTATGGCGCAAATGGGGCTTGCCACGTTGGGTATAGGACTGCCTCTGTTCCTATGTGTATAGCCGCGATGGATATGTGCCATAGGAAAGGGGGGTTCCTACATCTGCACCTTAAGAAACCTAAGCGGCCCTAACTTGTTAGAGAAACCTATGAAATGGCTTCATAGTGTACCCCTTACGCTCACCTTGGAAGTGACATGGGAGTAATTAACCCGGGCATATGGGGATCACGACTCATGGTGAATGTGCACCACCTCTGCAGAGGGTAACAAACTGTTATAACAGCCGTGCTCATGGTTACGAGCGGCTCGAAAAACTCACAGAATAGATGGCTACTTATAATGTTGTTTATACGAGATGATTATGATGATATTACGATGATGTTACATGACTCAATTGGATCGGATATATGATCACGTGGGTTTAAATGGGAGCTTAAGCATAACCTGATAATAGTTGAGGATAAAATCTTGACTTACTAAAAGTTCTAACTGCAGTAAACCAGTGTCAACCTTTTTGAGCTTCATAACCCCATGTTATCTTGTTGAGTACGGGACGTACTTACGCTTGTTTAATTTTCAATATTTGGATAAAAATCCCGGATGGGTAACAGATGCCAATGGATATGAGGAGTTTCCTGAAGATTATTAGGCTTGTGGTCAACCAGTTGACCTTCCCTGTGATGGAGTTCCACGAGTGTCATCTTTTTAATCTTCCGCTGTGTTGTGTAAGTCTATGTGATGTTATAATTCGTGATGTATGAGACACCGTGATGATACTTTTTATAATTTGTCAACTTGTGTGTGAGACTGATCCCTGGGCACACATGAGTTTAGTGCATTCAATTTTATCCTTAAAATTGGGTGTGACAAGGGAGGAGAGTGGAGACAGGGTTAGATAGATGGATCGAGGTCACCGAAGTCGGGGACGACGGACGAGATCAGTAGATCATGAGAGAGAGAGAGAGCTCAGATTCGCCAGATCGTGGATACGGCCAATGCGGGCGAGAGAGAGAGAGAGCAGAGATTGTGCCGTGGCGAGCCGGCGAGCGAGTGGGGATTAGGGTTAGGGTTGGGAGCGGACTACGGAGCTGGCTGTCGGCGAGGCGACTGGGTGAGCGGGAATCGGCTGCGCCGCGGCGAGCGAGTGGGGAACTGGGGATTAGGGTTAGGGTGATGAGCGGAGAGCGGAGCGAACGAGGAGGCGAGGCGACTGGGCGAGCCGCTTATATATGCGGGGGCGGGGCACGGGGAGGTTGGGAGGCGGCAGGACGGGCCGCTAGCGGGCCGGCTGTTCTGTAGCAGGCCGTGCCGTGCCGGCCCACGTGCTTGGGGTAAGGCCCAGGTATGGCTTGCTCCTCCGAGCTGGGCCAGCCCGGGCCCGCTAGCCTCCGTGCCGGGCCGTGCTTAGGCCGGGCCAAAAAAACGGGCCTTGGGCCGGGCCGACGGGCTCGGGCTGCATGGCCAACTATGCCAGCCGGTCGACACTTCCATCGACCATTTCATTCTTTCTCCCACTTTCTCTTTCTTCCACCTTGGATTTTGTTGACTTGTCTTAGCTATTATTCAGCTGACATGGCTTATTGTATCTGCTCTTAGCTTTGTTTGGCACACTGTGTATGAAATTAATACACGTGGGAGTAGTCCCACCTGTGTTGTTTAAAAAAAAAAGTCCAACCCGTGGAATGGGTTAGTCCCCGCCATCCACCCAATACATGTCTGGTTCAACTACCACGTGTCAACAGGCGGTGGTTCGTCCCAGCGCCAACAGGTATGCTGATTTAGCTATCCCACCGCTCTTTGTTATTGTTTGGAGCATTCACAGATGTGTACAGAGGTACAGGTATATCACGTACATGACAAATAAAAAATAAACAACAAAAAAACAAACTTATACAGTATGCATGGAGGTCCAAAAAATTTAAAAATAAAAAATTCATTGCCTTGGGTATTGAAATCAACAACACTGCCTTTTGCTTACCAGAAAAATAAAATTTGTAGCAAAAGAGTAAGTAAAGATATAAATAAAAGGTCTACAAAAACAAAAATGACCCAAAAAAGGAAAAAGAATCATAAAAATCAACATGTATGTATCCTAAAAGCAATGTGAATGGCCGAACACAAAAATGTAAGCAGCTAAAAAAGAGCTTTTCATTTTCTAAGCTCATAGCAGTATACATGAAGTTGCAAACTGGTTTGCTCATTACAAAGACAAAATTCATTGCCTTGGATATTGAAATCAACAATATTGCATGCTAATTCTAATTCTAACTTCTTATAATGTAAACCACCTTTAATAGCCTTTTCGCTCCAACTTGTACATGTTGCAAAAGCAAAGTACCAAAGAAGCCATTAATTTTAGTCAAAAGCATGCGCATGAGATAATTGTGACTAAAAAAATCTATAACAGACTAAGCCAAATTTTGACACCATGAATTATAAGATGCTTATTATAGATGACAAATTTAAGAACGATACATAGCAATGACCAAAATTATTGTGGTTCAACTCTCATAAGCTTGTGGACATGTTGAGTAAGAATTGCCTAGTCGCTGTTATCTCCGTTCCAGGCGGAAGAAGTGTGGAAAGCTTTGTTTAGTATTGGAGATTTAAAAGCACCTGGGCCGGATGGTTTACATACTGTTTTTTATAAAAGATTTTGGGACATGTTAGGAGATGACTTAGTTGGGGAGGTTCTCCAAGCTGTTAACAACTCAATGATCCCGGAGGGCTGGAATGACACTACTATTGTGATGATCCCAAAGGTGGAAAACCCGGACAAGGTATCTCAGTTTCGCCCAATCAGTTTATGCAACGTAGTTTATAAGGTTATCTCTAAACTGCATGCAAATCGGTTAAAGGCAATTCTACCAGAAATAATTAGCGAACACCAAAGTGCCTTTGTACCGGGGAGATTAATAACAGATAATATTTTAATCGCCTATGAATGTTTGCATGCTATCAAAAGGATGCAAGGGAATAAAGGGCTGTGTGCTGTTAAACTCGACATGCACAAAGCACACTAGTAAAAAAAGGGCTTCTATTCTCGGCTGCCAACCCCCTTTATTCCCAGTTACGCAGCCGGGAATAGAAGTTCAGGAATAAAGGGTTAATAGCCGGGAATAGAAGTGGACCTTTAGTCCCGGTTGGTGATATCAATCGGGACTAAAAAAGTAGCCACGCCAGTGTCTGGGCTGGCCCCTTTATTCCCGGTTGGTATTACCAACCGGGACTAAATGGTCTTTTTTTTCTTTTCCTGCTTGTTTCAATTGATGATTCTTTTTTGTTTTAATTTAGTTTTCGAATACGCATTATTCGCTGCAAAGTAATATACGTATACGCGCGCGTACTGTAAAGTTTTCGCTCGATCAATGCACGCAAGCAACACAAGTAAAAGTAAACTAAAACATAATATTACATTTCATCGTCACATGTAAAGTTTGCATTAATTGTACATTTCATCATCACATGTTCTTTGGATCAATATGAAATTTGACTTTCATCATCACATATTTGGGTCATAGTAAAACTCGCCGCCGGGAGTTAAGACCTGATCATTCAGAAATCCACCTATTATCTCTTGGATTGCTTTGAGATGGTGTGTGTCCAGGGTTTTTTCCTTCAACCAACGACTCTTCAATTTGAGATATGAGATAAAGAAAAAGTATATTAGTATATATATATATATGTATCAAGAATAATGATAAATAAATTGTATCTATCACGAATATATATATGTTGTCGATGTTTTACCACCGATAGCCTGCCACGGGGGTATCTGGGACAGTTGTTCGGGCTTCGGCGAATAGCGGAATTCGGCGGTTATGCAAAGAGACTCACGATTTATACTGGTTCAGGCCCTCGACTTGGTCGAGTAATAACCTTACGTCCAATTTTGGCGTTAGCCTGTTTGCGTTGTATTGCTTTGAGTATCGGGTATGCGTTCTCCTCTTACAATGGGTACCCTCACCAGCCCTTTATAGTCCAGGCGCTGAGAGGCGTTGTTTGTGTCCTATTCGGATACAAGGTCAGAGTCCTAAGCTACGCTTCGGGCGCCTTTCCTTGTATAGTTTGCGTTGGAGTTTCGGTTTTGCACGTTGCTTTGCTCCGCGTTCTTCTTGGCGATTGGGCTGTAGGCCTTGTTACCAAGGTCTACCTCCCTGCAATATGGTCCATGGGGGGCTCGTAGGGTTCCCCATCGACAAGCCCCCGAGCATTTCATGATTGAGCTTCAAGGGCCGAGTTGTTATAGTCTTGATCCGGGTCCTTCTTGAAGTGAAATCTTGAGATGGTCTTCTTTGATTCTTCTTTTGGCTGATGTGCACTTTTGCTTGATGTCCTCTGGGTTCTTTTTCCTTTGAGTGCAGCGAGTGCAATTTTGCAAAAAATGTACTCATTGAGTGTAGCCCCTGAGCCTTCTGTTTTTTGGTACAAAAAGCTGGAGGGTCAAAAAATTTGAAAATATGTTTTTCTGTGGTAGGTACTTGCAGCCCCCGAGCCTTCTCCGGGTTCTTTTCTGTTGAAAAGAAGCCGGAAGAAGGGTCTTGATTTGTACTCCTTTAATCTTTGTCTTTTGCTGGTCACGGATGGGTCTTGTATAGCCATGAGTGAGCGTTTTCTTTTACTTTTTGTCAGGAATCTTGCTTTTGGGTACTATTCGCCTTTGTTGCTTCGCTCTTTTGTTCTTTTTCTCTTTCTTTCTTGCGATCTTTAGCCTTGTTTACCTCTAGTTTGCTATAAATACCTTCTTTGTTGGTTGTGGTTCTTCCTTGAGTAGGAAATTTCTTCTTCAATTCTTTCTTCATTCGTAGATATGCTGGTGTGTGAGGTTGAGTAGCCCCCGAGCTTATGCTTGGTTGGTAATGATCGTGCTGCTCTATCTGTTCTTCTGTGTCCGAGCTGCCGCTGCCGCCGCCACTAGGTTCCTTGTTGCAATATTTAAGAATCTTGTCTCTATCTTATGTCTGAGTTTATTCGGTCCTGTTTGGCCGTCTGTAACCTTTGTATTTGTCTTCGATCAATGAGATTTATAATTTTTCTCCGTCCGAGTTCTTTTTAACTTTCGATATTGGTTTTTTCTGCTGCTGTCTCACATATTTTTGCTTTGCAGTCTTTATTTCAAGATCAGGATGTCTTGTTCGGTCCTCATGAGGCGCAATTTACTGCAATTGCTGAAGCCAATTTGAAAAGAAAGGAAGATGAGCTAGCTCGGACTGAAGTTGTCCTGACTTATGAGAAGACGCAGTGTGCTCTGATGGAGTCCGTCCTCAATGCTAAGGTGCTTGAGGCTGAGAAGGTGCGCGACTCATCTTTGCAGGCCGTTACTGCTGCTCAGAATGAGGTCTCCGCGTTGAAGAAAGAAAAAACTAGTGGGTTCTCCTTTCTTTGCATACTTGTTTTTTCTACCTTGTTTTTTCTTTGTTTCTTTGAGTTCTTTGTCTCATTTCTTTTCAGCTCTTGTTAAGGATAAGGAGAGTTGGCAGAAAGAACGAGAGGAGATGGTCAATATCCTCCGTACTTCTCAAAATCAAGCCGAGTCTGTAAGTTCTTCTTCTGATATTAAATTGAAAGAGGCCCAAGATTTATTTGCTCAGGCCAAGCTGATTAGATCTAGAGCTGACCGTGACCTTGTTCAGGCTTTGAAGTCAGTGCAAGATTTGCAGGAGAAGTTAGCAGCTGCCCATGATCAATTCCGGGCTCTCCAAACTAAGCTGATAGGTGCCCAAGATCAATTACGGGCTCTTGATGAAGCTGTGAAGCTTATTATTGCTGCTATTTGTCGCTAGGAGGACTTTGCTCAAGGGTTGAGAGGCATTATCCCGGTGTTGTCAACTCAATTTTTGAGTTTATCAAGGGTGGTTTTTACCATTGTGTAAACAATGTTATATCCTTCATCCAGGTTGCCACTCTTGATGCTCCGCTTCAGCAGATTGTAGATCCTTCCGTGACTGCAGATTTTGCGCAGCGATGGGATGAGGCGATGGTGGAGCTTGGTGGTCTTACAGACCAAATCTTGGAACAGATGGATGTGCTTCCTACTGTGCCTCCGGCTCCTTAGATGTTTTGTGTAATGAACTTGTGGTTTCTTGTAATATATACTTGTCTCTGAAAATATGATCAGGCTTTGCCCTGCTTTTGAATTTGTCTTTGACTGAAATGAGTAGGCTTCGACCTGTCTTTCTTTTTCTTCTGAGATGTCTTTGAATAATATGGAAAAGTTTCACCCTGTCTTTCCTTGTGGCTTTTTTCTGCTTTGCCATAGCTTGTTTCTTCGCTCTTTGGGTCGGCGACCGAGTTGTTTGGAGTGTTTGTGCCGCTCTTTGGGCAAAGTAGTCGATTGTACCACTCTTGGGGTAGACGATCGAGTTGTTGGAGTGTTTGTGCCCCTCCTTGGGCAACGTAGTCGATCGTGTCGCCCTTGGGGTAGGGGACCGAGTTGTTGGAGTGCTTGTGTCCCTCTTTGGGCGAAGTAGTTGATCGTACCACTCTTGTGGTAGGCGATCGAGCTGTTGGAGTGCTTGTGCCGCTTCTTAGGCGAATTAGTCGATCGTACCACTCTTGAGGTAGGCGACCGAGCTGTTGGAGTGCTTGTGCCGCTTCTTGGGCGAAGTAGTCGATCGTACCACTCTTGGGGTAGGCGACCGAGTTGTTGGAGTGTTTGTGCCGCTTCTTAGGCGAAGTAGTCGATCGTACCACTCTTGGGGTAGGCGACCGAGCTGTTGGAGTGCTTGTGCCACTTCTTGGGCGAAATAGTCGATCGTACCACTCTTGGGGTAGGCGACCGAGTTGTTGGAGTGTTTGTGCCGCTTCTTGGGCGAAGTAGTCGATCGTACCACTCTTGGGGTAGGCGACCGAGTTGTTGGAGTGCTTGTGCCGCTTCTTGGGCGAAGTATTCGATCGTACCACTCTTGGGGTAGGCGACCGGACCCGTATAGCACAACCGTTTCCGGGTTGGCTGTTTGTAGGGTAAGTAAGCAATCGTACCAGCTCTTGGGGTAAGCGATTGCGCCAGATATATTTAACAACCGTTTCGGGTTGAGCTTGTTTGCGTGGCTGCCCTTTTCCCCAACCTGATTATGGGTTGGTTACATCCAGTTGATGCGGGGTTGTCGATCGTACCATCTCTTTATGGTAGAGTGACAAATGCTAGCTTGGGTCTCCTTACCCAAGAAGCTATTTGGCCGTTGGCCGTCAGTCAGACCATCTCCATATGGTTGAGTGACAAGATTGCCCATGTAGCACAACCGTTTCCGGGTTGGCTGTTAACAGGGAAGCCCCTTTTTCCCCAACCTGATTACGGGTTGGTTCTGTCCGTTGGACATGGCTCATATTTGAAGCTGTTCTTCTTGAATAATCTCTGTTTTATTTCTCTTGAAACTTGAGTACAATCTGTTGTACTTAATTGTAGAATCTTTTGAGCTGGCTGATATGCCAAGTGTTCTTTACGGGTATTTCATCTGGAGTCATCAACTCGTATGTGCCCGGTCCTGTTGTTGTCTTTACTATGAAGGGTCCTTCCTATGGACTGAGTAGTTTGTGTCGTCCATCTTTCTTCTAGATTAGTCGTAGTACTGAGTCCCCTGGCTTTAGTGATCGGGGTTGAGTACTTTTGTCACAATGTCTTTGTAACCCTTGCTGATATCTTGCATTTTGTATGATTGCACTGTCTCTTATTTCTTCTATTGAATCAATTTCTAACCGCCTTGTTTCTTCTGCTTCGCCTTCTTCATATTGTTCTATTCTTGGAGATAGCCATATTAAGTCGGCTGGTAGTACTGCCTCTGATCCGTAGACCAGAAAGAACGGTGAGTATCTAGTTGCTCTGTTGATCTGGGTTCTTAGACCCCATACTACTTTTGGTAATTCGTCGATCCATTTTCCACCACACTCTTTCAAATCTTCATATAATCTTGGTTTTAAACCTTGTAATATGAGTCCATTTGCTCTTTCGACTTGTCCATTGGCCTGCGGGTATGCTACTGATGCAAAGTCGATTTCTATCCCACAATCTCTTGCCCAGTATTGGAATTCTCTTGCTGTAAATGGTGAACCAAGATCTGTGATTATTCTGTTG
The DNA here is from genome assembly GCA_904845875.1 of Miscanthus lutarioriparius. NCBI lineage: Eukaryota > Viridiplantae > Streptophyta > Magnoliopsida > Poales > Poaceae > Miscanthus > Miscanthus lutarioriparius. The sequence goes on from CAJGYO010000018.1 coordinate 30,814,884, forward strand.
GGCATGCCGAACCTATGCATGATGTCTTATGTGAATTCCACTGCCTTTTCTGCACTGTATTTGACTAAAGGTTTGTATTCAATCCACTCTGTAAATTTGTCGATTGCCACAAATATGTATTCGAAGCCTCCTTTTGCTTTTTTGAGTGGTCTGACTTGATCCAGCCCCCAGCATGAGAACGGCCGAGCCGGCGGTATGCATATTAAGTTGTGAGCCGGCACATGTGATTGCCTAGCAAACATTTGGCAATTCTTGCATGTTCTGACGAGCTCTTCTGCATCTTTGAGTGCTGTTGGCCAATAGAAACCGGTTCTGAATGCTTTGCCGACTAGTGTCCTAGAGGCTGCATGATTTCCACAGCATCCTGAGTGGATTTCGTCCAAGATTTCCTTTCCTTTATCTGTCGGAACACATTTAAGCAGTACTCCTGATGATGCTGCTCTTTTGTATAGTTTATCCCCCACCAGAACGTAGTTTTTGCTTCTTCGTACAACCTGAGTTGCTTCTGCTTTGTCTTCGGGTAGTTTCTTCTCTTTGATAAAATCAATGTATGTTTGTCTCCAATCACTTTGTATGACCATGATGTGTCTTGACTGGTCTGGTTCTTCTGCTTGATCTATTTCCATTGGATCTGTTGTCTCCTTCTCTTTTTCTATGTTTCCAAGTTGTTTGATGGATGAGGCTGTGAGTTCTTCCACAAATATACCGGGTGGTACTTTTGCTCTATCTGATCCTAATTTGGCTAGCACATCTGCTGCAACGTTGGAATCTCTTAGTACATGATGGATTTCGAGCCCTTGGAAATTTTTCTCCAATTTTCTGACTTCTGCACAGTACGCATCCATATTATCTTTTGTACAATCCCAATCCTTGTTGACTTGATTGATTACTACAGCTGAATCACCGTAGACAAGTAGTCTTTTGATCCCAAGCGAGCTTGCAACTCTTAGACCGTGTATTAATGCTTCGTATTCTGCCTCATTGTTAGTTGCCTGCCAAAGTATTTGTAGCACATATTTTAACTGTCTCCCTTCTGGTGATATGAATAGTACTCCTGCTCCAGCTCCTCCTAACTTTAGGGAACCGTCAAAATACATTTTCCAATGATCAAGTATTGGTTCGGGTTCTTTTTGACTGATTTCTGTCCATTCAGCAATGAAGTCGGATAATGCTTGAGATTTGATTGCTGTTCTTGGTTTGAAGTCTAGGTTGAGAGCACCGAGTTCTACTGCCCATTTTGATATCCGACCTGTTGCATCTTTGTTGCGTAGAATGTCTTGAAGTGGAAAATTGGTTACCACTGTAATCTTGTGTTCATGGAAATAATGTCTCAGCTTTCTTGATGATATCAACACTGCATAAAGTAGTTTTTGCACGTGTGGGTATCTCACTTTTGATTCTGTTAGTACTTCGCTTATGTAATAGACTGGTCTTTGCATTTTGTATGCGTGTCCGGGTTCTTCTCTCTCAATCACAATTGCTGTGCTAACAACGTTCTTGGTTGCTGTAATGTATAACATCATGTCCTCTTTGTCTTTTGGTGGTGTCATTACTGGTGATGATGCCAAGTATTATTTTAACTTTTGGAATGCTTCTTCTGCCTCTTCTGTCCATTCAAAATTTCCTGCCTTTTTCAATAATTTGAAGAAAGGTAGCCCTTTTTCTCCTAGTCGGGAGATGAATCTGTTGAGTGCTGCCATGCATCCTGTAAGCTTCTGTATGTCTTTAATTTTCTTTGGAGGTTTCATATCCATGATGGCTTTAACCTGCTTTGTACTTGCTTCAATTCCTCGGTTATTGACTAGAAACCCGAGTAGTTGTCCTGATGGTACCCCAAAAACACACTTTGTGGGGTTTATCTTCCACTGCCATGCTTTTAGATTCTTAAAAGTCTCCTCGAGGTCTTCTATCAATGATCCGGGTTCTTTTGTCTTGATTACTACATCATCAATGTATGCTTCTGCATTTCTTCCGACTTGACTCCCCAAGCAAGTTTGAATTGCTCTTTGATATGTTGCCCCTGCATTTTTTAGCCCAAAAGGCATTGATTTATAGCAATATGCCTCAAAGGGTGTAATGAACGAAGTCTTGCTCTGGTCTTCTTCTCTTAAGGATATTTGATGATAGCCTGAATAGCAATCTAGAAAGGATAACAGAGCTGATCCTGCTGTCGAGTCGATGATTTGATCAATCCTTGGTGGGACATATGGATCTTTTGAGCAATGTTTGTTGAGGTCTGTGTAGTCGATGCACATGTGCCATTCTTTTGAATTCTTCTTCTCTACTAGGACCGGGTTGGCAAGTCAATCCGGGTTGATTATTTCTCTGATGAATCCTGCTGCCATGAGCTTGGTGATCTCTTTTTTGATTGCTGCTTTTCTGTCTGGAGCGAATCTTCGTAACTTCTGCTTAACAGGTTTGGACCCTTTGTTCACATCAATTATGTGCTCATCCAACTCCCTTGGGACCCCTGGCATGTCTGCTGGCTTCCAAGAGAAAATATCTTTGTTGTCCCGAAGAAAGTTGGTGAGCGCGAGTTCCTATTTGGGGTCAAGATTTGCACTGATGATTGCCGTCTTCTCCGGATCACCAGTCAGTAGGTCAATAGTCTTGGTAGCGGCTTCTTTTGGTGGTGCAAAGTTGCTTGGCTTCTTAGCCGGTATCTTAATCTCATCTGGGTTCATTTCGTTGGCCAGCATTGCAATCTCCTTTCCTTCCTTTATATCTTGTAATCTTTCAGATATTTGTACTGCTTGTATGTCACAATCATGTGCTTTCTTTAGATCTCCTTTCAATGATAATACGCCCTTTGTTGTTGGCATATTGAGTAGTAGGTATGGATAATGTGGTACTGCCATGTATTTTGTTAAAGCTGGTCTCCCAAGTATTGCGTGGTAGCATAATTCAAAGTCTGCAACTTCGAATTTGATGAATTTCGTCCGGTATTTGTCTGGTGTGCCAAAGGTGATAGGTAGGGTTATCTGTCCGAGGGGCATAGCTGCTCTGCCGGGTACTATTCCTAGAATGGTGTGCTTGTGGGTGTCATTAGACCTTCATAATCTAGATTCATCCTTTTGAGAGTATCTGCGAAAATTATGTTAAGCCCGGCTCCTCCATCGATGAGTACTTTAGTTACTGCTAGTCCTGCGATAGTCGGACCTAGTACCAGCGGGTAGCATCCTGCGTTTGCTGCATTGGTCCATTGGTCTTCTCTTGTGAAGTGGATGGGGTACTCTGACCAATCTAGATATCTTGGGATGGCTGGTTCAGCTGCCATGATGGCTCTGTGAGCTAGTTTTTCTTGTCTTTTGCTTCGTGTGTTAGGAACACCTGAAAATATCACCGCTAATTGGCGTTGGGGTTCTTGATAATCTCCTTCAGCTCTCTTTTCCTCCTTCTTGGATTCTTCTTGCTTTGGCTCTGAGTTGTTTTGATTCCTGTTTTCTCTCTTCATGAATTGCCGCTGAAAAGTGCTGCATTCAACTAACTTGTGTCTGGCCCCTGGGTGTATGTGACACGGCATGTTTTCTATGTTTTCCGGCGCTCTTCCTCGGTAGTTGTTACTCTGATAGTTGCTATTACTGTTGTAACCGCTGTTGTTACGGTTGTTGCTATTGTTGTAGTTGCCATTGTGATTGCTACCATTGCTATCATTGCCGTTGCCATTGTATCTTCTTTTGTTGTCTGTGGTTGCCACCATATTGTCCTGCCTTGGTCTTTTGTCTTGCTGTCTGTAATCGGGTCTTCTATTCTCTGGGTTGTCCCTAGCAAATCTGTGCCGAGTTCTTTCTTCTGACGAAATTAGCTTCTCAACAACCCTCTTGAAGTCTTCATTTGTTCTTGGGTTCTCATTGAAATAGTCCTTGTATTGCCAGTTTGCCCAGATTCCTTCTGCAAAGGCCTCTATCACCTCCCTATCAGTAATGTCGTGGACTTGAGCCCTGAATTCTCCAAATCTTCTATAGTATTCCCTTAGACTTTCTTCTCTCCTTTGCTTTACTCCTTTCAATTCGGCTATAGTCATTGGATGGGTAATAATGCCTGCGAAGTTGTTGCAGAAAGCTTCTTGCAAGTCTTCCCAATACCTGATTGATCTTGGCCTCAATTTGTCAAACCATTGTAGCGGCATTGCTTCGAGGGCCATTGGGAAGAATAGAGCCTTGATGTCGTCGTCTCCTCCAGCTAATTCAATAGATTGGGAGTAAACCCTTAGCCATTGTCTTGGTTCGACTTTGCCATCATACTTGGAATGATTTGCTGGTTTAAACTTGTGCGGTAGCTTTAAAGTTTGTAGTCTTCCTGCGAAACAAGGGAATCTGTCGTATGGTTCCGTTCTTCCGTAATCTGGCGATCTTGCCCTTCTGTAATAAGACCTGTCTTCTTTTAACTCAGACTCTCCGTAGTCATCTTCTTTGTCAAATCTTCTTGATATTTCTCGGTAGCGTTGGCTCAATTCTGATTTGTCTCTTTCTTGTTGCTTTGAGTAGTGTTCCTTCCTTCCATTGATATCAGCACTTTCTACTGGTCCTATCCTTTGAAAATTCAATTTTTTGGGTGGCTGCTCCCTTTGTGGCTCCTGTGGAATTTCTTCGCCGGGTTGTTTTTCTGATCCCCCGACTTCTTTCTTCTGGTCTTCCTTTGCTTTCCCGTTATTCGTGAGGGTGTACAACTCCTTTGTTAATTCTTCAATTCTTTCCCTTTTTGTATTTTTGTGGCTTCTTTTTCTGCCTTCTTTCTGTTGTATTCCGTTAGCTCCGCTTTGTATTTATTTTAGACTTGCTTCCTTTGTTTAGCCCGGTTCCTCCTTCCAGCTTTCAATTTGTTCTTCTTTAACCTTGCTAGTCTTTGCTCATCATTTTCGTTGCTGTCACTTTTCTCATCTGGCGAGATGTTGCCTTCTAATTCGTCTGAAGATTTTATATTTGGTATCTGTGGTGGTTCCAAAGGTTGTTCTAACTGCTCTGCCATGTATACAGTATACCTCTTCTGAGCTCTTCTTGCACGGTATTTCATCCTTCGTTTGGTTGAGCTGTCTGTAGCTTCTGAACTGGATCCGAGTTCTTTTCCCTCTTGATAAGGTAGTTCTTCAACGCGCGTGCCAGTCTGGGCTTTGCTTGAGGTGAAAGAACCTAGCTAATGCACCACACAATCTTGTGGGGTCACTATCATGATCATCCCTTCTTGTGCTCCCTCCAGGAGTATTCTTCTTGCTGAGTTCATCTTGTTTTGGGTAAAGTGTTGATAGGCTGATGCCGCGTTGCGCAGTCCGTAAGTTCCCAAGTTCTTCTTTGAGTTGTACGGGTCGTATCCCTTCGCGATCGTTGTTGTGTCTCCGAGTCCAATTAGGCTTGGCTCTTGTGCCATGAAGATTGTCTTGGGATCGGGTTGTATCTCTTTTTCAGAGTCGATTTCATATCCACTTTCTTCCTTATTCTGAGTTGTATCCGAAGTTGAGAGTTTCGTCATCTTCTCAGCGAGTTTGTATTGAACTTCGTCATCGAATTCTTTTTCTTCTCGGAGACGGGTACGAAGCTTGCCGTCACCGTCAGCCTTGCAGATCCAGGATCCGAAGACAAAGGTTGTTCCCGCCGAAAAGGTCATCTTGAGGTTGAGGTCCGCCGAACTCTCGAGAAAAAATTCATCGAAAGCCCCTACCTGGCGCGCCAGCTGTCGATGTTTTACCACCGATAGCCTGCCACGGGGATACCCGGGACAGTTGTTCGGGCTTCGGCGAATAGCGGAATTCAGCGGTTACGCAAAGAGACTGACAATTTATACTGGTTCAGGCCCTCGACTTGGTCGAGTAATAACCTTATGTCCAGTTTTGGCGTTAGCCTGTTTGCGTTGTATTGCTTTGAGTATCGGGTATGCGTTCTCCTCGTACAATGGGTACCCTCACTAGCCCTTTATAGTCCAGGCGCTGAGAGGCGTTGTTTGTGTCCTATTCGGATACAAGGTCAGAGTCCTAAGCTACGCTTCGAGCGCCTTTCCTTGTATAGTTTGCGTTGGAGTTTTGGTTTTGCACGTTGCTTTGCTCCGCGTTCTTCTTGGCGATTGGGCTGTAGGCCTTGTTACCAAGGTCTACCTCCCCTGCAGTATGGTCCATGGGGGGCCCGTAGGGTTCCCCATCGACATATGTGTACACTTACCCTTTTTTTCTCTAGACTAGTTCTTTTTTAGCACACTCTCATGAACTCGCAAACATAGTATCCACAGAGATTGGTCCCCTGGGGCTGCCGCAGAACCCACTTTACGAGAAAAAGATTCGTCATCATCCTATCATAGGGAAATTGAACTAAGGTAGGTATATAGTACTTACTTTGTATAGCACTACTTTCAGTGGCACTTTGCGTTTCATATGGTGTTCCTGTCAGACCTTTTCCCAACAACTACCAAATAACATAAAAAATATTTGGACCATTAATTTGCATGCAGAGAGACTGAAATAGTTTTGCTAGTGAGACTGTAATTACCTCTGAATAATATCTATCATCTCTTGGAACTCTTTTTGCTCTTTTCTCATCGAGTCCCAGATGCCTAGATGACCTTTCTCCAGATCGAGTTCCATCAATATCCAGTGTTCACTGCCATGTCCATTAACACTCATTAATTAGCTAACAGGTACAGTGAACATATATATATGGATACACGATCGTCGACATTATGAACACTTACCTGAAGTTGTAGGGGAAGAGTATACATTTCTTGTCACGTTGCTTCTCTAAGAACATCTTGATATTGACCGCCATTTCTGCTTTCCATGTTGGTTGGGGTTTAGGGTTTTTGAATACGATATGTGGATCAATGAAACCAATATCAGTACACCCTCTCTTTTTGCACTCTCCCATCTCAAACCTGCATCATATATATAGAGTGAGGATAATAAACACAGACATGTACTAACGTAGCGACTTATTATTAATTAGTAGAAAGAATCACTTACAGACAATAGCAGCTGATGAAAGTCTTGTCGAGAGAGTTCCGGTGGACTAGTTGGTGTAATTCAGCTAACTCAATGTACATAACGTCATCGCCATGGAACCAATGGTCGTCTTTGATTCTGACAGAAATATAGAACTCATTCCAGTGACAGGCGTCGAGGTACAAGGTGTTTAGCTTGAACAATTGTGTACCCAGTTCATTGATGGTCTTAGGATTCCATAGACTCCTGCCATGCTCATATTTCTGCCATTCATCCGCTACCGGCGCACTTTCGAAGAGGAAATCGCCAAGGTCGATACCTCTCATAGCATAAAAGTTAGCAAGTTCCGCCATATCCACTTCTTTATCAGCAGGTATTTCCATCATATCCAGCATATCTATGTTTGAACCATATTCATTAGCAATAACTAGAGGAGGGACTGATTGCAATTCTTGTTCTCCGAGTTGTGCAACAGTTTTCCCTGCTTTAGCAGCTTTCTTGATTATCTTGCTAAGAGTGCGGTCAAAGTCTGATGGTGGCGAGGGCTTACGAGCTTGCCGCCTCTTTTTCTGCTCAGCTTCCACCATCCGCCTTAGTTTAGCTGGAGGTAGGTGGAAGTGCTTCTGCTCCTGCTGCTTCCTCTTCCCTGTGCCTGAGAAGAATGCTTCGACGGTTTTTTAACCGCATCATCTAACTCCTCTTTACTCATTTCACCAGGCAATTTCTGTGGAATTGGCCTTGGTTTCACGGGGGCCTTCTTGGTCGTCTTCGCCGGCGGGGCAGATGGCTTATTTGTTTGCAGCCGTCTTCCCTGGTTCATGGGAGGAGGTGGGGGAACAGGCGTTGGAGACCTTCGAGGCGGCGTTGGGGAACGCCTTGGAGGCGGTGGCGGCGGCGGTGGAGACCGTCTTGGAGATGGTGGGGATGCAGCCGTGTCTTCTACCCCATCGTAACCGCCGCCCGGAGCACTATGCTGGTCTGGTGATTGTACTATTGGACTTAGGTTGGGGGAGGCCCTGCTGTGTGCGTACAGAAGACAATGAGTCAATTGTTATTTAAGAGGCAATATAAAATTAATAAAAAAAATTGTTTCGTTCACTTTCATCCGTACCTATTGTGCGGCAACGGCTTCCTGGGAATATTGATGTAGCGCTTGCGCCATGCAATGAATGACTTCTCTGCTTCTCCCACGGTCTTCTCCCCATCACCTCCATGAATGTCAAGAGGCACATCGCTAAAACCTTCAATAGCTTTATCCACCGAGACGGTAGCATATCCAGCTGGTACTACTGCCCCATGGATTCTTGGTGTCTTGGTACGGTCGATAGGGTTTACAACACCAATAGCCACCTTCACTGTGCCATTATCTTTTGGAATGTGCAGCTCACATGATGTAAAAGGTTCAGTGACGTCATCCACGGGGAAGCGCAGCTCTGCATCATTTATGGCATCAGGCAGCTCCGTAGAAGCACAACTGCTTCTCAACTGATCAGAGCTAATGTTGATTTCCGGAGCTGTTGTAATCCCGTGGGCACTCAATTGTATTTGCACTTGCCTTGCGACTTCCTCTTGCATTTTCGCTTGCATTTCTTTTTCTCGCCTTTGTGATTCAAGCACCGCTCCCCGTGACTCAATAACATATTGCTGCAAGATGCGGATGTGTTTTGATAGGGTGATGGGGTGGAGTGGTGCTTTCTGGAAAAAAATTATGGGGCGCATGGGTTTTGATCAGAGATGGATCAATTTAATGATGGCTTGTGTTTCATCAGTCCGTTATAGGGTCAGGTTTAACTCTATGGAAACGGATTTTTTCTCGCCAACAAGGGGTCTGAGGCAGGGTGACCTTTGTCCCCATATTTATTTCTTCTGGTGGCAGAAGGACTGTCAAGTTTGATTAATGGCGCTGAAGAGAGAGGAGAATTGGAAGGTATAAGGGTGTGTAGAGAGGCGCCAGTCATCTCACATCTCTTATTTGCTGATGATTCTTTGATTTTATTACGGGTTGATAAGCGGAACGCAGAAAAGCTCAGTCCATTTTGGACGAGTATTGTTCAAATTCGGGGCAGATGTTAAGTACTGCAAAATCAAGTATTTATTTTTCGGGGAACACAGATGTTGACGTTAAAGTGGAGGTTTGTGAAGCATTGGAGATCATGACTGAATCCCTAAATGATAAGTATCTGGGTCTACCAGCACTAGTCGGAGCAGAGAAGTCAGACTATTATAGACACTTGGTTGATAGAGTGAGAACGAGAATCAGTGGATGGAATACAAAGCTTTTGAGTCTCGGGGGTAAGGAGGTGCTCATCAAGTCCATTGCTCAGTCAATACCAACTTTTGCTATGATGGTGTTTAAAATTCCGAAAAATGTGTGCAAAGGAATCACAGACGCCATATCGCAATTTTGGTGGGGAGATGACAATTAGAACATGAAGATGCACTGGCAGGCGTGGTGGAAGCTATGTATCCCAAAATAGAGGGGTGGTATGGGGTTCAGAGATATGGAGTGTTTTAATCAGGCTCTGCTAGCAAAGCAAATTTGGAGACTTTTATGTAATCCAGAATCTCTATGTGCCAGACTTCTTACACTTGGCAAAGTATAATAGCAGGTCTGGAATGCTTTAGAAAAGGATGTGTTTGGCGTGTAGGAGATGGGGAACAGATCAACATTTGGACAGATAACTGGCTGCCATCGAGCCAGAATCTGAAAATTCAGACTCCACGGGGAAATAATTTGGTGACTTCGGTGAGTGAATTAATCAACCCAGTCACGGGCACCTGGGATGCTGATCTGATCAAGTCTCTTCTGGACAGTGGATGTACACCGAATTCTTCAGATTCCGTTGACAGCAGGAAGGGAAGATGTGGTGGCTTGGCACTATAACAAAAATGGATTGTTTTCGGTAAGATCAGCGTACCACGTCCAATGGTCTCACAAGTTTGGAAACAACCACAGAGCAAGTTTTCCGAGTGGGACTGGCAATAACCAAGTCTGGAAGGCGCTGTGGAACTTGGATGTACCAGCGAAAATTAAAATATTTGACTGGCGAGTGCTCCACGGAATTGTTCCATGCCGTGCAATACTAGCAAATAGACACATCGGAAATTCTGGGAGCTGCCCGGTTTGTGAGGTGGGATGCGAGGACATCAAGCATGTGTTGTTCATGTGCCCAAGAGCGAAGGATGTGTGGTGTCAGTTGGGCTTATGGCAACGGCTGGAAGAAATCCTAATTGAAGACAGGTCGGTTTCAGTATTGTTGCAGGAAATATTAAGAAGAGGAGATCCAGCTCCAAACTTTGGTGGAGTCGGCTTTGCGGAAGCAATCCTTACTGGGAGCTGGTATATATGGTGGGAGAGAAGACAGAAGGCGCATGGCGAAGCCCTTTGGCCAACTCACCGAACGGCCCTGGCGGTAGCTGCTCTTGCAACAAATTATATGTTGGCGCAGAGGACATGTTCAAAGATACGCAAGGGATGGTCCAAGCCGCCAGAGGGGAAATTGATGATCAATGTTGATGCAAGTTTTGATAGTGATACGGGAAGTGGAAGCACGGGGGTTGTAATTAGAGATGCCACTGGCGAATGTGTTGCGGCGTCATGCTGCCATTTGCCCCATGTTACTGATGCAGCTATGGCGGAAGCGTATGCGCTAAGAGACGGCCTGCAACTAGCTCTACAAATTGGGAGTAATCGTTTCATTGTTCAGGCAGATTGTATGATGGTGGTCGAAACAATGAAGGAGGGGGGGGTTTTCGGCAACTTCGGCAGCACCAATTTACGATGATTGCTACAATATGTGGAGAGATTTTGTGGATGTTTCAATCGAACATTGCCATAGGGATGCCAATCGGGTTGCTCATGAAATAGCTAGGAGATGTTTCATTAGTAGACAATCATGTATTTGGGTCGATGAACCCCCTAGTTTTCTTCTTGAGTTTTTTTATGAACGATGTAACTATTCTGATGAATCAATAAAGTTGCCGATGGGCATTCCCTCAAAAAAAAAAAAAAAGAGTTGCCTAGTATAGTTGTTATCATTGGGTAATGAAAATTTCATTATAACAAGGAAGCACTTCTCCCATTTTGCAATTAAGCTATCTGTACCAACAAAAAAATGTAGTTTTATCGTACCGTCCAACACAAATTATTGTCATGTGACTGAACACTAGAAGGCCTCATATATAAGCCATGCAACTGGTGCATTGCATTGAAGATTATTTCTGCAAAAGTATATAAAGAATCAAATCACATATAAGCCCAAGAGTAGTTTAGTTAAAAATTGAATGAATTAGTTTCACATTGAATTGAACTAGCTTGTATACTACTATAGATCAATGGATCATCAACTAGAGTTTGAAGAGGAGGGAGGGAGAGACCCGGTCAGACCGGGAGAAGATGGGGTTTTAGCAAAGCCATCACTAAGGAAGAAGTCTCTCTTAGCCGAAGGAGAGGTTAATAAACTACTCCATGCTCTCTATTGTCTAACAAGCATTTTCATGTTCCTTATGTCATGTTCTAAGATCTGTTTGCACTTCAAGAAACCATGCAATTTTTTAGAACAATGAGCACTGACAATGAACACGTCATGCACGTTACTTATGTAGTAACCGGCAAACTGCATAAGTAAGCCATGCAATCAACATTTCATCTTATTAGATGACTGCATAACACTTCAAGACTACTGCACTAGAGACTACTGATGCATGGCTTGGGTAGCTGGTGAGAACATAAACCATATTGTTAAACATGCTAAACACCTCAAATAACAATGGTTTCAACTCACAGTCATGGCTGTAGCTATATGAAAACTACAACATGAACATAAATAATTGTGAGATTGTGTTCAGAAATGATGATCAAAAATTCTTTTTTATCATATTATCCAACACAAGAAATTATTGTTGGTGTTGACAATGCACTCATCAAGGGGGAGATTGCGAACACAAGGTTGATATGTGCCCTTGTGTGTCGAGTTGTGATGAGTGATTGTCAGGAGATGATAGGCTATGGTTGAGTTTGGAGACTGACCATGGCATGAGTGTGTGTGCAACATGTCTCTTGGTTGTATTGGTGTGTAGGTGTGGAGCACAGAGACGGTCGCTGGGCATGGAGAAGGTCAAGTAGAGACGTGTCGTACCGATGGACTAGGAGCGATAAAGAACGGACGTGAGGCTTAGATCGAGGGACCAAGATGGCTGGAAGACTAACCGTGGGTAGCTGACACTTGGGGACACCAACAAGCAAGAGCACATGAGGAGGAGTAGACCATGTTGACCAAGTCAAGATGACGACTGACCAAGTCAAGCGGAGGCGCAAGAGAACTTGGTGATCAGGCGGTCGAGGATGACAATGACACATGTCGAGATCGTGGAAGAGGCCTAGTGGATACGCTTCTCTAGATGGTTTGGTGGTTTAGGCCTCAAAACCACCGGTGGACGGTTTATTGGGTTTCGGCAAGAATGGGAGGAGACACATGGCGTTATCGCGAAGCTTGCATCGAGGCAAAGCAAAATCGTGAAGAGCCCATGGCCATTGGATGCTTGGATCTCAAGTTGTTTCATTTGTCCCAGGGGTTAAGTGGTTCAGCCAAAATATCTAAGGGCATATTAGGGGTTATGTAATAGATCTATAAATAAGAGGATGGCTACTCCTAACCAGCTATCTCTCTGGTTGTCATTCTTAGGATTCCTGGTCTCTATTTTTCCTTTGTTTTTGCTGTTGAGATCCATAGTGTAGAGAGTGACTACTCTGTTGTGTTTAGTCTTTTCTCTGTAAGAACCTGATCTTGTTGGTGCTTAAAATAAAGCAAGTTGACCTCGGAATTTTCTATTATACTATCCAACACAAGAAGTTAGTATCCAACTCACCAGCAGTTTATTGCATTGCTTCGTCGAACCATGTAAATTCAAATCCTACACTGCACACCTTTTGCTTGGCTAGATGTCTAAAACACTCTACAACCTGTTATCTAAATAACCTAATCTAACAATGCACGACAGTAAGGCAATGTTGCTGCAGAGCTGACCTGCTCATTTATGCTGGCTGGATGGATGGATAATGTGAAGTAAAAATAATTTGTGCTTGTGCCTACTAATCAGAGGCAGTGTAGACATTGAGGAAACCAATCAAATCGGCAGCAGGAAGAAGAGGAAACCACGCAAACTCATTGAAGGGAACAAAATGAAAGGGGTATCTAATCTAAGCCTAACTAGCCAAAACGGCGCTGGTGTTACGGGTGACGGACTAACAGCCGACCAGTGAATTATTGCATCCTTTGGAACCGGCTAATCTATCAACCAGATTGAGCAACCCTAACTAGCGAAGGTGGAGGGAGATGTGGGCATTAAGAATGCATCGAGAAACCCTAGAGAGGTAAGGAGATGTGGTCGACCTGCGGAGGTGGAGGTGCCCATGCCTCGAGCTAGGGCGATGAAGACGATGGTGATGGCAGAGAAGACGCAATGGCTAGTACCGCTCCTAGGATTTTGAGGGCTCTCTGGCGAACTTGTCACGATGACTCCTCTAGACCATGTACAAAATCTTATAATATATATAGGCGTTAATTTTACTTGCAAAGTGAAAACAAATCTAATGGTCAATTTCAAATTTAACATGTCTGATAATTATAGAGGAACAATGTAAACTAAAACAATAATATATTTGTACTTCTAGAACTAATATGATTACCTTAAGGAAGAATAGAACTCCATCATATCCATTGCTTCTCATAAGAGGATACTTCTTTGGGCATTTCTTGATGCAAAATCATCAAGGACGGTATTGAGATCAATAGTGTCCAAGATATCCTTCTTGACGATGCATATAGCCAAGCCATTTAACCTTTCTTGTGACATAGTTGATCTCAAATAATTCTTCAACAACGTCAATTTTGAGAAACTTCTTTCAGACCAAGCTATAGTCACAGGTACAGTTAAGAGGATTCGATAGGCAACTGAAACATTTAGATAGCAATCCGTAGCCACAGCACAGTCCAGAATCTCAGGCACTGACGTCAAAGAATCTGGCAAAGTCACTTACAACACCTTTAATTTTGAAAAAACAAAATCATTGATCTCAACATCAGATGAGTTATCATGAGACAAATTTTTCACAAAATTCTTGCAGCGCAACCAAATATTAGCTTCATCCAAGGATTTCAAATTTTCTGAGTTGAACAAGAACCCAAAAGCTTTATCAAATGCTTTCATATGCTCAAATCTACTAATCAATGAAGCAATTGTAGCATCAATCATAATAAGGAAGTACTCTACTCTAAATGATTCCACAGCAGACCGTTGTATTTCCTCGTCTTGGTCATCTTGGTCATCAAAATGTTTCTTTCTCTTTCCTTGGCGTTTTGTATGAAATTTTGGCTGTATATCCATTTCAGATGCAATGTTTTTTTTGTTGTATCCATACTAGAAGTGGAACCTTCATCTCTATACTTCTTAAGATATGATATGAAACCTTCAATGTGTTTGAGAGTAGCATCTATACTTACAAGTTTAGATTGCAACTTCTTGCTCACCTTATTTATAGAGAATAAAATGTCATGCCAAATAACCAAACCAACTAAAAATTCAAAATTCTCAAGTGCACTCACCAAAGATTGAGATTCACTAACTGCCACTGGGCCATCAGTTGAAGCCTTCTCTAGCGCTATTAAAGCTGATCTTAGTTGAGGTTGAGGGGTTTGGTATCTGATAGCTTGAACACTTTTTATTCGTCTTTCCCAACATGTATTAGACCATGACTTAACTGCCAATCCTAGGACATTGTCAACAAAAATCTTCCACCCTTTTGGTAGATTTTGCAAATAATGTGTATATACATTGGATAATACCAAAAAAAGAAATCACTTTCCAGCAAGATTTGACATATCACAAAGATTAAATTCAAACTTTTCCCAAATCATGGTATATTATATGAAAACAGTATATAACATATAAAAGAAATAACAGTTTACCTGCAAGATTTTTCCATATTACAAAGAGTAAGATTCAAACTATGATATACACACGACATATATAGTGCTCTTGGATTAATTTCAAGTAAGCGCTTTTGAGCACTTTGGAGTGTTCCCTTCATATTTGAACCATTATCATAGCCTTGTCCTCTCACATCATTAATATTCAAATCAAGAGAGGCCAATGCATTCTTTAATTCATTAAAAAGACATAATCCTGATGTGTCATCTACTTTCAAGAACTCTAGGAAGACTCCTCTACCCTTGGAACATTCCTCGACATATTGACACACCGAATAATTAGAGCCATTTGTTCTTCATGGCTCACATCTGGAGTACAATCTAAAATAATAGAAAATACTTACCATCCTTGATGATCTTTAATATAGTTTGTTTCACACAATTTGCAAGAAGGGAAATCATCTCACTCTGAATTTTATGCCCAAGATAATGATGATGAACCTCACTATTTTGAATCAGCCTAATATGGTCTTGCATCATGGGATCAAATTCACCCATCATTTCAATTGTGCCTAAAAAGTTACCATTGTTATCTTGATATAGTTTCTCATTTTTCCCTCAAAAAGCCAAATTATGTTTAGCAAGAAACTTGATAGCAGAAACAATTCTTACTAAAAACTTGTCTCCAACGCTCTCTCTCCTTTGAAATTTCCCGTTGTAAATCATCATCAATTGTTTTATTTTTGCTCAACCTCAGCCTAAGTTCATTTCAAGTATTCATGTTTGTTATATGCTCAACACTACTCTCATGTTGCTTAAGTCTAAGACTAAGATGTTTCCAGTCTCTCAACCCATCATGTGCTAGCAAACTTTTACTCTAATTTGATTTGAATAATTTGCAGCAAAAACAAAAAAACTTTGCCCACATGTTTAGAGTAAACCAACCATTTTCTATCAATCACCTCACCATTGTTTAACTTTCTGGAGTAGTAAGCATGTGAGAAACGTTTATTATTAGTACCTACAGGGAATTCAACATTCAATTCTCTCACCTGTCCTTAATCAATCAATATATCTATACCCTTATTATCAAGATTTTCTCAAGTTGTAGGATCAAAGACATCATGAATAGAAGCTTCTTGCACATCATCAATTGAATTTTTAGATTGAGAGGAAGTCTGTAAATTTTCATTCTCTGTAGCATCGTCATTGTCATCAACTTGTTCACTTAAATTACCAATAACTTGTTGGTGCCCTTGTTCTTCAATATCAGGTGCATCTACGGGGTTATCATTAGGCACAACAGTGCTTGAAGCTGAAAAAACTTACGTAAAATTAGTAGAAAAATATGACTATATGAGTACAAAGTACTAGTAGAAGTCTGAAATGCTATACAAATAATTAATTTGGATTAAAAACAAACAAGGAAAAATACCGAGGGCCTGATAAACTGAAACTGATCGGCTGATGCTAAATTGCTGATCGCAAAACTGATCGTCATCGTTTGTCTGGTCTCTGCCGCCGTGCCCGTGCGTCGAGTCCATCCGTCTCTCCGCATCTATGGCGGCACGGCTCCACATGTGCGCATCGCGCAACTCCTCGTATCGCTCGCTCACGGATGTCGCAGTCTCTGTGTGACTGCTCGGCCGCTCGTGTGGTCGTTAATTCACTGATGGACTATAGGGCTTGGGGGTTTATATACCTGGGCTTGGGCTTCTCCCTCGCCTGGGCCCTTGGCCATCACACCCCATGCACGGAGAAGGAATGCGAGCGTCACGAGCACACGGTCTTCCCACGCCTCGGGTGGAGATGTTTCTCTCCCCCATGGGTCGGTGTGGATCGGGACGTGATACACAGCAACACACGAGGTGCCAAATGCACATTTTGGTCGAACCAGGGAGCTGTCCCCGATCTGGGCCGTGTTCCATGGGAGGCCGAGTTTGGTGGCCATTCCACTCCAATATATAGGTTGCCAAACGAGCTCTAAATAATACTAAATTAGTGTTTACTCTGTAGATATAAGTTGAGCAAGGAGGATCATGAGTCATGACGACCCTCCTTGGCCTCAACTAAGCTCTGCCCTTGTCTCCCACCGACTGCTATCTACTCTGTACATGAGGTTCTTTTAGCGCGAGGACAAGATGCCGAGACATGGCCATGCTTGGAGAATCGCATGGAGGCCGTGGAGATCAGCAAGGGCGTCCAAAATGAGAAGGAGGCCCAAAGCTCATCCGATTCGAGTCGCCAAGGTGGAGGCCCAAATCAAGTTCGAGTCCACCTCGGAATCTAGGACCAGTCCCAGATAAAATCGATGCCCAGGACGCATACAAACTCCGTTTTCGACGATCCACATATGCTTGAAAATCTAATTTGATAAGCTAACCAATGGCTTTGGTTTCACGTCAAAAATCATCTGGAGTCAACGGGAATTATCGAAACAAGTCAACGTCCAGAATTTGCCAGGGTGTTGCGACACCGTCTTTTGGTCCGTTGGGCCGTGTATCGTCTTAGAGCCCATTAGGGGGCGCGTCCAGGTAGGGTGACGTCCAAGGCTCTATAATTAGCAGCCATCGCTCTCGTTAGGGTTTGGGTTTTGTTGCGTTCTTGTTTTTCACATGAAACATACATTGTTTGCTACAACTGTATCGCCAAGTTCGTTTACTATTAAACTAGGGCTCCTATTCTTGATCTTGTCCGTCTATGGCGATTAGTCCTTTCGAATAAAGACTTGAACTTCTTCTTTAGATTCAGAGCCTCATATTTATTTGCAATGTCAGATTGCGTTTACCTGTTCTTGCTTGTGTTCTCGATTCGCTTGCAGGAAAGCCTTCTCAGCGAGGTCAATCGCGTTCGTGTGGTTGATAACCAACGGAACAGAGGTGTAACGGTTGTGGGGGTCCGAATCAGTCTTGGTTCAAAGCCTAGATCGTGAACGTCGAGTCTCCACCAATGGACGCTATCATACCTATCGGAAGATCGGGCCTTATCTACATCAAGTGGTATCAGAGACCTAATTGCCCGTTAGGTATATCTCTGTTTTTCTCTTTAAATTAAATCTATTTTTACATTACCAAGGGTCCAAATAAAGCAAAAAAAATACACCGCCACATATTCACTATCCTATAGCCCTTTGTGCCATTGCAATATTTTTAATTTCAGTTTGCTTTATTGAACGGTCGTCCCTTGTTACGTCGATGTGTTCATCATTTTAGGTCTTGTTTTGGATCTTTAGTTCTTTAATACTCAGTTGAGTTTATTGTGTTGAGGAAAAAAAATGAAAAACGTGCTGCTGTTGTTTTTCCGTAAAAAAAAGGGCGTCAGGTTATCATCCATATATGTGAGAACGTGTGATCATTTGAAGAAAAATAAAATAGGAAATAGGTGTAATAGATTAGTTTTTCTCCTTGCGCACAAAAGAAGAGTTCAGTAGTACGTGAAGGAGAGAAGGAATAGGAAGCTTGCATTGCATACTTCCTAATATAATAGAAATCAAGTTCAATTTTGGTTCTTCCTTGGCATACACGGTTGGTTTTAGGTAGCTACTTTTGGAAGTTGGACATCGTGCTACTCTTTGATCTTAGGACTTGAGTCTTGCGTCAGATTAGATCCTACTGCAGGATATATTTGAAGCTTGTACCTTGCGGCACTCCTGGTAAAAGAGAATAAAAAAATAAAAAAACAGCAAAAGGTAATACGTGCAAGAGAAAAAAAGCCACACAAAAAAGGCAAAGAGGTGCAAAAAGAGCTGGGCCTAATAAAAAAAGAGCAAAAAAATCAGAAGTGCTTGCATCCTTTTTGAGTCTTTATGCTGAGTTGTATTGTTGCTTGCCTGAACTACGTCTAGGACGAGCTTAGGCTGACAACATAGACTAGCTTGAGACTACTTTTCAATCTTGTAATTTCTGAATTAAATTATTGTTATTCTTTGCTACTATATTGTGCTTGTCCAAGCTCCACTATCTTCTGACCAAATACAGGTTCACCTTACAACTGTTACACTCAAGCTGCAACGGTATCACAACCATCCGCCGATTGCACAACCATCCGCCGATTGCACCGCCTACTGCGTTAGTAAGAACACTTGTAAGACCATAGTAAGACGCTTGAGAGTGTGTGACTTTACTCCTTGACCACATCCTAGTAGCTGATTGGAAAATACATACTCGTGTGTTTTCTTGTTTGATGCTAACAATGACAGGTTACAACACTTACCGATATGAAACATCAACTATGCATGAGACACGCACTATTGCTGCTACACCTCCTCCCGTAGGTCGTTCTATTCTTTCTTCCCCGTTTACTTATGATGGTATTGTTGCTGATGAGTACGTTGAGTAGGAAAGTAAAATAGATAATATTTTTGCACAATATCGTATGTGTGAACAGAGGAAGATTAAGAATACATTTAGTGTTTTGAAACATTTAGCATCAACTTGGTGGGAGTCTTTTAAGTTTTTTAGATAAACCTCACACATGGAATGATATGAAAAATCTTATGAGAGAAAATTTTGTGAATTCATCTCTTGTAATTAATTCAAATGATGAGGTGCATCAACTAGATCAATCTCTTGTTATTCCTCTTGCTATGCCTAACCTTTTTGCAGGACAGTGTACAAAAGAGCGAGGATGACGTGATAGAAAATGAGATGCTCACAGCCTCATGTGAAAATTCAGAATCATCACCTATTACTCCTGCTGAACATGAGAGCAAAGGTAATACCCATGATGCTAAACTCACGGAAGGTGAGAGTTCTCTTGATGTGCTGAATTTTTCCATGAATCATGCTATTATAGAGCAAATATTAGTGGAACCTTCGCTTGATTTATCTTTGTCACATGATTTGCTTGATATTCCTTGTGATAAAGATGATTTGCATGATGATATTTATATTATACCCATGCAATCATTAAAGAATGATTATGCTATATGTGTGCTAAAATCGAACACTTGTGCTGAAAATAGACTTGTTATTCATAATGCTAGTGATGTTGATGAGCTGAAATTGTTGTCTTCTTTAAATACTTTGGGTTACATTGAATTTGATGCTCTGTGTAATCTTAGTTCTTTAGAGGAGAAACTTCATGCATATGCTGATTTGCCATAGTTCTCTAGACATACATATCATGTTTTTGGCAAATATAAAAACAAAGGACAATATTTAATACAACGAGTTTACATTTGTACAAATCTGAATTCTCCTTTTGTTGTGCAAAATTATGATCAATTAGAGGACTATAAAGTCAATAATGTTGTCAAGTCATATTCCTCTAGTTTTGCTTTACCGACACAAGTTAAATCCAAAGAAGAGCATATGTTTCTTGTTAGAACTAATCTTTTGTAGGATAGTATTGATAAAGATCCTATGCATTTCAACCAAGGAGATGACATGCTGTAAATCTGGACATCTAGTCATATTCTTTCTCATAACATTGTCCATTCCTATTATTTTGGCAACCTCATTTGTTGTCATGTTGTGTAGGATCGACTTCAAACAAAATCGACTCCGAGGACGACTTTTCGTCAAGAAGGGGAGGATGATGAGGACATGGCCATGCATGGAGAATTGCATGGAGGCTGAGGAGATCAGCAAGGGTGTCCAAAACAAGAAGGAGGCCCAAAGCTCATCCGATTCGAGTCATCAAGGTAGAGGCCCAAATCAAGTTCGAGTCCACCTCGGAATCCAGGACCAGTTCTAGGTAAAAATCGATGCCTAGGACGCATACGGACTCCATTTTTTACGATCCATATATGCTTGGAAAGCTAATTTGCTAAGCTAGCCAATGGCTCTAGTTTCATGTCAAAACTCATCCGGAGTCCACAGGAATCGTCGAAATAAGTCAGCATCCAGAATCTGCCAGGGTGCTGTGACACCGTCTTTTGGTCTGTTGGGCCATGTATCGTCTTAGAGCCCATTAGGGGGCACGTCCAGGGAGGGTGACGTCCAAGGATCTATAATTAGCAACCATTGCTCTTGTTAGGGTTTGGGTTTTGTTGCGTTCTTGTTTTCCGTGTAAAACAGACATTGTTTGCTGCAACTGTATCGCCAAGATCGTTTGCTGTTAAACTAGGGCCCCTATTCTTGATTTTGTTCGCCTGTGGCGATTAGTCCTTTCGAATAAAGACTTGAACTTCTTCTTCAGATTCAGAGCCTCATATTTATTTGCAATTTCAGATTATGTTTACCTATTCTTGCTTATGTTCTCGATTCACTTGCAGGAAAGCCTTCTCGGTGAGGTCAATCGCATTCGCGTGGTTGATAACCAACAGAGCAGAGGTGCAACGGTTGTGGGGGTCCAAATCAGTCTTGGTTCGAAACCTAGATCATGAACATCAAGTCTCCACCAATCGATGCTATCATACCTATCGGAAGATCGGGCCTTGTGTACATCACAAGTACCACATCGAGACCATTGCGGAACCGTGAGTAAAACTATCAGCATAGACTCGTTGCTTATGGGAGCAACTCTAGGAGTCTCTTTGTATTGTTCAGTATTGTTAAAAGTAGAGATTTTGGTGAAAAAATATCCTTAGTTTCTTCAACTAGATCTTCAAATATGGTGACGATCCTGCAACCCTCCATTTCTATTATGAAATTAGGCATCATCACAAAAAAAATGTCATTAAAGAGCGCATGGTTTCGTCACAGATCACCCATGCGACTCATCTATAACGATCTCCTTTAAAACTACGACGAACAGGGCTTCGTCATTGAACTAATTACATATCTGTGATGAATAATATTTAATCTATAACGAACGGCTTTGTCATAGATCTCTACATAGTACTTTCTCCATTCGATGTGTACCTGTGGGACCTGCAGTTACTCATTCATGATGCTTGCAATTCCTCATAAAAGTCTTCGCTCGATCCTTTCTCCATGCGACGTGTACCTGTGGGACCCTTCTCCATCCGACGTGTACCTATGGGACCTGTAGTTACTCATCCGTGACACTTGCAATTCATCATAAAAGTCTCCGGTCGGTCCTTTCTCCATCCGACGTGTACCTATGGACCCTTCAGCATCTGACCTGTGGAACCCAATGGCTTATGTGTCACGTGTACCTGTGGGACCGTTCTCCATCCCCATCCGACGTGTGGGACCTAATGGCTCACATGTCACGTGTACCTGTGGAACCATCCTCCATCTCCATCTGACATGTGGGACTCGACGACTTGCGTGTCACTTGTACCTTTTGTGCCGCCGAGGTCTAATAAATTCAAAAAAAACTCAATGCCTGGGAGTCGAACCCGAGACCCGGAGGAAGGAATGCACGGTCTTTGCCATTGCGCTAGATGCCTGGTTGTATTGACATGTCTTTGGAGTCATTATAGTATTATATTCTCTGTGTGGATGCCCTATAGGTTGACCTATATTGGATATTTCCCCTTCAAGTGGAAACAAATCTGTGCCCGTTAGACTAGCGGTGGTGGCGACGGAGGATCCCCGGTGTGTTGTGGTGGCTCCAGTGTCCTTTTGGAGGCTAGGCGGTGGGGCTTGCCGTTGGAGCACGACGACATTGGCATCCGTGTCTGTTGTGTGCCGCGGCAGAGGCGATAGATCCGATCCGCATGTCTCCTTTCTCGCCTTTTCCTGTTCGCTTCACTATTTTGGTCCTTGCTTGAACATGAGGTATACAAGAAACATTCTAGCATTAGAGATCTGGTTAGGCTAATGATATGATGATGAAAAGAACTTGGAGGTGGCACTAGTTCGTTTTTTGCTGATGTCTTGGTTTTCTACATATGTTCAGTTTTGTTACTATAAATGCATGTGTGCAACTAGGCCTGTTAATTATCAAGTGCTTGCTTGATTATACCTATCTGTCTAGGCAAACAAACAGGCCCATTGCTTCTGCCTTCAAAACTATTGTAATTGTCATCCTCTTAATCTTTGTCTGTCTCCTATGGAAGAAGCTCTGAGCTCGTGTACTAATTGTAAGTGTGATGGATACACTTGATTTAGCTAGAATTATAATGGTTACAACTCCATTAACTGCTACTCTCGTTTGAGTTATATATATCTATGTGGTGCTACTCTAAATTTGTTTGAGATCATACCATGAAAATTGTTAATGGTTGTTAAAGTTGCACTTTGGTATGAGTTGTGGACTTCACTGATGGATCTTTGTTGGATTATCTTCCTGTTCAGTGATCTCATTACTGACCAAGCTCTCATCCTACTATACACAGACAAAATGGAGGAGGCCCCCAACAAGAGCAACGCACTGGCCAGCCTCACGGATGATGCTGTTGTCGAGATCCTCCGCCGCCTCCCTGCCCGCTTCTTGTTCTGCAGCAAATGTGTCTGCCGCTCTTAGAACCGCCTCATCTCAAACTACAACAACCATAAGGTGCTACCCTGGACTCTAGCTGGGTTCTTCTTTGACATCAATGAAGGCCATCGATGCTACACCAGTCACCGGTGAACACCCCTCCTTGTTCTTCTTGCCCTTCACCTTGGCCAATGTTGTTGTCTCAGATATCTGCAAAGCCTCATCCTATGCTGGTGTTGAGGGGCTGATGGATCATACTGCTATGCTATCTACAATCTATCAACCAAGGAGTTCAAGGAACTACCACCTAGCGTCCATTCTATTGGTGAGGCTCGATTGGGGTTCGATCCGACAGCCTCCTCGCACTTCCATGTGTTTGAATATATAGAAAAGGAGCAGGATGATGAGTGCAAGGGTGTGGACATCTACTCATCTAAAACTGCAGCATGGATCTATAAGGAATCTAAATGGGGACCAAATACTTGTGTGACAATTGAGAGATCAGAAGAAATGAGATCATTAGAAACTATGTATCTTAACAGTTGTCTGCACATTATGGGGTACTCGGGGGTTTACCCTCAGATACTTGATGTGGATATAAAGAGAGAGACATGGAGAAAAATTCCTTGCTCACGTGGTTCTTCACCCTCCATCCATCAAGCTTAGGGTCACTTGTATGTATGTACTGTTCGTTGTCACAATATGTCCAAACTTTTAATCTGGATCCTTGAAGACTATGGCACTAATAAATGGATATTGAAGCATACTGTCAGCATTCTAAAGGTGTTTGCACAGACTAACATTGAATTTAGTTATTACTCGTACTATGATGTTAATGAGTACTACTACTCAACGGTTCACCCAAAATAGAATTTGCTTCTCTTTGTTGGGGTTGGGGTGGAAAATGACATCATCGCATATAACATGGACAACATAAAAGTTCATGTCATCCCTATACATTACAGCCAGCTTTTGAAACGTGGCATCCTACCACAAATCAACGACAAACCTTACTATCTTCCCTATGTTCCCTTGTTCTCGGAGTTAGAGTCATTAGCAGAGGAGTAAATAAAGTTTCATGATGTATCTCTCTGTCATGACATTTTTAAATGGATCAATGTTGTTTGATTATCTTGGATGGATGTTGTCATTATTTTGTAGCAACTTTAGCTTGTTTATAATGTAAGCGAAGGTCTATGTAGTGTGTACCATGAATATTATTAATGGTCGTTAAACTTGCGTTTTGGTACGAGTTGTGGATTTATAAAATTTACTCACTGCCAATCTCAGCATAGAGGGGATAAGCTGACCTTCTTTAGATGCAAGGTAACTCTCCTCATAGAACATAGACAACCAAACACCTTCTCAACAAGTTGCATCCGCTCGTGCAACCTAAGATTCAACATACCAAACACAATCTCAGCTAAGCTTGCATCCACAGCTGCAGACAACCAAACTCCCTTCACAAACCAAGGACATTAGTTCCTATTCTTCATGCATCCTCCTAGCTAGTACAAAATAGAGCATTCCAAATCTAACATGTTGATGACCTACTTCAATACAACATAATACATGATCACTCTAGCAAGCTTGTAGCGGGGGCAAATCACCAATGGAAGGCCAGTCTCTTCACCAACAAGATCTGACAACCGATCTATTGTCCAGGAGCTGCTCTATCCATGCATCCTGTTCGACGTGGTGCTACCGCAAGAGGATTGAATCCAGTGGGACATGGCGCTGATAGAGCTGCACCGAGGGAAGGGGCCAGCGAGAGAGAGAGGGGGGGGGGGGCAACCAGTTGGAAACACAACTGGTACTCCTGCCAATTTATAAAAGAGAGGGGGAGCCAAGATCCTAGACCCAAGTTATAGGAGACAAAACTTTATCTTTTTTTTGAGGAATTTAAGTAAAAGGCAAACAGAAGAAGGTACACCATACACGTGACAATGTCCCTCTCTAGGCCTGACTGGTGAATTTGCAGCCAAAATTTGCTATGCCAAGGATTTGGCAAGCTGAATGTGAGAGGTTGGCAAGTTTTGGTAGCAAACCAATCAATAGCCAAAATCATGGCATGCCAATTCTTCGGTTTGGCAAATTTTGGAAGCCAACCAATCAGGCCTCCTCACTGTAAGATTCTTGCAAGTTGAACAAAGTTTGACAGTTGCTTCCCTATTAAGCAATTTCTCTTGGTCGAAGGAGCAGAGCCAGTCAGCTTGCTAGAGATGGCTATACAATGGGAGTGAGGCCAGGCTTTGTACACACAGGGACGCTAGGGCTGGAACAGGCTTCTGACGTGACCGCACGATATTCATCATTACTAGTATCCGAGTAGTGAATATTTTAGATGGTCGGACCTTCTATCATCTGAAGGAGTATACAGTGCACTCCAACCCTAGCAGTCGAGGGGCAGCAGCTAGCTAGAGATGGCTACTGTACATGGTTTCATAGGTTATGATCGACTACACTCCCTGGGCTGTGGTTGACGCTACTGCTTCACGATTCCAACTGACATACCTTACTACTTCATGCATGAAGCCACAGCCAGTGTAGCTACTGTTTGTAGCATAGCCGATCAGGCAAGTTATACTCACATAAAAATTAATGTTTTTTAATGTATGATGTGGGGCCAGTAGTACTTTTGTTAGCTATGAACAAATGCACTCAATTTGCTATGACTTTCAAATGTACAGACAACACTATATACTGTCCTACGAGATGAAATGTACAGCGGGCGGACTTTCTTACGTGCGCAGTAAAAAATTCAACAGCTATGCCTCCTCTGTTCTGCATTAGATGGAGGTGAGACTTGTCCAAATAAAATCATCGCTGCATGGTTTGCTGCATTATACTGAAGCCACTCATCCTACTGCTACTTCTACTGAGACGTGTCCAACAAGATCAAAAGACATCGTACCTAGGCAATAATTCTACTTGTAGCTGTCCAACGAGATCAAATGAACGATGTTCGGACTTTCCTGCGTGTGCACTAAAATGTGAACAGAAAGAAACGTGCAGATCAGAAAGAGAACTAGAAAACTCCGCATTTCATGGTAATCTGAACCGTCTCGTCCACCATGTCGCCCGCCCACCAGGTAATCTGAACTGTGTCATCGTTGTGAGTTCCCACGCCAGTTCACAGAGGGTATTTAAGAACTCCTGCTATAACCCCCGCTCAGTCGCCTCCCCTGCCTCCTCTGCAATCAACGTAAGTTGATTGTGCCGCTCCACCTCTCCAGCCCTTCATCTTGACGCCATCCATATGCCTTAGTTCCATCCATGCACATGCCATAGCTCCATCCATACCACCGCGCGAGCCCTCGGTTGGCCTCCTCGCGCTCCGCATCGCGCGACGTCGACGCCAGCAATCATGGCAGTGAGGCAGCACCCCACGTCACTGCTGCTAGTGCTCCCTGATGAGCTGGCCATTGAGATCACTGGCCACCTGACTACAACCTCAGAGCGGCCCATGGATGACCTCTCTAGCCTACGGGCGACCTGCTCATCCATGCGCCGCATCTGCAGCAACCCCACCATCGGTTGGTGCGTGGAACTAGACCAGTGCAGACATGGGCTAGGGTGGGACCATGTCAGTGACTACTATGCCCTCCTTTCTAGCCTAACCCAACTCAGCAACCCGAAGGCTTGCTTCCTCACTGGGATACCAATGGTATTCGAGGAAACCCATAGGCCCCAGCCATACCTCGATGATCTCGCCCGCGCCGCCGATGGTGGGCACAATTTGGTGGCCTATCTGGTCGCCATATTGCTCTATAGGCACAATGGTGATGCCCGCGACGATGACACTACGAGGCGGTACATGAGACGGGTTGAGGGCGAGGAAGAATCATGGGCAGCGATGGCGGACCAACGAGTAGGTGGCTATGCAACAAGGGAGGCGTGCTATGCTGCCACGAGGCGTACGCCAAGGTGATCCATGAAACGAGGTGGGCCTAGGGCAAGTTGTCGCTGTTGAAGACGACATAGGTGCGCGGCAATCTTCTGTGCGCAGGCGGTGCTTGCGATGATGCAGATGGATGGGAAGGAAGGGCTCTGTATTGCAGCGAGGACTGTAGGCTTTGCCATGAATTTGAGTTGTTCCCATGGGAACTTGGAATAAGAAACTAGTAGTTCACTCTTTACATGCCAGAGTGAATTATTTGCTGAAATTTGGCTTATGTTGATTTGTTGTGAGAGGAAAACACTGCGCTCGCTCAAAAGTACCGCTGAAGTAGTTCGAGCTTCTCAAATATAGTGTATTCTATAGCTTTTGATTTTCTATTATTTTATTTCAATTTTATTTGTTTCCTTTAGGGATTCAACGAAAATACTCATACGAAACATGTTTCCCTATATAACGTGAGATGTGTCCGGCCCAGTCAGATTTATTATGCTTGGACTTTCTTGCGTGTGTAGTAAAAATTGAATAGCTATGTGGCTCCTCCTTTAGGCATTAGATCGACGCCAGACTTGATCGGATGAATTATGTTATGTATGTTTACCATACTACAGATCAGAAAGAGAACTAGAAAGAAACTTACAAGCAAAACCAACCAGTAGGGGCTAGAAACTGGCTACCAAATGACCAAAGGACCTAATCTACACCATAGTCCATAGAGTTTAACCCACCTAATACAAAGTTGAACAAAAGCAAACACAGACATGCAGAGGGCCAAAAAGACACCCCTGGCCCTCAATACTGCGGCAGCAGCAAAGATCCGATGCAATTAATATGGGTGTTCTGGTCTATTTTTAACCGCTTTAGTCTCTTCTAGTCAACTAAACCAAACACCCTAGGATCTTTGCTGTTATAGCAGAGGAGTAAATAAAGTTTCATTTGATGTTATGTCACGTTGCATTTGATGTATCTTCCTTATGTTGGGAGTTGGAAGTTTCTTACATGTCAGATGCGTCCAAATGAGGAAAAACTATGGAGGATACTGTTAGACGCGACCAAATGTATAGAGGTCGGACTTTCTTACGTGTGTAATAACATTTCAACACCAATAGCTACTCAGCTCTGCATTAGACTGAGGAGAGACTTGCTCCTCGCTGCAAGGTTCTTGCATGTTCAACAATGATTGACAAAGACACCAAGACAATAAAAAACAAACAAAAACCAAATGACCTGAGCTACACCACGCTCAACAGAGTTCAACCCACCTAATACAAAGTACCACACCCCACGACCAACGAGCAATGAGAAGTTTACATGGTTTGGCAGTACGGCTTGGCCACATCATGTCAATGCGACGGGCCACGAGGCGACGTCCTTGCTGCAGTAGGTTACTGACGCCACCCACGCATGTGCATCTGCGTGGAAATGTGGGAGCACGCAAGCAGACACGACAGTCGAGGGGCAGACTGACGAGTTATAGATTGAAGACTGAAGCAGTCACGAAAATAAGACGAGTTAGGTTCAACACAGATCAAAGCCACTCATGACTACTATTACTAAACCAGGGGTCATTTGGTAGCCGATTTCTAGCCCATGTTGGTTGGCTTTGCCTGCAGGTTTCTTTCTGGTTCTCTTTTTTTATCTGTAGTGTGGTAAACATCCATAACGGAATTCATTCGATCTAGTCTCGCATCGATCTAGTGCATAACGGAGGAACCACATAGCTATTCCAATTTTACTACACACGCAAGAAAGTCCAAGCTTATTAATCTAACAGGGCTGGACACATCTCACATTGTACAGGGAAACCTGTTTCGTACTAGTATTTTCGTTGAATCCCTAAAGGAAACAAATATAATTGAAACAAAACAACAGAAAAGCAAAAGCAATAGGAAATCAAAAGCTGCATAATACACTATTTTTTAGGACAAAATTCAAATGCCAGAATACACTACATTTCAGGATGGAGGGAGTAATTCACCCTCGCACGAAAAGAGTGAATTACTAGTCTCTTATTCCAAATTCACATTTGAAAAAATTGATTTCTTGACGAAGCCTACAGTCCCTGCTGCAATACATAGCCCTTCCTTCCCATCTGTCTGCATCACCGCAACCACCGCCTGCACACGGAAGATCACCGTGCACCTGTGCCAGCAGCGGTAGTGACAACCATCCCCACATCGTATTGTAGATCACCTTGACGGCTGGGTGGCGGCATAGCACAAAACCGTTGTTGCTTAGCCACCTACTTGTTGGTCCGCCACCGCCACCCACCGCCTCCGCCCTTGATTCTTCATCGTCCTCGACCCGTCTCATGCACCGCCTCATAGTGTCGTCATTGCCGGCACCGCTATTGTGCCTATAGAGCAATATGGCGACCAGATAGGATGCTAGATTGTGCCCGCCATCGACAGCGCGGGTGAGATCATTGAGGCATGGCTGAGGGCTACGCTTTTCCATGAATACAGTTTGTATCCAAGTGAAGAAGCAAGCATCTAGGTTGTCAACTTGGGTCAGGCTAGCAAGGATGGCATAGTAATTGATGGGGTCGGCCCCCCGTCCTCCCTTGTTTGAACCGATCCAGTGCCAGACGCTGACCAACGCTGGGGTGGCCACAGATGCGGCGCATGGATGAGTAGGTCACGCATAGGCCGCGGAGGTCGTTCATGGGCTGATCCAAGGTCACAGTGAGGTGGCCGGTGATCTCAATTTGCACGTCAGTAGGGAGCGCCGTCAATGACATGATTGCCGGTGTGGATGGAGCTACAGTGTGTGGACGGTGGCGAGACGGAGGGTTGGAGAGGGGGAGCAGTGTGATCGACTTAGTATGATTGAGGAGGAGGCGGGGGAGGTGGCCGAGCGGGGGTTATAGTAGGAGTTCTTAAATACACTCTATGGACTATCATGGGAACTCGCAACGACGACACGGTTCAGATTACCGGGTAGATTGAATGTACACTGTTTCCAAACCCAGGAGTCAAAATATGAAACGGGGGATGCCAACCAACCACAAAGCCTCGAGCGTCACGTCCTGTGGAAGAGCAACCACTTGGCTCTCCTGTTTAAAATGACCAGTAGGCTATAGAGAACACCATCGACTGGGGTATTCTCTCATACGTACTCAACTTACCCATCCATCACATCACCTCCTCTGATCCCTACTCATCGGCAATGACTACAACGTCGAGCGAGCAATGGGGAATTGGTCATCTGACAAGTATTCCACCAACTACGAAGACAAGGACGGTGAGGAGGTGAATCAACCGACGCCGAGCACCGAGCGCGAGGAGTATCCGTTGTCAGCGGAGGAGCCCATCGAAGACGATGGGGAGCCTGCTGCCGACGATGAGGAGGAGGCACCAGCGGTGGCAGAGGAGGATGAGGAGGAGGAAGAGGAGGAGAAGGAGGAGGAGGCGCCGGCGGAGGAGGTGGACAACATCACCAAGACCATTCCGTCGAGGTTCGCCCCCATGCCACGCTACAAGAAGCACAGGCTAAACCCTCCATCCCCCAACACAATTATGGAGGACGAGGATGACTCCTTGTCGGAGTAGGATGATGATGAGGAGGGCGGCCACAACGGCGATGGTGGGGGCAGCGGTGTCCATCAGTAGGTGTTAATTAGTACAGTAGCAGTAGGTGTAGTAGGAACTAGTAGTACAATGGTGGGTGCGTTGTAGTGCACTTTTAGTCTGTTTTGAATGGCTTCATGTACCTAGATAGTAAATATTAGGAATCAATATAATGGCGGTTTTAACTATTTTTAGTGTTTTCACATATTTTGGAATGTGATTTTGATGAGGGCGCACAGGTAATGGCTTTCTTTGAACAGTGAACTCCACTACGACGAAATGAACTAACTGATATAAACACTAAACAAACACTGAATAAACAAGCGCACTGCCAATTATAGATTGAGATACATCAGCATTATTGACATCCAGATACATACCACAATTAACTAAGTTCAAACCATCGCCTAACTCATCTTGTTGCCCTTCCGCTTCTGCACCCTTTTTTGCATGTCCGACCTGTGGAAAAACGAGGGGGTGGACTGTACTTTGGTTATTGATTTTGCATGTCTAAGATAAAAGAGTTGGATGGACATCTAATATATGGTCTGGCCTCGTCTAATACAACATGGCCGGACTGTGCTTTGGTGGCATAAAAGATTAGGCACCTATTCTTGGGTTTTGGTTGGTTTTTGCAGAGCTAGGCATGGCTACATGCATAATAAGAGGGGAGCAGTGCTACTAGAAAGATAACATAACATCAAACTAGACTTCATATATATATACATATATATATATATGTGTGGAGTACAGCAACGATACGAGTTCAGACTACATAACCATGCCTTCATCGACCATAATAAGAGGAGAAACATGCCACACTACTTAAAGTCATACAACTACTTCATAAACATACTAGTTCTAACTACAGATGATTAACATGACTTCGTAGTAGTAATGAGCACCAGGCAGCGTACTCATCCTAACTACAAATGTTTACATGACTTAATACTACTAATTCATTTAATGAGCTATGCCATCCCATAGCTCTAAGCAACAAGGGTACCAACAGGCATGATCAAAATCTAATGCCTGCAAGGTAAACCTTCCTGGGTTGAAACGAGCAAACCTATCCACCACGTCGAACTAGAGGATCACTTCACCTGCTCCCACCGTGGTGTGCCTGGAGCGGATCCGGCGAAGGTGAGCTAGACCATGATGAGGCCACCACCGTAGAGACCTCAGACATGTCCTCAGCGGACGGCGAGAGGGACCATGACGTTGCAGGAGACCCGCTCCAGCCATGGGGCTCTAGGAGTGGATCCGACGATGGCGAGCTCAACCACGATGGGGCCACCAACAACGGCGAGGTGGACCGCACCAGGAGCAGCTGTGGCGAGCGAACCACCAGTGCCGGTGGCATCAATGTTGTCATTGTGGGCAACGGAGAGACCAATGCCAGCCTAGGAGATGGCGTGCGGGACCATGACAGGGCCTACAACGATGGTGAGGTGGAACACACTAGGAGCGGCGGTGGCAAGGGAACCAACGGTCCTAGAGGCATCAATGGTGTCGTCGTGGGCGATGGGGAGACAAATGGTAGCCTAGGAGACGGCGTGTGGGACCACAACAGGTACCAGCAGTCAAGAAGGGTATGAGCAGGCATCAAATAGGGGTGCGCCAATGCATTGGAGGAAGCGTTTACCGGAGCCCGACCACAGTTCCTTGAGGAGGACCTAGAGCGCTTCATGGGGACAATTTTCATGGGAACCGATGGAGAGGCGAAGGTGGGGACTTTGTGAGGTGGTGCAAGGCGAAGGCTTTCACGCAATGCAAGGGGGAGTGAAACAATGGGAGTGAGGTGACCATAAAAAACAATGGGAGTGAGGCCAGGCTTTGTACACACAGGGACGCTAGGGCTAAAAGAGGCTTCTGATGTGAGCACACCACGTTTAGCATTACTAGTATCCGAGTAGTGAATATTTTAGATGGTCGGACCTTCTGTCATCAGGTGAAGTATGGTGCAGTCCAATCCAAGGAGTCACATGCTCGCAGCAACCGAGGGGCAGAAGCTAGCTAGATATGGCTACATGGTCTCATAGGTTCTGATCATCTACACTCCCTTGGCTATGTTTGAAGCTACCACTTCAGGAATCCAACTACTCCTACCTTACTACTTCATGCATGCAGCCACAGATAGTGCAGCTCCTATTTGTAGCATAGCCGATTAGGCAAAAGTTTTACTCATAGCTGAGAACAAGAGTTACATGTCCGGCCCGTTCAAATTTACGCTGCTCAAACTATCAGGCGAACATACGGTTTACAAGAAACAGGTAAACGTAATTTCATCTAATATCATAGACGGACATGGTTAGGGAAAAAGTTGTGATCGTTTGCTATAGAGTAAGCATCCATGGTATGGTAACTAGTTGCCATCTGTAAGCATGATTTCGGTCAGAATAAATGTCAATTGAGATCCTCAAACCAGCATGGAACATAATAATAAGTTCATACAAAAAGTACGGTTTGATATAAAGAACATTACCTTTATTCAGGTCCTCAAACCAGCATCGAATGTAGTTGGGAAATGCAAACGGGTGAGGGGAGAGCCAGAAGGTAGGTGATTGATGCAAATGCTATCGGATGAGGGAAGGGGGACGCTCCTTTCATATAGACCTTGCACGGTGGATGAGAGTGAAGTAAATACGGCAGGAAAGCTGGACACAAGAAGTGAATCCAAGAAAAGCTTTTGACCATCATGACACGCTTGACACCTGAATGCCGGTGCGGTTGTGATAGGTATTTTCTGTACTTATTTGACTCCAATACAAGCAGCCACGGCAGTCGAGGGGCAAACTGATTGCTACTCCGTATGACACTTTATTCTGTCCTACGAGATCAAATACTCAGCGGGCGGACTTTCTTGCGTTCATAGTAAAAGTCAACAGCTATGGCTCCTGCGTTCTACATTAGATCGAGACGAGACTTGTTCAGATGAACTCCTCGCTGCATGGTTCTTTCAAGGTCAACAAAATTTATCGAAGACACGAGTTGGCTTCAACAGTGATCAAAGGCACTCATGAATGTTTAGCATATTATAGATCAGATCAAAGATAACTAGAAAGAAATCTATAGCAAAAAGCAACCAACAGGGGCTAGAAACCAGCTACAAAATGACCAAAGGATCTGAGCTACACCACGATCAACAGAGTTTAACCCACCTAATATAAAGTTCAACAAAAGTTAACACCAACATGTAAATAAGAGTTCTCATATTTGTAAAGGCGTCCATGACTACTAATACTACTAATATGTCCCACCAATCAAGGGTTGATGTTGGCATGCAGGATCAACTCCACGTCTACCGTTGACCACCCCACGACCAAGATGTTTGTGTTGGTGGGTGGCGGGGCTTTGCCTCATCACGTCAATGCGACGGGCCTGGAGGCAACGTCCCCTACTGTAACAGGCTGCTGACGCCACCCACACGCGCACGCCTGTGTGAGAATGCAAGAGCACGTCGTTCATCAATTACACAATCCGGGTAGTCAAGATTTTAGACAGCCAGACCTTGTGTGATCCTATGAAGTATAGACAGTATGGTTGAATCCAAGAAGTTACGACAGTCGAGGTGCAGAATGAGGACTTGCTTCAATTTCTCTTGGTTTGCAAAGGCACGTATCAGATTATAAAAACAAATTTTGAATAAAATTATCTTTGATGCATGGTTCTTGCAAGTTCAACAAATCTTATCAAATACATGAAAATAAGACGAGTTGGGTTCAACACAGATCAAAGCCACTCATGACTACTACTACTACTGATACAAATGTTGTGATCGAGTGCACTCCGTTAGCAATAATTTTACTCACAGCTTTGTACTATATAGTGTCCGACGAGATCAAATATGCCGCATCCGGACTTTCTTGCGAGTGCAGTAAAATATGAACAGCTATCTGGCTGCTCTATTTCGGTGGCTCATTTCTCAACGCGTATTTCTTGGAAGGCGTGCTCCGCATAGATCGTGCAGATGTGGCCTCGCACCCTCGCCTTACCTCCCGCTATTGCCCGGCATCTGCTAGAACTCCATCGGCTGTGCGCGTCCCTTGCTATAAAAATAGAGGAAAAATAGGGGAGTCAGTACAGTTGCCTTATAACCTTGTGAACTAACATTTCCTACTCGTCGCCTCCTCCCTAGCACCTCATTCTTCAAGCTTGAACCATGGCGGCAGAGAAGCGTCCAAGGGAGGAGATGATGTTGCAGGACCTGGACGTGACCAGACAGGCTCTCCGTGAGGAGAACCGGGAGGCGGAGCGGTTGCAGTCGTGCCTCTCCACTATGGAGATGGCACTCGCCGCAGGCATTAGGGAGACAACCGCGGCTGAAGCTGCAACGGGTTAAGCGCAGGCGCAGCTCGCTGGTAAGGCATTGCCATTACCGTATCTTCTTGTTTTGTGTGGCACCGCATCTTATTAATTGGTAGGGTTTTCTTCGTTCTTGCTCTTTCAGCCGTCATGGAGCAGCTAAACGTCGTGTCCGTGCTACCGGTAGGGACGAACTTCCTTTAGCACATCCGTGCTCTGCCAGCGTGGATCCGGGAGGTAGTGACGCATGGCTTTCGACACAGGGCTGCGTTAGCCCTGGCCGCCGCCCACCTCCATTTAGACGTGGACTTGCGTGCGATGGAGCCATGGTTCCTGCCGAAGCTGCCGGTTCCAAGGGCTTCATATGTTTTTTTCCTATATGATTTGGATCCTTCAAAATTCCTATTTCTCCTCCATTCCAAAGTAGCCATAAGTTTTTGAGTTTCTTTTGTCCATTTCTTGGGATTCCATTTTGCAGTGTTGGTGGGCCCCAAACAAACGGGAAGATCTGTCCGCGTGAAAATTTTGATTTTCAACGAAAATTTCGCACCGCTCCGAGCAGTCCTGCCAACACGCACCAAAAATTAAATGTCTCTCTTTTGCCCTCCGCTCAAAATTTAGGTTTACCATGCCATCGATTTTAGATAAGGGTATTTGTGGTACTGTGATGGACACATAAAAGCGCAAGGAGTCACCATCTCCGCCTCCATCTCCATCCTCCAGCCGCCACCATCTCTCCTCCTGCTCCAAATCCTAGCCCTATGGCCTTCCTCTCCACTCTTCAGCCACCCCCTCTACCACCCCTCTCCAAACCCTAGGCTCCATCGGCACAGTAGCTTGACTCATCAATCTCCACTCTCCAGCCGCACCCTCTATCATAGCTTTCTGAACCCTAGCCGGAGCCAGATCCCCTTTGATTCATCAATAGCAGGTCAGTTGATGGTGGAAGAACCGCCTCGATGATGGTATAGGCTGGATCTAGATCCCCTACTTTGGCACCTGTCACGACCAGCCGGATCCGAACCCTAGCCGGAGCCAGATCTGGTACCCCTTCATCAACGCCGGCCACACCAGTTCCGCGACCATGATGACAAGACAGCTATGCCAATGACGAAGCGTAGCCAGGGTACACAGAGGAAGAGGTACCCAAATTTATTTTATGATGTGTGTTGTATTGTAGTGGTTCAACCAGGGTTATGTAGATAGCAATGGGGTTGAATATTTCCTATAGTTGAGTGTAGCTAACATGTGCTTTATTAGACTAATGACTTCCATATAAGTTGTAGTTACTAGTTAGGCGCTTATTTGCATACTCTTGCTCTCTTTTATGTTGACATTCGCTAGAAGCTTTAGTTAATAAATACCTTTGTAATCTAGATGAACAGACACTAACTACTTTTGAATGAGAGCGGGAGGCACAAGTCATAAAGAATCATAGGAAGATGGAAGAACCAGGGGTGGTTGTTGAGGGATTTGGTGATATAGATAAAACATATTCAGATTTACAAGATGAGCCAGTGGCCCTTGCAGTTGAGGTGCTTGTTCTACCTTGTATTGAGTTCGGACGGGAGGGGCCATGGGGGTGCAGATAGCAATGCAATGCTTTGCTGTTTGGATAGCAATGCAATTTGTACATGCTTCCTACTTAAATTTGTTTCTCTAATTTCAGCGTCCGGTTTGAAGAAGCCGCAGAGGAGGCTCCGCCAACAGGACAAAAGGCAGTGCTGATATCAGTCCTAGAGGAAGGCAGTCCAAGCGAGTGAAGTCAACACGACCTAAAGAGTTGACTCATGGATCTGAGAAGAACAAGCAAAACCGTGCAAAAGTGCAGTGCCACCAGGCTATAGGATCTCGCTCCTATGCTATATAGTTGCAATCATTTATAAGTGATGGTTATGTTTTATTATTACTCTAGCCTTTGTATAAATAGAAACTCATGTGCACTGTTAATAGAAGCAATAGTGGCAGGAGCCTAAGGCCCCCTTTGGAACGCAGGATCGGAAAAACGTAGAAACAGGAAAAATACAAGAATATGATTGGAATGCATGTGGAAAATAGAGGAATAAAAATAGAGGAATTTTGTTAGAAGGGGTGTTTGGTTTTATACAGGAAAAACATAGGAAAGCAATACAATGAGGTTTCACTAGATGTTTTTTCCTTTGTTTTTCCTATAAAAGTTGAAGGATAGGAAACTTTCCTATGGTTTTCCTTCCCCTATTTCTTCCTGTGAACCCAAGGCCTCTACGGTGCTGATTCCATAGGATTACTTATTCCTATATTTTTCTTTGGAAATCCTATGAACCAAAGGGATCCTAAATTTGGCATCATCATTTAATTTTGAAGTTGCAATACCTATGCATTGTGCTTATATAATCCATATCTGTAACCTATTGTTTACTGCTTGAATTTCACAGTATGTAATCCATATCAGTACCTGTGCATTGCGCTTATGTAGAGGGTGTTTGGTTGAGGGCCACCGGTCGCCACACCACAAACTGTGGCTCGCCATAGGAACCGGAGCAGCTGTTTGGGTGCTGACTTAAATGAGGCTGCCACAGCTTTACTCAGTATAGAATGAGCCACAAGAGTGTGGCAGATGAAACCCCGCCACCGCCATAACTCGCCACAGCGTGGTTATGTGTGGCCAAGATCCAAACAGCCTCGTAATCCATATCAATATGAAACTTGCGTTACTTGTTATGAACTAATCTCTTGGTTTTTCAATTAAAGTCCTCTTCCACTATCTGTAACCTAATATTTACTGCTTGAATTTCATAGGAAGCTATGTAAACTATGCGAGCAGAACCTATTGCTGATGGGCATGAACCAATGACAAGTACTGATGTTGTTCCCATGGTCCTTTACCTCTCCCATGGCCAGATCCACTCCTAGGTCAGCGACAACACCCTTTTTTTGAAGAATGTTGGTATCCCGACAAGCTCGGCCAGAATAGAGACATCGGCGGAGAGAATGCTTCGGAAACAGCTTGTTGCTAAACAGAAAAGTTCCGCTAACTTCGTCGAACAAGTAGATGAACTGAAGATGAAGACAGAAAAGACTCAAAGGGAGTTTGAGGAGTTTAAGATATAGCAACAGGAGGAGTACAATAAGCTACGTGAAAATATCATATGTTTCAGCTCTTCTTCTAGTAACTCTCAGTCGTCAACTCTGTTGGCTTGATGCAGTGAACATTTGTGGTTTGATGTCTATACTCGTGTGCTGGTTTGATGTGGTAAAACTGTCAGCGGGTTGCTGCTGATGTGTAAACAGTAATTTGTTGTATTTGATTGTCATGCTGAATAATTATGTAGGCATTGTCGAATAATTATGTAGTCAATCTGTGCAGCAGTGATGATCTTGAATTGCTTTTATGATGAATTGATTGTTGGGCACAGGGTAGAACCTGGGCAGGCCACGTGATCAAATAAAAATACGACACGTGGATGAACCAGTGCATGACACGTGAAATAGGCATGGCACGATACGTGGGCTAATAAAAATCCAACACGTGGAAGGAAGTTGTCAAGACACATGGCCAGATCAAAAAACAAAACGTGGACGAACAACACTGTGACACGTGGTCGAATACGAAACGGCCACGTGGACCAATAAAAATACGACACATGATCCAATGAAGAAATGACACGTGACCCAACCGCAACACGACACGTGTGCCAGTAGAAAACAAACATGTGGAACAACAGGGGCCCGACACGTGATCCATTAAGAACCTAAAACGTGCAAGAATCAGAGATGGCCGCGTTGTCCAATAACAAGGTGACACATACTCAAACCATCTCTAATGCAACCGGCTATAGCAGGTACACGTGGAAAGTATCTCCAACGGAAGAAACTGCCAGTGTCGATGCCCCTGCAACGCATGCCAAAGCAGTTCTTTGACGTTCAGTTTTTGTCATAGATCTGTCCACATCTATGATGAATTTTTAAAATCGTCATAGAAGTTAAGGAATGACGCGACTTCTATGACGAACCGTTTTTCATCATAAAACTGAAATTATGACGAATTGGGCTCCTTCAATGACGAAAGATGATCGTCATAGATGTGGATATTCCTAGTAGTGTAGCCAAAAGATAGAGAGTGAAGTTGGCCTTCCAAGGTACGCACAAGATATAGAGAAGCTATTGGAAGGTAGAAAAACATAGAGATTGAGAGTGAGTTTAAGAAAAACGGTTGGACATACTTTGAACTATCGCGGTAGTTTGATTTTACTCCTCAAACTCTAAAACCAAACATCTTATCACTGAACTCTCAAAATTGTTCAACTATCTCCTTGCTTAGTTTTGAGTAGTTTTGAGGGCAATTTATATTTTTAGTCAAAAAAGTCCAAAAGTACTTGATAATATTTTAAACCACAAAAAAATCTCTCTAAGCTTCTAATAAATTCGAAAAACACTAAAGATAGATTGCTAATAAAATATTTATAGCTCATGAAAATATTTCTAGATGCTTCAAAAAATAGGTTTAGCTCTATAAAAATAAAAAATATATCCAAAACATTTTGAGCCCCTGCCCCCTCCCAAAACATTCTATTGATATGTAATGTGTTTTTGTAACTTTTCACAACAAATAACATAATAAGAGACCATCACGAATGCATTCATTCAACATTAATGTATGTTGCATTCATGTTGATCGCATCTCATATTTTTGTCATGCAAAGTTTTAAAAACATGTTTATGCATCAATTAGATTTTTTTTTATATTTCTTTGAATATCTTTTTCCATTTTCCTAGAGTTACACCTAACTTTTTAAAATTTATAATGATATTTTCGTGAGCTCTAAATATTTTATTTGGATTTTTTGTATCCCAATATATATCTAATTGTTTTTGAAAATTTTAAAACCTTAAAGACATTTTCTATAGTTTAAAAACCTTATCAAGTATTTACCAAATTATTTTTAACGAGAAAAAACAAAACTGCCTTTAAAACCACTCAAAACTAGAGTAGAAAGGTAATTTGTTAGATTTTGAAAGTTGAGAAGTAAGATGTTTGGTATTAGGGTTTGAGGAGAAAAAATAGAAGACCATGATTGATAGTTGATAGATAGAATAGATTTTTTTTCTTCGGCGCACCTTCTCTCCCACGAGCCACGAGCCACGATACCTTTGGGCCTTTTATTTCTAGTGTCCACTTCCTTAGCAGGCCTTCTTCATCCCCTCACCCCCACTTGGACCTAAATTGTATCGGCTGGACACTGGGCCATGATTGCTCTAAGTCTCAAGTCCACGCAGAATGAGGCCATAGCCCATGAGGATGAGGGAGCAGTACAAGGAAACTTCGCATTAGACGTAAATTCACTGGGCAGAGGCCCGTGCAAGGCACTTGTCGCCCAAGAGGCCAAGACCCAAGCAACTAGTGCTGGAACTGGAAGCCTGCAACTGGGAGTTCGGATTCTCGCGCGCCGCCAGCCCCCAGCCGAACGGACAGCCCTGTACGGCCGGCCGCACCAATTTTTCACGTCAAAAAAACGTTGATCCGAACTGAACATCTGTTTCCGAAGTTATCTGCAACGGTGAGGTGGATGTAGGGTTGCACTTGTAAGTTGCAAAACCTTGTTGGCCTGAGAAATTTGGCTTATGCCGATTTGCTTTTGATTTGGCCCTGTTCGTTTCGCTGAAATTTGGCTTATGCTGATTTACTGTGAGAGGAAAACACTGTTCGTTGGCTAGCTGAAAAGTATCGCTGAAGTAGTTCAAGCGAACAGGGCCTAAATAAAACTGATAAAAGGCAACGAACGACCATAAGACGGTCAACATCGAAAATTTTCACGGCATCGTTTAGCCGCGGTTAAGGTTGGTGATGTCAGTAGTTTTGACTTTTGAAGGCACGCAGTTAGTTTTCAGAAGAGATCTGGATCCAGTCTTTCCTTTCATCATCGCCAAATAGCACTATAGATAGCAGCAATCATCCTCTATTCGTTCACATCCTTGGAGTGACGTCGAAGTTTGTGTTCAACAACAAGCAATCATCTGGTCTGATAAGGTTGAGCGAAAAAAAGTTCAGGCCAATATTTCAACAACAGTTTTATACATGTCCTTGTCACCGATCAAAGCTCAGTGTATGGTTACATACATATTCTCCAAGGACTGGATAAGGAGAGAAGAATGCCTTCAATACCCGATTTGTACATCTACAAAGCTGTAGGACAAAAGAGGTGTGTTGAGAGAATTCAAGAACGCAACGCATGCAAATTAAAGCATCTGTTATCACCGTCCATGGGTCCTCAGGTACTGAAAATAGTCCTGCTATCATTGACTTGATACTTGTCCCAATCGCTGATCCTACGGTTTATTGTCACTACTTTGAGATGGACCACACAGGTATACATATCACTGTGGTAGCTGAAGTGTCAAGCTCAAGCTCATCCTCGACGACGTATGGTTTTCTTTTTTCTGAATATATTTTCAACATAATCCTATGTACCTAATAGGAGAAAAAGCAAAGGATTAGACAATGATATCCTATTCACCGGCCAATACATATGCATGTTTGATATGTTTACTGACAACTGTAGTTATGGGTAGCCTTGATGCTGTATGTTAGGCTCTAACATGTAGGGTTCAGATATTGAGGATTTCTCAAACATCAGTGGATGATTACACAGCTCAAGAAAGGTGTCTACGCGGGCCTCCTTTCCCGTTTTTCTTTAGGTCGTTGTGGTCCCTTGGGCCTGCACTTTCATTCCCCCATCAAATATCTGTATGTCTGGTGCCCTTCTCTGTAGATGCTCCTTGTTGATCAGCAATTATATGACACACACAGCCCTTTAGCACATGCAAAGCTAAGCTACGCACCTAGTCATGTGCAGTGTCTTCCAAGTATAACACCGTGACTCCATGTTACTGCATTGTACACGTTGAAGGCTTGAAGCTGAATTTGTTTTCGCATAATGATGCTGCATGCCCTCAACGGTCTGTGGCCAATGGTGGATCATGAAGCGGCATGCACTACTGTTGAACATTATTCTGGGTTATGGAAGCCCACATCAGGATCCCTCAGTGTTCAGATATCAAACTGTTGTCCACACGCAGATCAGAGTTTGAAGTTGAAATTTGACTTGTTTTGATGTCTGCATTAGAGTCTTTGGTTGTGACTTTGTCCGTTAAACCATTGGGCCAGGCCAACTACCTCCTGCATTGTTGCCTTCCGATTGCTAGGATTCTCAAGCTTTTTGTCTTGGAAAGAACGATTGACACCTAAATGTGGCTTAGAATACAGGCCTTGGAACTGAGGTGCTAGAAGCCTGAAATCAGTTTGAAGTGGCTCTGTCGATTACACATTCCCATTTCTATCAGAAAATTAAAGTTCATTTTTTATTGGATTCTCCCTTATAAAAAAAATCATCTGCTTGTTTGTCACATTGTCGTCACGCACTGTTCAGATAGGAAAATCGGGCTGGACCGATAAGGAAGGATGGAGCTATCAGGAAGTAATTGGAGTTAGGACTCTGGATAAGGAAATTGCGTGAGGCAACCTGCTACTGCTCGCATGGCTTATGCAGTTGCACGGCGAAGCGCGTATGCAGACCTTATCCATGACCAACAACTTTCCATACGTGTATATCCTTGGCCTACTACTCCTACCCGTTCTGTTCGGACATGTGCGAGCTTGCTATATTAAAAATTGCTGCAGTTGTTGAATCCTGTGGCATAGAACCTGTAGAATGGGATAAGAGGCGTCTTACGCGTTGAAATTTGTCGTCAGAGCAGTCTGATGATAAAGCAGATCATAATCGATCTATTGATTAGATCACTGATCTTTTGTCAATATTGTATTGAGTATGTGGACTTGTTTTGCACACACAGCATGC
Source organism: Miscanthus lutarioriparius (assembly GCA_904845875.1). Lineage (NCBI taxonomy): Eukaryota > Viridiplantae > Streptophyta > Magnoliopsida > Poales > Poaceae > Miscanthus > Miscanthus lutarioriparius. The sequence continues at coordinate 30,857,615 of CAJGYO010000018.1, forward strand.
AATGCTATATAGTTTAGGTTAGATATGTGTGATTCGTCTGCACTTTTTATATGATACTGTATATAGGTACGAGTGATGAAGAATAGTTCTGAACCTGAACACTTCCTATCCTTAAGATTCAGAGACGATAAACGGATCAGATTTGGATTGGGTCACTGCGGTTGTAAGGATGCTGATTCGCTGCAGGTTTTATCAGTGGAAAGCATATACAACACTACATCAAAATGGATGGAGACATTTTATATCTGTATCTTGGTTACTGCTTTTCACCGTCACTTTCTGAGTATTTGGCATCTTGCACACGAATAAAGTACGGAAACAGTGTAACATAAGATAAAATGGAGAATCTGAAACTTCCGTGCTGCCTACTAGAGCCTTGTAAATCTCTTTTCTTGAGTTATGATCGGTATTAATTGTCTCCTCTGACCTTTTCTTCCTCTCTTCAGTCTATCGATTGTGCATGTGCATCAGACATTGTGTATCCAGGCGCCTTGCCCCATGCGGTCGGTATGAACTGGAGCAGAGAAAGGGAATATATCCTTTTTGTCCATTTACGTTCCTTTCGTGTTGTTGATTAGTTACATGAAAACTTCACCAAGTGCTATTTTTCTTTTTGCTTTTTTTTTGAAAGATCCAGTTGCTCGGCTTTGATTTATAATAAGAATGTAGCATACAACACTTGGTTACATGTGCGAGCGGCGCTCCCTACTAGGCTGCAGAGGTTTTGGTTTACAAAAGCTAATTACTCGCTACCTAGCTGGGTGACCATTAGAGGTTTGAGAGTTGCCCCTCCTACTAAAAACCAGTGGTAGCCAAGTCCTTATTAGGTAAACTTGGACAGCCATTTGGGTGTTTTTTTTTTCTTGAAGAGTTCATGTTCTGAGTAGTTCGAGGTCGTCACAGCTACCAAGATCTACCAATGGCTGACTCATTAGGATGGCAAAAGACCTATAGTCAAAACGATGATAAGATTGATCGAAGTTGTTGTCAAGACTCGACCACGGTCATCGAATTAGTTAGTGTATTTGGTAGGTACAGTATATATATAACAAGATGCCTCCACATAAATAAATAAAGAAAAAACAGCCAGGTTGAGACTTGGTGTAGTGCTGTTGAGGGGTTGCTTTCACTTTTCAGCACGCTATTCTCTTTGTTATGCCACCAAGCAACAGAAGCGCCCTGTCCATGCAATTTATTCCACGGTTATAGTTATTCGCTTTAGGCCTTGTTTGATGCACGTGTATTCATTTGAATCCACATGTGTTGGAGTGGATTGGAGTGAAATTAAACTAAGTTCTATTCCAATCCACTCCAACACACGTGGATTGAAGTGGATATACATGCATCCAAACAAGGCGTTAGCAAATAGCAATATACATACGGTGATATGTTTTTTTTCCAGGGCAGTGGCAAGGTAATAAATAGCGGATAATGACTTCATAGCGGATTAGTGTCTATGTAGCGGATTGCGGATAGCGTGTGCTATAGTGGACGCTAAGTTCCAATAGTGAAATATTAAAAATAATTAATTTTGGGAGGCTATGTCAATACTAATATCATATTTTCTTGAATAATTAGATGCCCACTCACAAATGTCTTCAAATTTTACATGGCAATTAAATGCTTAAGGTTTGATTGTGGTCTGCTAAGCCTTGGATTCTGGAAGTTACAACTGTTTATTGGTGAGAGAAAAATGTTCCATTCATTTCTCTTCGGCAGTTTCAGTAATTATTTTTACCGTATACTCTATCAAGGAAAAAAACGGATTCTGTATATGATTGGTGATAGGATAGGCTTAAGTCGGAAGCGTGCAGGCTGATAAGTGACATGGGAATGAATCGATGCTTCTTGCTCAAGCAAGAAACATAGACTTTTGGTTGCCTAACGCACATGACCTCATGCTGTACAACAGGATCTGTCGCTTCACTTGTCGTCAATCCAAACAGCAAGTTGACGTGTCTCTCACAATCTAGCTTATCCAATCAACTACCCAACTGCACTAACATTTTGATGCATGGATGCTTGCCTACAATGCGCAGCGCAGCGTAGCTGCCTGTTCATCATTTCGTTCAAACCTTAAGCCTAATTTCAGAACAGTGCCATCCCGGCCTTCGTATCTCGAGCCTGATTTGCTAGATCATGAAAGGCACATTATTAATTGTAAAAAAAAAAGGCCACATCAGATAAACATGCATGCATCAGCTAGCAAAGTTCTTGCATTGTGGAGTGACACTATGGATTAGATCTAACCACAGTGCCAAATTGCCCAGATCCATGCATCATGTATTCATTCAGGTGATGAGTTGGAGTTGCTGGCTTAGCCGCACGCGGCCAAACTGAGAGATCTCACGGTTGGCAATTGCTGTGCTGGTATTCTCTGTCTTTGGGCATGGCGGCCTGCTGGAACGACGCGGGACCCCACACATGGAACTAGCTGCACATGAAAGTACTGTGCTCATCATTCAAACATGCATGGGGCAAAAAAAAAATGGCTCATGCTTCATGCCTCCTCATGCGCATGGCTTTGCTTCCAACACTAAAGTCTTGAATCCTGATACGGCATGGTGATGTACTGCTGTCTCTTGAGCATTTCACGTTCTTGGAGAGAATATTTATCACCGTTTCGGGAAAGTGCTCGATATTTGATCCAATCTTGATTTGCCATGTGCTGCGAGTCACTGGAATATTTCTTAATTTTAAGATAACGTTCTTCTATATCCACATTGTCAACAATTGATCCAATCTTGATACAGCACATGGCACGTACAGCTCCTAGGTATTTTTCATTCTTTTGGTAGAACCATTTTTACACATGCATCATGCACATTCCATCGTAGATCCCATCCTTGTGTTTTAAGGATTTCTCATTTTTCTAGTTAAACTACTTTTACAAATTCCCGCTTAATGAAAAACGCGCCTCATGGCACTGTCCAGAAAAAAACTGCTTATTACAAATGTAAACTAGTCACAGTAGCTACCATAAAAAATAGTTTAAGAGGTATGCTCCCTCATTAATAGAGACGGGTATTTTGAAGTGCAGCATCCATAAATGATCACAAATACCTACCTCTACTAATCGACTATTAACAGGGGTATGATAGGTTGTAGTACCACTAGAACGTAGATCAGGGATAAATAGCTCTTAGATGGGGGACTGTTCCTGTACCTCGCCCTAGTACAGTTGGGTCCATGGCGCCGCAGCAACGTGGACGCCGGTGTCGTGGCAGTACAGAGGCAACGGTGAGGTCGGTGGCAGCTTCCCGTCGCTGGTAGCACCTTCTCTCTGGATCGGTTCGCGTTAGAGAATGGTCGGTAGGGCACCTGGTAGCTCAGGGGAATCTTGTACCTTGTGCCCCGGCCCCCACCTCTTTTTTATGGTGCTGTGCGACGGGGGGCACCAACCATGCAGCGGTTGGACGCTCCCAATCAGGGCGCGGATCCAAGGGGAGGCCAATTGGTAGAGATCAAACTAACATTCTCCCCCTTGATCTCACCTTATGACTTAAACTTAACTTACTTATTTTATCTTATTCCCATTCCATCACATATCAGTGTATAGAGCGTGCCTCATCGTCATGGTCTATTGCTATTAGATTAAACAGCTACAACGCACCTCTCTGTTTTGAAACAGATACTCAACTAGCCCCTTAGTATCCAGAAATCATAGGCTTTTCCATAAACTCATGTCGACTGTGTGTTCTCTGAACGCACTAAGTGGTTAGCCTTTGATAAGCGGATCCGCAAGTACTTACTCGGTACTTATGTGCTCAATCTTTCAAAATGATTCTGGATTTTCTCCTTTACAACATATACCTTACTGTCAATGTGTTTGGCAACACACTTGACTTGTTGTCTTAGGAGTTAACTTACTTTAAATGGCTATTGCTATTGTCTACCATTATTAAATCTGGGTACAAATTCCTTTAACCTCCTTTTGCCTGTTCCTTAAACCTCATGTCAAGCTATTCTATGGTATGCATCACTAATGACACCACAACTATTTCTTTGGAGCTTTTCCACAATAATACTCTAACTGCGAGTGTTAGCAACTGCTGTGGATTTTACTATACATCTCGCAAAGACTTAACTTTTGTACCCTCAACTATTTAAGAGTACTTATTCTTTCTTACTCAGCATGAGGCCTATGATACTTTGTAAAATTGCAAGACATTCTCAACTCAATTTCAGTGATCTATATCTGAACTGGACTTCTGCCAAAATATCCCAGATACTTAAACTACGTCAGGGTAAGTTCTTACTTGTACTTGTACACTTATCAAGCTTACAACAGTTGAAGCATATGAAACCATATTCTTTTGATCGATCTCATATCGGTTTCAGGAACACTTAAAGTTTCTAAAACTATTACCCTTAACTATAGGAGCAGGCGTAGGTTTACTCGCATGCATACTTTCCTTCTCTAGAATCTTTTCTAAGTATGTTTTTGCGATAGTCCTAATACCTCATTTTCTTCTATCTTGGTGAATTTTGATTCCTAGAACCAGTGACGCTTCACCAAGATCATTCATATTGAAACTTGAGGACAAAACTTCTTCTTCTCCAATGATAGATTAACATCAATACTAGTGAGTAGAATGTTATCTATTCACAGGATGTGGAAAAAGAATTTTCCATTCTTGAACTTCACATAAACGCTATTGTCCTTCTTATTTTTCTTAAAACCCAAACTTTCTCATTGTTTCATCAACCTCAAATACTACTGTCTAGAGACTTACTTTTAACCCATAAATGGATTTCCACAGGCGGCATCCCATATGTTCTTTTCTCCCATGACAAAACCTTTTGGGTTGTGTCATGTAATTGTTTTCATATAAATCCCCGTTGAGGAATGCCGTCTTTACATCCATCTGATATAACTCTAAATCATAATGTGCCATTAAACACCATTATGATTCTAAAAGAATCCTTACATAAGACTGGAGAGAAAACACTCATTGTAATCTATTCATTCTCTTTGCTTAAAGCATATTACCACAAGTCGTGATTTATATCTTTCTATATTTCCTTTGGAGTCATATTTTGTCTTGTAGACCCATTAACAACCTACTGTTTTGGTTCCATTAGGAATTACTTCTAAGTCACAAACATCGTTGGTATTCATTGAATTCATTTTAGCTTCCATAGCTTCTTACTATTTAAACGAGTAAACGTTTCTCATGGCTTCTTCAAATGAGGTGGGATCACCCTCCATTTGAATTTCTTTACTAACATAAACTTCATAGTCATCAGAAAATTGGTTTACTAATTCTTTGAGACCTTCTGGGGCCTCAGCTACTGGCACTTTCATATGGGGCTATTGTTGCTCTTCATTGCCAAGAGACAATTGATTCTGCAGGCTTCTGTATAACAAGATCCTCATTATTCATCTTCTTCGAAGAGCTAACAATAGGTGTTGTATTGGTCATACAACATCAACAGGTATTGAGAAACTTGTTGCTCCTGAGTCACTAGAGTGGGCACAGAGTCCCTCTTCTCTTCAAGTCTTAGGTCTCTACTTACCTCAACATACCATGCTCCCCCAGATCTTCTCATCTTTTCTAAAGATAGTGTATCTTCAAATATCTTATTTTGGGTTTAATTCCTTAAACTCTCATATGGCGCTTTAAGCACCACCTTAACATCTTTCACGCTGACTACGCTATCTTCCTATCGGAACTTTAAAAGGTCTAGGAATTTAGCTATTTCTCTGTTTAGGGGCATCATTATTATGACCGTTGTACTCCTCCGACGGTCGCATACATCTTAATTAATCTTTATCTCATTCTTAATGAAGAGTATCTTTTTTAATTAAACTTGATATTCTCTCACTCGAAATATGGCATGAACTTTACTGCCATAATTTTGATAACTATTCAGAAAGCCTGTAAACGAGGAGACACTTTTAACTTCATTCACATGATTGTGTCATGTAAACAAAGTTATTTCTTGATCCGTTTAGGAGTACACTTTCCTTAATTCACTTTAAGAACTCAACGAGTTCTTTCATTAGCAGTGCTTTTGCAAGTCACACTTGCATCTTTTCTTATCTTTTGGTTAGTATTGACCATGATGATGCATTTCTATTGTGCCAAGGTCAATGATAGGACAGCATAAGAGCTACCCAAACTTCTCTCACTATGCGGAATACAAAATATGTGATTCATCAGAAAACTTCTCCTGCCATGCAGGATTGACTAGTATAAGTACTATGCCAAAACTTCTCCCCATGTGGGATACATCTATATGAAAACTTAGCCATGACGACAAAAACTTCACTTATACTTTATTTTTCAATTAAATCTTCCCGTTGGTTCCAATTTAATCAGAAAATTAGTAAACTAACAAAAAACTATCCTAAACTGGCTTGACTCAAGCCTTTCTATTCACATACCCCAGCATTGCAGCCCGTTGGCATACAGCCGAGTGATCTCGTCAGTTAATATAAAACATACAATTTGCTTCTATATCAATTCTACATCACCATTGGGCAGAAAATAGAATTAATGCATGAAACTCAAAAATTAACTTGGAATCAATATATCTACTCTTCAAAATTAAATTATCCCGTTGGTTTGAATTTAATTGGAAGATAATCAACATCATTGAGGCAAAAACTTAATAAAATACATTCTTTTAGTTCAGGAGCATTTCTCGGTCCTTATCTACTCTCTGAAAAATTGACCACGTTGGTGTAAAATTTATCAAAGATTTAAACTTCAACCTTAAATTCATTATAATATTGTCATCATCAACGTTGGTCAGAAAATGACAATACCATAATCTTACTTAAACAAAAACGGACTACTCCTCTAATTAAATTTTTTCTGTTGGTTCGAATTTAATTAGAAGATAATAAACATTAAACTTTGCAGCGGAAATATAAACATAATTAGAGAATTTTACCCACAGGAAAAACTCCTCAAAAACTAATTTTATTGGAGCCAATAATCAATTTCCACAAAAAAAACTAAATTCACTGGAAAAAGAAAAAAGGGAAAAGGCTCAATTCTACACTATTCACTCGGCCCAACCGCGTAGACGTCCTGGCCCAACTTGTGTGCTTGCCAGCGGCGCCCTCCCAGGGAGCAACCTTGGCCTGGGCCGGGAAAGCGGCCTCCCACCTAGGCCGAATCTGGCCCAGTGAATCTGCGCCGTTGATTTTCATCCAACGGCCACGCGGTGATATCGAGCGAACAAAACCCCGCGCGGCGTCGTCCCCCCCTGAACCCTAGGTCATTCGGGTCTTCTTCTTCTCTCTCTATCTCCCTCTCCTCTCTCGCGTCGTAGCCAAACAGAGTGACTGAAGGTGCCCACGGTGGAGGAATGGCGCCGTCGTCGGCCCTCTCACCGGCGCGCGCGCTCCCCTACGGGTTAGCACGCCACCGTCGAGCAGCCTGGCGGTGGTGCCCTAGCGCAGCGTCCACTAGAGAGAGAGACCAGAGCTGAGAGAGAGAGAGATGGCGCCGTCGGCAGCCCCCTCGCCAGCGCGCATGCTCCCCAGCGGGTGAGCGCGCCGCCGTCGAGCGGCCTGGCCATGGTGCCCTAGCACGAAGCTCGCGCAGGCCCGATGAGCATCGTCTCGGAGTACTTCTCGCGCATCGACGAGGCGGCAGCACGGTGGAGCGCCGAGGTAGGCCTCTTCCCCTTTCCCTCTTCTGTCTTTGGATCTTGCTGTGTTCTTCTCGGTTCTTTGTCTATTGGGGATTAGGGTTAGGGTTAGGGTTAGGGTTTAGCTGTTCATCTTCTGTGATGGAATTAAGGTTTGGGTTGATGCTTAGGGTTTGAGTTAGGGTTCAAACCCTCTGTTTCTATGCTTCTTCCCCTTCCCCGGTCGTAGATCCGACTGGTTAGGGTTTTACCGAACCCACTGTTCATCTTCCCCGCTTACCAATTGCGAATTAGGGTTAGGGTTCATGTCTGGGTCGATCCAAATTGGGCCAAATCGAGCCCTCTTTCTTCTGTTGTTCTTCCCCTTCTAGGGTTAGGGTTAGGAACCCTCTCTTTCAATCTGAATTGGACCTTTCTCATCTCCTTCTAAATTGCTACTCTCCCTATCTGGATCTGCACATTAGATGAACCTGGCTCTGGTACCATTGATAGGTCGTAGTGCCACTAGAACGTAGATCAGGGGATAAATAGCTCTTAGATGGGGGGGCTGTTCCTGTACCTCACCCTAGTATAGTTAGGTCCATGGCGCCGCAGCAATGTGGATGCCGGAGTCGTGGCAGTACAAAGGCGACGGTGAGGTCGGTGGCGGCTTCCTGCCGCTGGCAGCACCTTCTCTCTAGATCAGTTCACGTTAGGGAATGGTCGGTATGGTGCCTGGTAGCTTAGGGGAACCTTGTACCTTGTGCCCTGGTATAAATAGCTCTTAGATGGGGGGACTGTTCCTATACCTCGCCCTAGTACAGTTGGGTCCATGGTGCCGCAGCAACATGGACGTCGGTGTCATGGCAGTATAGAGACGACTGTGAGGTCAGTGGCGGCTTCCTGTCGCTGGCAGCACCTTCTCTCTAGATCAGTTCGCGTTAGGGAATGGTCAGTAGGGCGCCTGGTAGCTCAGGGGAACCTTGTACCTTGTGCCCCGGCCCCCACCTCTCTTTTATGGTGCTGTGAGACGGGGGGCCACCAACCATTCAGCGGTTGGGCGCCCCCGATCAGGGAGCAGATCCAAGGGCCTAATTGGCCGTTGGGCCAATTGGTGGAGATCAAACTAACAGGGTAGACATGTCCTTTTTTCATATTTTAATTAAAAACCTACAAACTTGGAGAATAACTACAGCAATATCTACTTCAACATTTGGGAGTGATTGCCTGATTGGTAGCTAAGATTTTATCTATTTTATTTCCCTAATCTTCATCTCTCGAATCTGGCCCCCACTCTCTTTTTTCTAAGATTTGTGGTCATGCATGAATGCATGGACACATCTCAATTGATGGTTCTTCTTTCATTTTCTAGGCATATAACTAATAAACCAAATTGACAGTTGTGTCATGACCCATGATCCACTGCCCCTAGTACTTGTATTTCTTTATCAAATTTGTTGCTTAGCATAAGAGATTGCACTGGCTTGTCTCATTATCATTGTTTCGTTCTAAGGAAGTCCATCCCATTATCTAATGGTTGAAAGGAGCTGAAATTAATGCTTATTTTTACTTACGCTTAGTTTATCATTTTGATACAGCCAGATACATGTAATTATTTATCCATTAACCAAATATACTAATCCATCTGAAATTATACTACGGTGACCTATTGCACAAGTATATATCAATTACTAGTTTGCTACATGGAAACAAAATAGCGCCATGTTGACCATTTTTTGGCTCGCGTGCCTATTGAGGTTTTAATGTACATGTCCGATGCTCTGACAATTTTAGATATTGACACAATCTCCAAAGCACAATTTTGATCATTCTTTCTTACAAAATAATTGTATTAGGATAGATATTAATTCACACCATTTTCATATATCCAAAGTCAATAGAAAGAATAATTTGTAACCAAAGTCCGAAATGGTGGGATTAGTGTTGCGATAACCACACCAACACACTTGCTAGTGATAGCGGAAGCGCTTAATTTCACCACAATGTGAAATCAGCCCAGATCGTCACCTATTCACGGAAGGAAAAATATGCATCACACATATATGGAGGAAATAGCAGGCAGTCACAACTGGTCCCAATCAGTTGTTATCACATCAGTTGTGTTCACATCAACCGCAGAGCACCAACAGCAAGCACAACTAGTTGCGGCAAATCACTTGCAACTGCAATCGCAACTAGTTGCAGCCAAACTCACAGCAATAATAAGACACCAGATTTAACGTGAAAACCCCCAAATTGGGATAAAACTACGGGACCAAGCCAGCCAAATCTTCTTCCACTATATGCTTGTGGGATTACAACAAGTTCATTTCTAGATCGCACTAGAGACAATCATACAACAAGATACGCAGATCTTGGATAACAACAATAAGATTTGGGCTGCTACTTAGGGAGTGGAAAGACCTCACCAAATGATGGTAGAACTCAGATTAGGGGCACCAAAGATGTGGATCTGAAGCTTCACAACCTTGAGGACGAATCCTTCTTGATCTATTGCAAGATCTCATCTCTAATCTCACTCTTCTCCCTCTCTTTTCTTTCTCTGGTTTTCTTCCCTCTCTCACACGCAAGGAGCAAGGGGCTGAACTAGAGCTGCTCTGTTCTCTCTTTGCTAAACTGAGACTCACGAAGCTTCCCTTTTCTTCTCTTATAAGCCAAGAGGCAAAACACTAGATGCACACAAGGTTGGTCCATTTCCTGTGCTGCACCTATGACATGTGGGCCTACTCCCTAGGAGCATTTACTCTCCTCAGCACCCACTCATGAGGAGGATTTCCCAACATATCTCCCCCTCCAACTCATGATGGGGCACCATCATGCCCGCTACCTCATTGCATACTTGTAGCTTCTTCAGTAGCACGTTGGTCATCATATCCGCACCATTGTGGTCGGTATGGATTTTCTCAAGTTGCAACAACTTGGAACTCACCACTTCTCAAATCCAATGGTATTGCACATCAATGTGCTTGGTTTGAGAATGAAAACTTGAATTCTTGGCAAGATGAATGGCACTTTGGTTGTCATAAAACATATTGTACTTCTCTTATTTTTGTCCCAACTCTTGCAAGAAGTTTTTCATCCATAACACTTCCTTGCAAGCTTCGACCGCTGCAATGTACTCGGCCTCTGTTGTTGATAATGAAACGCACTTATGCAGCCTTGATTGCTATGACATTGCTCCCCCTGCAAATGTCATCAGGTATCCCGATGTGGACTTTCTGGAGTCCTTGTCTCCAGCATAATCTATATCTGTATAGCCATGCAATACAGGATCACCATTTCCCAAACATAAGCACATTTTGGAAGTACCACTGAGATACCTGAAAATCCACTTTACTGCAGCCCAATGTGCTTCTCCTAGATTACTCATGAACCGGCTAACAACCCCAACTGCATAGGCAAGATCAGGCCTAGTGCACACCATGGCATACATCAAACTACCAACAACAGATTGGTAAGGTACTTTCTTCATTGCTTCTTTCTCCTTATTTCTTGTAGGACAATGATCTTTACTCAATTTGTGATGTCCTGCAAGTGGAGAGTTAACTGGTTTTGCATTTTGCATATTAAACCTTTCAAGTACCTTCTCAATATATTCTTCCTATGATAGCCAAATCTTCTTGTCTGCTCTATCACGGGAGATCCTCATGCTAAGTATTTGTTTTGCCGAACCTAAATCCTTCATGGCAAATGACTTGCCCAATGCCTTCTTTAGGAGAGCAATTCTTTTTGTGCTGTTTCCTACAATCAACATATCATCAACATAAAGCAAGAGGATAATAAAATCACCCTCAACATACTTCTTCATAAAGGCACAATGGTTAGAATGTGCTTTATGGTAACCAAGATTTGTCATAAAAGACTCAAACTTCTTGTACCACTGTCGAGGAGCTTGCTTCAATCCATACAAGCTTTTGTTCAATTTGCAAACCAAGTGCTCTTTGCCTACAACCGTAAACCCTTCTGGTTGCTCCATATAAATCTCCTCATCTAGGTCACCATGCAAGAATGCTATCTTCACATCAAGTTGTTCAACTTCCAAGTCCATGGTGGCAGCCATACCAAGCACAACTTGGATTGAAGACATCTTGACCACATGAGAGAATATCTCATAGAAGTCAATACCTTGCTTTTGAGCAAAGCCTTTCACAACCAGTCTTGCCTTGTATCTTGGTTGTGAGTTGTTCTCTTCAGACTTCAACCTATACACCCACTTATTCTTTAGTGCTTTCTTGCCCTTTGGCAACTTCACCAACTCAAAGGTGTTGTTCTCATGAAGGTAACTCATCTCGTCCTTCATGTCTTCCAACCAATGATTCTTGTGATCATCAGACATAGCCTCCTCATAGCATGAGGGTTCACCTACATCTATCAACAACAAATACTCATGTGGTGGATGCCTGCTAGAAGGCCAGCGAACTCTGCTAGTTCTTCTCAACTGCTCCTATTGTGGTTCTTCTGGAGTATCATCAACATCAGCATCCTCATCAGCATCAGCATCCTCAGATGACTGATCATCACCCTGGCTCGAACCTGCACCTTTAGTGCCATCATCTCCCCCATGATTGTCATGCACAACAGGAGAATGAATTTGATCCATATCAACAACTTGAGGTGTAGTGGTTGGCTTCTTTGGCTTCACAATATCTTCTATTGTCTCATCTTCAAAGAACACTACATCTTGGCTTCTCACAATTTTCTTGTTAACAGGATCCCACAGCCTATAGCCAAACTGCTCATCGGGGTGGCTCAGCAATACACACTACGTGGTCTTGCCATCATTGACCTCTCATCTCTAGGAACATGCATAAATGCCCTGCACCCAAAGACTTTTAGATGCTTGTATGATACTTCCTTTCCTGACCATACCTTCTGGGGAATATCACCCTCAAGTGGAACACATGGAGACAAGTTCAGCACATATACTGTAGTCATCAATGCTTCAGCCCAAAACTGATTTGGTAACTTTGCATGAGAGAGCATAGCTATGACCCTCTCAGTGAGTGTTCTGTTCATCCTCTCTATAAGGCCATTCTGCTGAGCTGTCTTCAACACTGTCTTCTGTTGCCAGATTCCATACAACCTACAGTACCTCTCAAATGGTCCTCTATATTCACCACAATTGTCTGATCTGATGCACTTCAATTTCCTATCAGTTTCTCTTTTAACCTTGGCATGGAACTCTTTGAAAGCATCAAGTACCTAAAATTTGTTCTTCAAGACATGCAAAAACCTTTCGAGAGTGGTCATCAATAAATGTGACAAAATATAATGCACCACTAAGGGAACTCTCTATCACAGAACAAACATCAGTATGCATAAGATTAAGAATATTCTTAGCACAATGTGGAATAGTGGATGTACAAAAAGCAATCATGTGTTGTTTACCAGCTAAACAATCAACACAGGGTCCCAAAGTCATACCTCTCAACTCAGGGAGGAAATCTAAAAAGTCCTAATGGCTAGAGGGGGGTGAATAGCCTATTAAAAATTTCTACAACACTTAGCAAACCGGTTAGACAATTATGAGACGAAGCAAATATTGCGCTAACCTACTAAAATTGCAAGCCACCTACCATAATTCTAGTTTATATAGTTTCTATCCACATAATAGCTATGTCACTACACTAAGATAGTGCGCTCTCAAATGCTAACTAAAGAGACACACTAACCAAACTAACAAGCTCTCACAACTAGCTACACTAAAGAGCTTGACAACTAGTTTGCAGTATTGTAAAGAGAGTGAGAAAGATAGTTATACCGCCATGTCGAGGAGTGAACCAATCAGTCACAAGGATGAATACCAATAAAGACCAATCACCTCGGAATCAAATGATGACACAATGATTTTTTACCGAGGTTCACTTGCTTGCCGGTAAGCTAGTCCTCGTTGTGGCGATTCACTCACTTGGAGGTTCACGCGCTAATTGGCATCATATGCCAAACCCTCAATAGGGTGCTGCACAACCAACATAAGATGAGGATCACACAAGTCACGAGCAATTCACTAGAGTACCTTTTGGCTCTCCGTCGGGGAAAGGTCAAGAACCCCTCATAATCACCACGATCGGAGCCAGAGACAATCACCAACCTCCGCTCAACGATCCTCACTGCTCCAAGCCGTCTAGGTGGCGGCAACCACCAAGAGTAACAAGCGAATCCCGCAGCGAAACACGAACACCAAGTGCCTTTAGATACAAACACTCAAGCAATGCACTTGAATTCACTCCCAATCTCACAAAGATGATGAATCAATGTGGAGATGAGTGGAAGGGCTTTGGCTAAGCTCAGAAGGTTGCTATGTCAATGCAAAATGGCCAAGCCTATGAGCTAGAGCTAGCCATGGGGCTTAAATAGAAGCCCCCATGAAATAGAGTCGTTGTACCCCTTCACTGGGCACAACTCAGGGTGACCGGACGCGCCGGTCAGATCGACCGGACGCAGGACCCTAGCGTTCGGTCGCCCGATGCTTGCCACGTGTCATCGGCTTCAAACGCTGATTGTCCAATCTCAATGGTCATCAGTACATTTAAGTAGTGACCGGACGCGCTGCTCAAAGTGACCGGACGCACCAACACCAGCGTCCGGTCACTCATCGTCTCCTCTGTGCGCTGCCACATCAGTGGGACCAGACGCACCCACTCAGCGTCTGGTCACGAAGTGACCTAGCGTTCGGTTGAAGACCGACGCCAGCGTCTTCACTTCTTCTACTGACCGAACGCGCCCGTCCAGTTGAGGCCAGTGTCCGGTCCACTCTATGAGACCCTGTCTTTTCTGTATAGGGCGACGGTGGCACCGTTGGATTGTCCGCACTCTACGGGCAGACACTCCACCGGTGAAGTTTCTTACCCTTGCTCAAATGTGCCAACCACCAAGTGTATCACCTTGTGCACATGTGTTAGCATATTTTCACAAACATTTTCAAGGGTGTTAGCACTCCACTAGATCCTAAATGCATATGCAATGAGTTAGAGCATCTAGTGGCACTTTGATAACCACATTTCAATACGAGTTTCACCCCTCTTAATAGTATGGCTATCAAACCTAAATGTGATCACACTTGCTAAGTGTCTTGATGACCGAAACAAAATGGCTCCTACCATTTATACCTTTGCCTTGAGCCTTTTGTTTCTCTTTCTCCCTTTTCCAAGTCAAAGCACTTGATCATCACCATGGCATCACCATCATCATGTCATGATCTTCATTTGCTTCACCACTTAGAATGTGCTACCTATCTCATAATCACGTTGATAAACTAGGTTAGCACTTAGGGTTTCATCAATTTACCAAAACCAAACTAGAGCTTTCAAAGTCCTTGCGAGCAAGGGAGTGCAGCCCCTTCTCACTCATATGTCCAAGTCTCTTATGCCACAACTCAATGCTGGAATCCCTCTCGTCAATGTTCACATCTATCTTCACAACTTGTCTTTGTCACATAAAGACACCCTTGCTTGGCACCACGAGCTAGAATTAAGGAACCTTTGGTGAGCTTCCATTTTCCTTCACCAAAGTAATTGCCAAGACCAATATCATCGAGCTTTCCCACTGACAATAAGTTCAGTCTAATATTAGGGACATGCCTCACATTCTCAAGTGTCAACTTGTAACCTGTGCTTGTCTCAATACATACAGTGCCCTTGCCAACAATGGTTGACGTATCTCTGTTTCCCATCCTCACATAGCCAAAGTCATCACTAGTGTAGGATGTGAAATACTCTCTGTGTGATGTTAGATGGAAAGAGGCTCCTGAATCCACTACCCAACTCAAATCATCACCAGTAACAGCACTGAGATATCTGTCATCGTCAACAATGAGATAATCCTCACCAGCTACAGTTACAAACTAAGGCTTCACCATTTTGCTCGGTATTCTTGCCTTGCTTTGCTTGTGCAAGCTCTCTTTTATAAATTCTGCACTGATTTTCTTTTGTGGCCTTCTTTACCGCAATGAAAACAAATAAACTTAGTGCTTGAACTTGACTGTGATCTCTCCCTGGATTTACTTCTGCCTTGCTGAGGTTTCTTGTAGCTACGGCCTTGATTTTCATCTTTCTTTTCAGCCACATATGCATCAGAAGAAGATGCCTAATGGCTGCCCTTTTCTTTTCTTCTAGCTTCCTCATTCAGCATGTTGTTCTTCACCATATCAGGGGTTAGCTTCCCATCTGGAGCTGAGTTGCTAAGTGATACAACAAGCGTGTTCTAGCTGTCCGGCAATGAGCTCAACAATAGCAGTGCCTGCACCTCATCATCAAGGTTTATCTTCATTATTGTCAGCTGATTTATGTGGCCTTGGAAGAAATTCAAGTGTTCAATAACACTGCTGCCATTTCGGTACTCTAGCTTTGCAAGCTGCTTTATCACCGAGGCCTTATTAACTGTTGTCTTCCGCTCATACATAGACTCCAATTTTTACCACAACTCAAACGCAACTTTATTATTAGCAACAAGGTGAAAAATATTATGGTTGATGTGCAAACGGATCATACCTACTGTCTTCCGATTCAGTACTCTCCATTCTTCTTTCGTGACTTCGGTGGGTACTTTATCTCTCACAATTGGCTCATACAAATCCTTGCAATAAAGCAGATCCTCCATCATGGGCTTCCATAGAGAATAATTTGTAGCATCAAGCTTGATCATGCCACTTGGAGTGTTGTTGTCCTCCATTGCCAAAGTGAGGAATATCACCTCCAACAATTAACCTTGGCTTTAATACCAGTTTATGTTGGGATAACCACACTAACACACTTGCTAGTGACAGCGGAAGCGCTTAATTTCACCACAATGCGAAATCAACCCAGATCGTCACCTATTCACCGAAGAAAAAATATGCATCACACATATATATGGAGGAAATAGCAGGCAGTCACAATTGGTCCCAATCAGTTATTATCACATCAGAAGCAGTCATAGCTGGTTCTAATCAGCTGTGTTCACATCAACCACAGTTGCAGCACCAACAGCAAGCACAACTAGTTGCGGCAAATCACTTGCAACTGCAGTCACAACTAGTTGCAGCCAAACTCGCAGCAATAATAAGAGACCGGATTTAACGTGGAAAACCCTCAAATCAGGGTAAAAACTACGGACCAAGCCAGCCAAATCTTCTTCCATTATATGCTTGTGGGATTACAACAAGTTCATCTCTAGATAGCACTAGAGGCAATCATATATCAAGATACGTAGATCTTGGATAACAACAATAAGATTTGGGTTGTTACTTAGAGAGTGGAAAGACCTCACCAAATGATGGTGGAACTCAGATTAGATGCACCAAGGATGTGGATCTGAAGCTTCATAATCTTGAGGACGAATCCTTCTTATCTATTGCAAGATCTCCTCTCTAATCTCACTCTTCTCCCTCTCTTTTCTTTCTCTAGTTTTCTTCCCTCTCTCACACGCAAGGAGCAAGGGGCTGAACTGGAGCTGCTCTGTTCTCTCTCTGCTGAACTGAGACTCACGAAGCTTTCCTTTTCTTCTCTTGTAAGTCAAGAGACAAAACACTAGATGCACACAAGGTTGGTCCATTTTCTGTGCTATACCTATGACGTGTTGGCCTGCTCACTTGGTGCATTTACTCTCCTTAGCACCTACTTATGAGGAGGATTTCCCGACATATAGAAGCCGGTGAGATTCTAGAAAAGCTGTCTTTACCTGCTCTGGCTCCTATGTGCACTACAATAAGAAGGCAAAACTGGGGAAAAAAACTCTTCTAATCTCTGATCCTAAATGAAAAAACTGCAGCTGACTTTTATTTAATTATTTGAGGTTTGGTGAAGCTGAAGCCTGCACATAAGTGAGTGACGAAATACATGTGAATTATTCATCCTTTCCCATCACCTTTTATTATGCTTATGCAGCCTGTTCGCTTGTTGGTTTCAGTCAGCCCAAACCAGTCAGTCAACAATGTTTTTCTCTCACAAAAAATCAGCACCAGTCAACCCAAACCAGCACCAGCACCAACCAGCGAACAGAGAATTCATGTGAGCCACAATGTGCACGAGTGTTTAGTGTCGACTTAACTGTACTGTATTTGTCAAGTGTGTACGTTGTACGTCTGCTTGTGTATGTGTGTACCCTTTGAAAAGTGATCACTGTCACAGTGTTTTTCTTTTCTGATGAAGAAACTCTGTTGAACTGTGTACCGTATTTTCAGCCTACGGAGTACAATTGATGCCTATTGCTGCAAACCAAGCATCTACGTACTACTAACTGCTTTTCAGTCATCCCATTTATTTTCCCTGTTATTAGTAGGTTGTTTTTTTAGATATTAAAACAAAATTCCAGCCTCTACCATCCGTAAATGATACACAACTGACAGTCACATAAAAACACCAAAGCCATGAGGCTTACAAGTCCAAGGAAAAGAAACAAAGTTCAACCTAACTACTGAGCGCAGTGAACAATGCAAAACACTATGCTTCAATACGATTCATGAATAATCAACATCTCCCATCCCTCAAAGAACAGTGGTCTCTCATCTTTCTTATGCAGCATGGACCACTGTCGTATCCAATACATTGTCCTAAAAATTACCTGCATCAATGTATTAGGTTTAGCTTTGTTAAATACCATGTTATTTCTATTCAATCAAATCGACCAACACAACGCAGCAGCTCACATAAAAATCTGGTTTCTAAGTTTTAGAGTTAAACCATGTAGCCAGGAACCAAACATATTGGCGAAACTAGTAGGAGGTTAAATTTCATATGTGATACGCACAGTATTCCAAACAAAGCGTGCAAAGTAGCAGTCAAAGAACAAATGTTGGATGATTTCAACCGAACTACAAACACAATATTTGACACTTCCTTACCCATTCCTCTTGGCTAAATTATCTTTCGTAAGGGTTGCATGCTGATGAGCTAACTAATGCAATGCAGTACTGGCAAGCTCGTACGCTGAGTGTTTCGTTAACCAAATGTGATGTACTCCTGCAGTGCGATTTATGGCATCTACTACTAATATAATTGCATGAGCCGCTTCCTTTCCGTAACCTCCGTTGTTGTTGGCGCAGTGTTGCCAGTAAAGATCTATCGAAAGCTTTTGGTTGGTGAGAGATCTTGTCCAGGGGGCGGCGATATATTAAAAAAAATCCAGGCTTTTTGTGTCAGTCTCTCACTGTCAGTGATGATGAGAAATAAAAGAGATCGCTTCCGCCTTCTTCCAGGACAATCAGTAGCGCCACCGCCGCACCCTCATCATCATTCACTGAAGTAATGCTTGCAACGAAAGGCCGAAAGAACACACTCCTAACCACTAATACGTTGGTGGTTATGACCCCCACAAACTTACAACCTTGGAAGTCGTTGGAGCATCCATCCTTTCTGATATCGACATATCTGTTGCCCTTGCTCCTATGTCAGCACCTTGCATGCAACAACCTTACAGGAAATAAGAACTTTATCAAGAAAAAAAGGAAATAAGGAGTGGGTAAAACAGAGTGCGTGTTCTTTTTGAAGAAAAATAGATTGCGTGTTATGATAGGGATTGTAAAATGACAACTAATGTAAAACAACATCTGTATGACACATGCAATTCATTGTCCAAAGCTGTATGAATCACGGTACAAATTAAAAGGCTGGAAATAGTTCCCTTAAAAAAACAGATGTCATGCCATGATGTTTTAGCAACAATGTGCTTTATTAGAGGCACAATTAGTGTAAATCCAATTGTAGTTGTAGGCATCAGAGCTTGTATCATTTTGTAACGATCGTCTCCATGAAATTTCGTTGTGCAGGTACGTCCACCTTTCCTTGTTTGTGGAAAGCTCAGTGTCACCACCTCACTCGCATTGCAGACAGACAGGTCATGGCGTTAGCTAGATAAGATTTGTTACACCTTTAAGAGGCACAGCTTTTGCTGTTCGTGGGCGGCTCGATCAGTGGTGCACAGCTGCATATCTCACTACTACCGCGTCCAAAACTAGGAGGCTCTCACTGTGTTCGGTTGGCGCACTCCAGCAACCCCTGCTCCGGGCAAGCATCTCTCGGCCTCAGACGCTGAAAATTCAATATCTGTATTTAAGGAGTGGTGTCGGTTGAGACAGGTTTGGCTAGATAGGCAAACCAGACAAGCTCTAATGACACCGTCAATTACACGGCAAGATTTACAAAATGTGAGTATCATAAGAGGAGGTAGGTGGTTTTTACCTAATAAGAAAATAAATGGGGATTAATTTCAAGCTGGGATAGGACTTAAATTTAGATGGCTAGGTGTGTGCATGAACATATCTCGCACCCAACCAGCGAAGGTCACTTTATCATATCAAATTTGTAGACAAGAAGTATTTTCCAAATCTGTTAGTAGCGACGCCGATATGGATATTCAAATTTTACGTCCTAAGTAGGAAGCTGAAATGACCATTATTGAGAGTTCTACTTCCGCAAGATTATACATAGGATCCATATCTTGAGAATAAACTTTGTTAACATTTTAAAATTAGGTAATATCTATAATGATTCAATTTTGTTCGCTTACACTCTTTAGTCTTTTAGATTTACTCAACAGCAGTCGCCTGCTATCCTGCAAATCCATCAGTCACCTGCCTCCTCCGTCTGATTCGCGCCTGCCCGATCCCCGGCCGTCCGATTCTCGCTCATCGCCGTGGCCCGTGCCCACGCCCGCCCACTTCTTCCCCAGTTCCGGAGGCACCTAGGGTTCTGGTGGCCCGCGCCACCCCCTTCTTCCCCAACTCCGTTAGGCTTAGAAGAAGGGGCTCGGTGGGGACGACGGCTGGGCGGTTAGGGGCCTTGGCGGCGGTGGAGGCGGCCGGACCAGGTCGGGGAGGGGGTGTCGCGGCGAGCTCGCCGACGCGCTGCCATAGGGTTAGGGTGGGCAGGGTCGAGGGGCGCGGTGGGTTGTGGGTGGCTCGGCGAGGTAGCTCGCCGTTGGCCGCCTGTGGTGAGGGCGGGGGCGGGGTGAGAACAAGGTTCGCCACAAGCAACATTCCTTGACTTTAGGGGAGGGCGGTGTCGAGGACTAATACTAGGGTATCCGAAGAGGAGGAGCTAATAACCATCAACATTGATTCATTGGAGCAGTCAAGAGCGCGACTACAGCCCCAACCGACCCCCGGGTGTGCAAGCTCCGCCTCGCCTGGCCTCTGAGGGCGGGCTCCGCTTCGCCCGACCTCTGGGGGCTGGCTCCGCCTTGCCCGACCTCTGAGGGATGGCTTCGCCTCGCCCGACCGCTGAGGGTGGGCTAAGTCTCGCCCAACCTCTGGGGGCGGGCTCCGCCTCGCCCGACACCGAGGCAGCGGGCTCCGCATCGCCCGACCTCTGAGGGTTGGCTTCGCCTCGCCCGGCCGCTAAGGGCGGGCTCCACCTCGCCTGACCTCTGGGGGCGGGCTCCTCCTCGCTCGACCTCTGAGGGCTGGCTCTGCCTCGCCCGACACCGAGGCCGCAGGCTCTGCCTCGCCCGACCTCTAAGGGCTGGCTGCGCCTCGCCTAGCCTCTGAGGGCGGGCTCCACCTCACCCGACCTCTAGGGGCGGGCTCCGCCTCGCCCGGCACCGAGGCCGCGGGCTCTGCCTCGCCAGACCTCTGAGGGCTGGCTCCGCCTCGCCCAGCCTCTGAGGGCAGGCTCCTCCTCGTCCGACACCGAGGCCGTGGGCTCTGCCTCGCTCGACCTCTGAGGGCTGGCTCCGCCTCGCCCGGCCTCAGGGGGCGAGCTCCACCTCGCCCGACCCTTAGGTTTGCGCTCCGCCTCACCCGGCCTCTGGGAGGGGACTCCGCCTCGACCGACCCTGAGACCGGAGGATCCGTCTTGCCCGACGGAGACCCATACCGCCGCCAACCACTCCAGGTCCAAGCGAATGGGCCTAGGTCAAAGCTCTGACACCAGGGAGGTGACCGGCACGCCCCGATATAACCCATGGCCGTGACGGGCCATACCGGGGGATTCACGTCAGGAACAGCGTCGAGCGTACCAGTGTTGTTTTGCCTAACCCTCGTACGAAGACTGACAGGCGTGTCAGTTCACCACGACATCCGCCAGGACGGAGTGGAGCGCCACAACCAGGAGATGACACCTACACATGGCGGCAGTGATGGATAGGGCCGCGACGTGGAGCTGTCCCTGTTGACGTCTATAGGGTCGGTGGGACCCACATGAAGGAAAAGGACCCTGCAATCCTAGAGGACTCCTTCTCATTCTCCTCTTTTCCCTCCACTGTAACCCATGCTTTCCCTTGGCCTATAAAAGGGAAAGCAGGGCATCCCATGAGGGGGACTCGAATCGATCACATCAAAACACATCACACCAATTCGGACTCGAACCCCAAACCGATTAGAACACACAAAGCACACAGCTGAGAAGCGACCAAGCCCTCGGCACCCGTTTGCTCCTCTCACCAGAGACTTGGGACACGTCCCTCTCTCGACCGTTTGTAACCCCTACTATAAACTTTCAGTGCTAGTAACATGAGCAACAGCAATGAACTGGACGTAAGGACATTCTGCCTGAACTAGTACAAACCTCGTGTCCTCTTAGCACACCATCCAGGCCAAACGCGCAATATTAGAAATTTACTAGCCGGTGGCAACTTGAAACACCGACAGTTGGTGCGCCAGGTAGGGGCCTTTTGTGTGTCTCGATATCCACACCAGGCCTTGGATGGCTAGTCACAACCTCAGCTGGGTCCCAGGTGCGCACGTGCACTTCGGGGACCTGGACTTCATCATCACGACGGAGGAAGAGTTGGCGATGGTTCCTGCCACCGGACGACCTCTCCACTCCGTCGGCCTCAACGCAATCGCCGAGGCGCTTGAGGAGCTGCAGTTGCACGCACCGGAGGCTCGTGCCCCCAGAAGCAACCAGCTCCCCAACTTCAACTACGAGAGGTTAGAGCGCTAGCTCGACGCCTTCCTAGGACCCCGACCATCCTAGGAGTACCTGTGCCACCTCACCTTCTCGTTCACCAACATCATGGCGCATCTTGCCGGAGGAGAGCTGCTCTCTCCTGAATACCTCATCCGGAGTGCCCCGACAGCGCTCCCGTTAGGTCTCCGCAACGTCGCAGAGACCGATGACCATCTTGTGGCGCAACGCATGCCTCCATCCCCCATGAACGATGAGTTCATGAGGATGACCAAATATATCGAGGAGTCTTTCCATGACCTCCTCGCGACCGGGTTACCTCCAACTCGACTCAAAGGGGAGGAGCCATCACCCCTCTCATGAGTGTTTCAACTCGGTACCCCGAGGACAGGATCCACGAGGAAGAGGCTACCCCAACAAATGACTCCTATGATGGGTTTCATGGTGGGTACCCACCTAGGGGACGGTGAAGGCCGACACCAAGAGCTCAAGGCGTCTCACGAGGAAGAGGCTACACCACAAACACGGTGGGCGCACGCGCGCCATGGCCCGCGATGTGAACTGGAGGATCATCAAGGATGATGAAGCCCTCCCACACTTTGCCTGGGCAAGCCAGAACATCGCTGCTGTGGTGGCCTTGCTCAAGGCTTCTTCGGGGCCCACGATGCCCAAGGATCGTCGGGCCCATCACGAGATTTGCATGCTACTACTCGGCGTCTGGCGAGCGTAACAAGCCGAAGATCATTGTCTCAATGACGCGAGCTCGATGCCAGCCAGTGCACGCCCTCGGAGCGACCCAACAAGGACGCATCAGTCCACCAGGCACCACAAGCCGGTAGGCTACGCACCGCGGTCCTGGTGCATGAGCGTCTCTGCCACAATCGTGACGCGTGCGACACCCTCGACGCCCGTAGATGTACCCATGGCGATGCGGGGGAGGGAGCTATCCGCTGGCTACCGCCCTCGTCATGGTGGATGCTACGATAGCAGCGAGGATCAAAGTCTGAGCCCTGGCCTGCTGAGACCTCAGGCCTTCGGCCGACACATCCTCAATGCCGCCTTCCCGCCACGGTACCGACCACCAACCAACATCCTGAAATCCTCTAGGAAAATAAACCCCGGACTATGGCTCAAGGATTATAGGCTTGCTTGCTAAGCCAATGGAGTGGATAATGACGACTTCATTATCCGCAACCTTCTATTATTCCTGGCCGATTCGGCATGAACATGGTTGGAACACCTTCCGCCCAACAGAATTCAAAGTTGGGCGGACCTGAAAGAGATCTTCGTGGGGAACTTTTAGGGCATGTACAAGCGTCTTGGGAACCCATGGGATCTCAAAAACTACCGACAGAAGGCGGAGAGACCCTCCGTGGGTACATCTGGCGCTTCTCCCGGTAGTGCAATGAGCTTCCTAACGTCCCCGACACCGATGTTATAGGAGCTTTCCTATTTGGGATCACCTGCGAGTCCCTGGTTCATAAGCTAGGTCGTAAGGGCCTGCGAACCACCAAGGAGCTCCTCGACATCACCACTAGCCATGCCTCGGTGAGGAGGTGGTCGGAGTGATCTTTAACCGCCTCAAAGGAAAGGCAAAGCGGGACGAGGACACCGGCAAAGGTGCCTCCAACTGTCCCATCAAGAAGAAGAACAAGCAGCGGCACGAGGGCTCGCTCGTGGTCGCCGCCGACTGCAAGGGGGGCTAGAAGCCCACGGAGGGTACTTTGGACCACTTCGAGAAGCCACTCGAAGGGCCATGCCCGAACCATTCATTCCCCGTCAAGCATCTATACAAGGACTGTGGCCTCATGAAGTGGTTCTTGTCCAGAGGTTTCAGCAAGGGAGGGCATGGGAAGGACCCCGAGCCAACCGTGAACAACGCAGAGGGGAGGGATGGTGCCTTTTTAACGCTGGATGGCTGCCTCAGGATCTTCGGAGGATCAGTGTCCTATGACTCCAAGCGCCGCTAGAAGCTCATGCGCCGTGAAGTCTATACGGCCGAACCGGCTGCGCCTGTCTTCCTCCTGTGGTCGGAGTCCGCCATAACCTTTGATCGGACCGACCACCCAGAGAGCGTCCCGCAACTGGGGAGGTATCCACTCGTGGTCGACCCGATCATCGGCAAAAAGCGGCTCTCCAAGGTACTAATGGATGGAGGCAACGGCCTCAACATCATGTATGCCAAAACACTCGACGCCATGGGCATCGACTGATCGCGCATCCAACCGACCGGAGCGCCTTTCCATGGCATCGTGCCTGGAAATCAGGCCATGCCACTTCGGTAGATCGATCTGCCCGTCACCTTTGGGGATCCATCCAATTATAGGATGGAGACCCTCACCTTCGAGGTGGTTGGGTTCCATGGAACCTACCACACCATCCTAGGACGACCATGCTACGCAAAGTTCATGGCTGTCCCCAACTACACCTACCAAAAGCTGAAGATGCCGGGACCATGCAGGGTCATCACCATCGGCACCTTCAACGAGCGAGGTCGAGTGCTGCGAGCATGCCACGGCAATCGTCGCCTCCAAGGAGCTTGCGGCCATTAGGAAGGAGGTCGCCGAAGACGCACCCAACCACAAGCGGTCGGTCAGGTCTTTCAAGCCAGTAAAGGGCGCCAAGGAGGTCCTCATAGACCCCAGTGGCTCCAACGGCGAAGTGGTGCATATTGGCACCACGCTTTCCTCCAAATAGGAAAGCGCGCTCGTCGGCTTCCTTTGCGCCAACAGAGACATCTTTGCATGGAAACCCTCGGACATGCCAGGCATTCCGAGAGAAGTCGCCGAGCATGCCTTGAAGATCAGGCCAGGCTCCAAGCCAGTGAAACGGCACCTGCATCGCTTAGACAAGGGGAAACACAGGGCCATCGACGAGGAGATCATGAAGCTATTGGCGGTAGGGTTCATCAGGGAAGTATACCACCCAGAGTGGTTAGCCAATCCCATCCTTATACGAAAGAAGAACGGGAAATAGAGAATGTGTGTTGACTACATGGGTCTCAATAAAGCGTATCCAAAGGATTTGTTTCCTTTTACCATGCATAGACCAAGTAGTCGACTCTACCTTAGGGTGCGAAACCCTTTGCTTCCTTGATGCGTACTCCAGGTACCATCAAATCACGATGAAAGAGTCCGACCAGCTCATGACGACTTTCATCACCCCGTTCGGATCATTCTGCTACGTCACAATGTTGTTCGGTCTAAAGAACACATGAGCTATGTACCAGCGTTGTATGCTCAAGTGTTTTAGAGACCTCATCGGGTGAACCATCGAGGCCTACGTAGACGACATCGTAGTTAAGTCCAAACGGGCTGATCAGGTCGTAGCCGACCTTGAGCGGACCTTCGTAAAACTCCAAGCAAACGGCATTAAGCTCAATCTCGAGAAGTGTGTTTTTGAGGTCCCAAGGGGTATGCTGCTTGGTTTCATCATCTCTAAGCTTGGCATCAAAGCCAACCCAGAGAAGATCTCAGCCGTCACAAGGATGGGCCTGATTCAGAACATGAAAGGGGTACATGAGTTACAGGGTGCCTCGCCGTGCTCAGCCGCTTTATCTCACGCCTCGATGAATGAGGTCTCCACCTCTCTCAGCTTCTGAAGAAGGCCGACCGTTTCGAATGGATGCCCGAGGCCTAGAAGGCGCTTGACATGGTCAAACAGCTCCTGACGAAGGCCCCGATCCTGGTTCCTCCGACCGATGGAGAACCGCTTTTGCTCTATATTAAGGCCACTATGCAAGTAGTCAGTGCCGCCCTGGTGGTGGAGTGAGAAGAAGAGGGACATGCCCTCAAAGTACAGCGCCCTGTGTACTTCGTTAGCGAGGTCCTATCCGATTCCTGGACCCGCTACCCCCAAATCTAGACGCTCCTATACGCCATCCTCATCGCCAAGAGGAAGCTGTGCCACTACTTTGAGTCACATCTAGTGACGGTCGTGACGTCCTTCCCCCTCAGCGAGGTCATCCAAAACCTAGATGCCAAGGGAAGAATCGTGAAGTGGGCACTCGAGCTGATGGGACAAGGCATCTCGTATGCCTCCCGGATGGCCATCAAGTCTCAAGTACCGGCTGATTTTGTTGTAGAGTGGACTGAGGTCCAAATGCCGCCAGCAGTCATCGACCAGGAGTACTGGACGATGTACTTCGATGGATCGCTGATGAAGAAAGGCGCCAACATAGGGCTGGTCTTCATTTTGCCCCTTGGGGTATGCATGAGGTATAAGGTTCGCATCCATTTCCCCTCCAACAATGTGGCCGAATATGAGGCGCTCATCAACGGCCTGCGCATCGCCGTTGAGTTGGGTATCCGATGCCTCGACGTCCGGGGTGACTTCCAGTTCTAGCTGGTCATCGACTAAATCATGAAGGAGTCAAGCTACCATGATGCCAAGATGGCTGCATACTGCCAGGAAGTCCGCTAGCTAGAGGACAAGTTCAATGGCCTTAAGCTCAATCACATCCTAAGGCATCTCAATGAGGCGACCGATGCGCTGGCGAAGGTGGCATCCGGCTGAGAGCCAATGCCGACAGGCGTCTTCGCCAGCGATCAACACAAACCCAGTGATGGACAAGACGGAGGCTCGACGGCCCACGCATTGTGCCAAGTCTTTTGTCCTTATTGAGGGCGAACTCTACAAGCAAAGCCACACCGAGATCCTGCAGCGTTGCATCCCCATCGAACAAGGGAAGTGGTTGCTGAGCGATATCCACGGTGGGATCTACGGTCACCATGCCATGCCTAGAACCCTAGTCAGAAATGCATTCTATCAAGGCTTCTACTGGTCGATCACAGTAGCTGACACCAAACAAATTGCGCACACCTGCGAAGGGTGTTAGTACTATGCTCGGTAGACCCACCTGCTGGCCCAAGCACTCCAAACGATCCCCATCACGTGGCCGTTCATGGTCTGGGGGCTCGATTTGGTCAGACCTCTCAAAAGAGCACCCAAGGGCTATACCCACTTGCTTATCACCGTAGACAAGTTTACAAAGTGGATAGAAGCCTGACCGATCTCCGTGATCAAGTCCGAGCAAGCCGTGTGGGAGGGACCGTACGTCATCACAGAGGTGCTCCGGCCAGGCGCCTACAAGCTCAAGACCACCGACAGTGAGGTCTTCATCAATGCCTGGAACATCGAGCAGCTATGTCGCTTTTACCCTTAATAAACGCACACTTTCTCTTATCAGTTTCACTATCAAACTCCCTGACCTTCAGTGACACCTGACCCCTGCAAACGGTGGCATGTCGGGCCTCACTCGGGGGCTAATAAGAGTGTACCTATCCGGTAGACATTCTCTATGCCCCACCTTCTCTCACGTTAAGACCCGGAAGCGAGGTTTGTGGAAACAAACGCTGAGTAAAACTGGTCGGACTGCGAGAAACCTACGCCTCGACAGCTATGGCATCTTTGCTCACCAGTGTGATCGGAGTTTTTTCCGCACCCCGGGCTTTTTTGGCCTTATCTACCAAAAAAAGTCAGTGCGCGTCTAAGAGTATATCCACCTGGCAAACATTCTCCGTGCTCGACCCCCTCTCACGTTGAGACCTAGAAGCTAGGGACACGGAAACAAACTCTGAGTAAAACTGGTCGGACTGCGAGAAACATACGTCTCGGTGGCTACGGTGTCTTTGCTCACCAGTGTTATCAGAATTTATTCACCCGCACCCTGAGCTTTATGGCCTTAATGATAGAAAGGGTCAGAGCGCACCAACCTTTTTATACAAAAGGGGGAGAAGGGCTAAAAATTGTTTGTCCATAACAAAATCTAAGAGCTTGTCCATTTATTATGAGTTTGTCGCCTGGCTTATCTGCCTAACTAAGTTTTTATGCCAGATGTTCTCATCCCCTATCTCCGTAGGTAAGTCCTGTTCTAGTGGGTAACACAAGTCGATCGGACGGTTTGGCCGCTACCAAGAGACGGGTAGGGAGCAGCAAGATGTCCCATGTGGGTTATGCCGACCTCGTCACGAACGATGGACCCGGACTCCACTCGAACATGTTCGGTAAGAGCTCCCCAAACTTGTCACTCGTGCCATCAAGGTAGGCCTGTGCTAGCAGGTCGCCCTTAATTTGCGCATGTTTTCTCTCATCAATTTCGCTATCGAGCCCTTGACCCAAGCAATGGCAAGAGATCAGGCCTCACTCAGGGGCTGGTAAGAGTATCTATTCACTAGACATTCTCTATGCCCAACCCCTTCTCCCATTAAAAAACTAGAAGCAAGGTGTGCGGAAACAAACTCTGAGTAAAACTGGTCGGACCACAAGAAACCTACGCCCTGGTGGCTATGATGTTTTCGCTCACCAGCGTGATCAGAGTTTTTGTCCCCGCACCCCGAGCTTTAGCCTCCGCCTTCTCGGGAAGGGTTTGGAGGGGCCCACCTGTGGAATCTCCATCGAGGAGAGGCCAGCAAGTCGACCAAAGTCGATCGGATGGCTCTAGCCACTGTCGAGAGATGGGTAGGGAGTAGTGGGATGTCCCATGTAGGTCACACCAACTCCATCACGAATGATGGACCCGGACCCCACATGGACATATTTGGTAAGAGCTCCTCGAACCCATCACTTGAGCCATCGAGGTAACTTTACCAACCCCCAATTTACTTTTCCAGTACATGAGCATTCATTCATCCATTCTTATGCATGCATTCATACATTCATCTCATACATCCAAGCATTGCATATGCAATTATTGCATCACAATGCTTCGTGTCGCGTCACAAAGCGGTAGTCGTCTCATTCGACATGAGCGGCAACCGACTGAAGTTCGAAGGCCGGCCTGCGAAGGGCTCCAGGCCGCCTCACGTCAAACAGAGCCAGGGGAGAAAAACGTAAATGAGCCCCAGCGGCCTTGCCTAACCCTGCTCAGAAGTGGACAGGGACATCTAGACCTTTCTCGTTCGATCCTAACCTCGAGCCAAGCCCACAGAATCTCCATCGAGGAGAGGCCAGCGGGCGACCCGAGTCGCTCTCTAGAGTGACATAGGCATCTTCCAGGAGGCGGGTTTAGGAGCAGTGGTGTGGCAGAACCACCCGAAATAGCACACTTATAGAGACGCTCGTCTTCCACCAGACACTAAGCACCCTAAAAGCGAGCTACAGCGGGTGGTATCCATCGGGCACACCCCAAGGGAGAACCCGAAGGTCCACATTTTTTCTAAGGATCCAATAATGAGAATGGGTTACAATACTTGTCTATTTCATACATCAGAAGTTCTTAAAAATTACATTATTACATTGCCAAATGTTAGAGTGCGGAATAAATAACAGCAAAATTTAGAAATAAACATCTAGCGATAAGAAATGAGGATCCATCTGAGCCCACCAGAAGAATCCTCCACACAAGGGTACTCCTCATGCATTACCTACAACAGGGGTAAATAAACCCTGAGTACACAATGTACTCACAAGACTTATCCGACTAGGGGGGAATAATTTTCTAACTCCAAGGAATATGATAAGCTTTATGGCTTACTGGTTTTCTTTTGGCAGAAAGTAATACTAATAGTGAGTCATTATTAATGTTATTATTATCAGTCGTATTAAGTTATTATCTATTCAGTCTATATAAGCACTTGTTCTACTTTCAAGCAAGAGTTGAGCAATCAGTTCCATTTCCTCATCTTCCATATTTTAGCTCTTACTACGGTGCTAAACCGCAGACAAGCAGCACCGGATTTCCCGGCGATTCATGAATCAATGCCCCCAGCTGGGTACCCCAAAAACACATGCCCCGCTTGTACCCCAGGCATAAGCAGGACTAACCCATCACCCTCCTATACTGGGTGTCCAGGTCCCCATCCAAACTTGGACTCCAAGCCCCCACTCCTGAGTCTCGGACTCATGCGGTGCAAGGACCTCCACCATCCCCGCCTCCAATCAATCGGTCCGAAAAGAGCCGGATCCACGACAAGAGGGCAATGAGTCTTCGCTACACCTATACCCAAGTATGTGCTCAGGATAATAAGTCTGTGACTTGCCTAGAGCCATATACAACGACCCATCCTTAATTGACATAGACAAGGAAAAGTGTAACCGAGCTATGCCCTATTGGCCATAGGACACAACTCCTTACACCCACCAGAACCCAAACCATATCCCTACCCGGTCACCATTTTCCTTTCCACCAGTTTATCATGAGTGATCATATTTATCACATATTTATGAGTAACTACAGGTTACTCACACTACCGATATCCTAAGCATAGTAACTACTCGAACTATACTGGTAGGACTCATAGGTAGATATATTTATGCATGTAGTTTCCATCAAATGCCTGTAACTTAAATGCACATCATATATATATATATATATATATATATATATATATATATATATATATTTAGTGATCATAAAATAGGGGTTATGCACCGGGGCTTGCCTTGGGCAGGCGACGGGTCAGCAAAGTCAGCACCAAAAGGCTCTGGGGCTCCCTCCTGCACGAGGATCTCCTCCTCGTACTCCTCGATGACTTCCTCGTACTCATGTTTGTCGATGGGCACGCACTCTACCAACTCATGATCTACATGCATGAAATGATGTTGCAATACTTAGTAATATAGCAACAGCAACTCTTAAAATAAAGTACATCTATCTAACTACTAAGCTAGTGCTACCGACCACGGTACTAAGCTATCTATTGTTACCAATAACAAGTATGAAGTATGGTATACATTATTATAGAAACTACATGTATTCTTACTCCTAATGCTAATTTACTCTATATACGATAAAGCAAGGGTAATAGCTACTCTAGTTATCAACCTACTCTAAGGCTACAAAATTTATAGCAAGTACATAATAATCTAGCGAGCCTAATGTAAAATTTTCATAGCTATAGCTTTCACCAATTTACCACAAAAATTCCTACAATTATTAATCTACATAATACTAAGCTTTTCTAGTTGGAATTTATGAACCTACCATTGTCATAGCTAACTGTAATCTAAATACACTAACAGGTGGATAGTATTTTTGTGAACCTAACAAAATTAGTTTCACTATTTTTGGACAACGACACAATTTACTATAATTTATCAAAGATCAGCTAGAAATTATATTGAATAAACATTCATGAATTTACTGGGAAAATGAAAACTGATTTCTATCTAGCGGCCCAACGCGAGTGGCTCGACCCAACCAGCGCATAGCAGCAGCAGCGCCTGGCGTGGTGGCACACGCTGGGGCGCGCCCACGGACAACGACGGCCATGGGCGGAGAGGACTCACGACGTCGGTCAATATCTTGCGTAACACCCTCGAACTACTCCATAACCACACGAGCGCTAAGCGCACTGTTCCACCAGTCTACTATCTTATAGCTACACCCTCAGAAAATCCTACATTCACAACAGCGATAGCCCCGACACCCGCGCGCGAGCTTCAGCACGGTGGTGCTGACATCGGCGGCTATGCCGGCCACCTCAAACCTTCCTCGCCCTAACTACAGAGCCGACCCTTACCTAGGAGTGGACGCGAAGCGCTGGGCGAAGGAAACACGAGCGGGGACGCTGCAGCGAGGTCGAACCACGGTAGCGGAGATCCTGCAACCACGGCGGTCGCATTCCGGTGAATGACAGCAAAGCCGGGGCGAAAGGGGTAGCTAGCGAGCTCAAGTGACTCACCACAGAACCCCTCGAGGCGGTGGTTTGATCAGAGATGGCCTGAGCTGAGCTGGCCGTGTGCGCACGGGCGGTGCGATGGCGCACGGCGATGGCACGGCCACGTTAGGGAAGGCTGGGCTGCGGTAGCGCTTCGATCGAGGTGCATAGGGGGCTTAGCAGGTGGAGACGAGGCCAATGGTGCAAGGAATTGCCACAAGATGCTCTGGATAAGTGGCTTGCCGATGGCGCATGTCAACCCAGTCTTAAGGACCTGGCGGGGCGATATCTCCAAACTGCGGCACTATGCGGGGATACAAGCAGCGAGGTAGGGGTCAGTTGGGTGGTTGGCTACCCAGCGAAGCCGAGGACGCAACTAATTGGACCATGGTGCTGTCATCACGACGAATCGAAGGGAGCGGGCCCATCGGCCATGGTGATAGCGAAGACAGGGGAGGTAGGCGGGGTTAGGCTCACCGCTGTCGTGGTGGAACGTGGCCGTCAACTCACCGTACAAGCGCGCACGGCGATGGGGAACATGGGGACATGCTCAAGATGCTTGGTCACCCTGCCAAGGATGCGAGCCGACAGTAGGTTGGCACCGTATGCCGCAGAGGCGGGCAGGCCTGGGACAACAGCGACAGCGTGGTAGCGAACACGACGTGATGACGAAGTTAGGCAGCCGGCCCACGCGTGCGTGCAAAAAAGGCGAGTCAACGGGAGCAAGCGTTGCCATGCAGGTGGCGGACGGACGGCGCCAGAGCGCGACCGGGGTGCAAAGTGCGATCGCGATGGGCGAAGGCGAGCGGCTAGGACCACCGGCGGCGCGATCTTGGCGTGCGTGCGCATGTCTGCGTGGTGTGCCAGGCGCAACAACAACAGCACGAGCTATAGCGTGGGACCCGGCGGCAAGTCCAGCCGGTCGCGAGGGTGGCATGGGCAGTGGCGGTGGCGAAGAACCACGCAGCGGCGGCGGCAGCGGTGAGACTGGTAGGCCAAATACAGCAGTGGTAGTAAGCGGCCGTGGCATGGCGTAGGGGCACCCAGCAGCGGCAGCGTGATTGCATAAGCGCGCGGTCGCGGACACGGCGGTCTTGGCGGCCATTGCCGGTAGGCCAGCCAGAAAAGGTGCCGAGCCGAGCAGAGGCGGTGACCGCGCCCGGAGGTGGAAAACATGTTGTGCACGCTTTTTAAAGCTGCTACAAAAACCCATCCGATGATCCAAAAGCCAAAACAGTTATTCCATCCTCAAGAGGGTACAAAGGGCTATCGAACTGAGCCAAAACAACTTGCCACTTCTTAACCCGATCATTCTACAAAAATTGTCGAACATGGCTTCGTCGACCCATTTTCAAACTCACGCGAAATGACTACACTTCAAACGGTTTCGCGTCGAATTCCATTCCCGAGCTACCTAATACACTAGCTAGTGAACCCCGTGCTCGACCGCATGTATTTTATCGTCGCCAACGAAGTTCATACTATGAACTTTATCAAAGTTTCGTATAGGCGTTCTATAGCATTTTTGTTCGATAAAAATTCACTTAGAACCCTAAACGATATAAAGCGACATGAAATGTAGCATTTGTTTCTTGTTTCAGATGAACGTTTCAAGTGTCGTATATTGATTTATACCCTATATTACACACAAGTATGATGCTCATGCGGTGTTTTAGCAAAAACTATACAATGTAACACCGAGGGTGTTACAAGTGGAATGCCACACGAGGGCTATGCCGACCCCACCAGCGGATGACGGACCCGGATTCCACTCGGACATGCCTATTAGCGAGCTCGCCGATCGTGACAATCGAGCCATCAAGGCAAGTGTCATTAGCTCAGCCCCTCCGGTTGTGAAAACCACAGACAGGGTGATGCATGAAACATGGCTGACCCCCACCGAGCCCCACGGGGCTCTAGGGCTCGAGCCGCCCGACCCAAACTCGGGAATCCACCTAACCATGGTTCGAAGGCCGGCCCACAAAGGGCCCGAGGCCACCTCGCATCAAATAGAGAGAGGGATAAAATGTAGATGAGCCCCGGTGGCCTTTGCCCGACCCGCTCAGAAGCGGATAGGGTCATCTCGACCTTCTCGTTCGATCCTAACCTCGAGCCGAGGTCATAGAATCTCCATTGAGGAGAGGTTAGTGGGCCACCTAAGTCACTCTCTGAAGCGACACGGGCATCTGCTGGGAGGTGAGTTAAGGAGCAGTGGAATGCCACATGAGGGCTATGCCGACCCCATCACGAATGACGAACCCAGATCCCACTCGAACTTGCCCGATAGCGAGCTCACCGAGCATGTCACTCGAGCCACCGAGGCAAGTGACGTTAGCTAAACCCCTTCGGTTGCGGAAACCACGGACGGGACGACAATCACAAAGACGAGCCGACCATCGACCGGACCCTTGCTACGCTCGGGGGCCCAAGGAAAGTTGGACTCGCAAGGAGATCGAACGCGTGGTCGTAGAACGATGGCTCAGATCCTAGGGAGGGGGACGCACGAAAATAAGAGACACTTTCTCCTACTAGTTTCGCTATCCTCTCCTCGATCTTTAGTGACACCTGACCCCAGCAATGGCAAGGGGTCGGGTCTCACTCGGGGGCTAATAAGGGTATACATACACCCTTTCTGAAACAGTCACCGTGCCCGACACCCATCCTCACGTTAAACCTAGTAGCAAGGTCTGTGGAAACGAACGACTGAGCAAGGCTGGTCGGACTGTGAGAAACCTATGCCCTAGTGGCAACGGCACTCTTTCTTACTAGCGTGATCAGAGTTTCCCTCCTACACCTTGAGCTCTCTGGTCTTAACAAACGGAAGGGTCAGAACGCACCAAAACAAAAGAACAGACTTGGTCAAACAAAACAAAATAACAAGTTTGTCTAAATGATACACAAGGGTCGACACTTGTCCGCTGATTACAAGAATGATCGACCTATTTCACTAACTAGCCCCTCCGGGGGAGAACTTTACCTTCGATCTTGTCCACCAGGTCCTACGAAAGGGGAGCCACCGCTGCTTCCATTTCCTCCAGCTCGTGGACTTCATAGCCAGGCACGAAGCCATGGCTCATTGTCTCTAGATCGATGATGTCCCCATAGTGAGAACGAGCAATCGTGAAGGATTGATTGACCCTGGCATGAAGTGCATTCCTCTCGAGCTGGTGCACCCGCGCCGTGATCTCGACGGCACAGGCTGCGAGCGAGCTGGTCCCCTCCAATCGCACCACCTCAAGGTCATCGTAGACCACTCTGAGGGCGGCGCTCAGGATATCGAGCTCATCGCTCTCTGCCTAAAGATTCCTCCTCGCCTCGGCGAGGTCCATGGCCAGCCCGGTAGAAATGTTCCCGACCTCTAGCTTCTGGGTCAGCATGTTTCCGAGCTCGGACTGTAGGGAGCCGACCATCTGCTGTGCATCATTGAGCTCTTGGCAGGCCTAGTCACGCTCTCAGAAGGCCTGGTCGTGCTCCTCGCGAGCCGTGCCATGCTCTCATCAGAGCATCTCCATGGTCTAGAGCAGCTCATCCCGCTCCTTGCGTAGCTGGGCGACCACCGCGGCATCTAGGCTCACCCTCTTCTCTAAGGCCATGAGCTTCTCCTTGGCCCCCAGCTTTAGCTCCCTTTCCTTCTCAACCTTGGCCCAAAGGTCGAGGATCCGCTGGTGGGTCTCGATGTCCTTCTGGAGCAGCTTATCCCGCTCTTTCCTGACCTTGGTGGCCTCCTCGTCATCCCTCCACAACCTCACCGATAGGGTCTCGAACACCTTCTCGACCTCATCAGTGTCCCGATGGGCCTTGGCCACCCGCGACCGAAGACTGTCTGCCTCCTCGGTGAGGGGAATCAGCTCGGCCACCCTCTGCTAGGCGGCAACAAGTTAAGCGGTCACCTCCCTGCGTAGGCGTGCCTCCTCGACAAGGCGGTCCTAGGTCTCCTTCTGTTGATGAAGGAATCAAGACTTCCCCTGGCTGAGAGCGATGAGGGACTACAGGGAAATGATGGTCAGAATACAAAAAGTATATAGAGAAAGAAAATGGCAAGAAGCAGGATCAGGCAAATACCCAGCCAGAGGGAACAACAACGTCGCACAAGGCACCCCTAGCATGGTCTAAGGCTTCCAGCACAGACGCGATCCCCACATCAAGGCTCTCCCGCTCCATGCTCTTAGCGGCGGCATCAAGGGTGAAGAGCGTCGACGCCATATCCTACGGATTTGTCCACTGGAGCAGGGGCTCGCCCCGTGCGGGCGAGTCGCTGCCTACTGACATCAGGGCCAGGGATGACTCCTCGCCAGTCCTCTCTGTCACCACCATGACTCTGGGGACCCCTCGACCGTGTCCCCCTCCGTTCGGCCCACGCTAGGTGTCGTCGCTTGGGCCACCGATGGCGCGGGTCGTGCCGGTGCCTCAGGCGCCGCTGCAGTTGAGCTCGCCCGTCTATCACGGTCAGCGTCACAAGCGTGGTCAGTAGCCCCGTCTGCTCCATCATCGGCAGCGGTCATCGCCGCCATCATCGGCTACTCCGCAACCTCTGAAAGAGCCCTTTGAGCCCCCGCGTCCACTCGTCCCACTGAGGGCACGGGCGCCACCATGGGCAGCGTCCACCCGGCCGACGATGCGGTCACACTGGTGCCACCCCCAGCAGAAATGGGCACAACACCAGTCGACGGTTGCTGCCTCAATTGGAGGGCGACGCTTTTCTTCGATGCCAGCGCCAAAGGATCGTGCTGCTTGCCGACGCTGCAAGGGACAAAAAGCATGAGTCACGATGAAATATGACTAAAATAGGAAGAAACAGAGGAACTGACAACTCACCTTAGCACCGTCGGGTGGTAGATGCATTTGGGGAGTGAAACCCCCGACCTTTGATCCGCCTCATCGGAACGAGACTGTTTCGAGCCCGCCCCCTGCTCCTAGGTAGAGGGGCTCGCTCCCCTTGACTTTTCAGGCGCGATGGCGGAGCCGCCGCCTCTGCCGACATCTCAGGCATGGCAGCAGAGCCACCTGCCCCATTGACTCTAGAGGGTGGCCAATGGTACGTCCTGCCTCCGCTAGCTCCCCGGATGTACCCTCCCGTCGATGGGACGAGAACGGTCTCGACTCCTGCAAGAACGAACCAATACCTGTCAGCGCATCCTTGTTCTCTAGGATATCCCAGTCGACATCATCGGCTACCTCATCGTCATCGCCATCGTCATCATCACCATCATCTTTGCTATCGGTGTCCTCCCCCGTTCCCGCGCCTGTAGCTTCTACTGCCTCTTCCTCTTCTTGTCCTCCTTCGCCTTCCTCAGCCGCTCGCCCTCAACACGATTTGGCACCCTCACGGATGAATCCCTCAGCAACAGCGCCGGGTGATCCATGAAGATGAGGTCCCTTAGCTAGTCCCGCCCCACTCAAAATTAGTATTAAGAGGTCGGGAAATCTATTGAAGAGAAGGCATGAGAAGGGTAAACTTATGAAGACGACGTGGCCTGGTTTTGGCCGCATCGGAGGATGTCCCGGCACCAGGTAGATAAAATTGAGGGGGGCACCCGCATCGTCCCATGAGAGCTCCATTGCCTCCTTGACGCGTTGCGCGATCTCAGAGTTGGGGAGCGTTCCCTTGGCGAGCGTCGTTCCATCGAATGACACCTCAGGTGCCATCGCGTACAACGGGAACGCATGCATCATCAATGGCGCCACCCTCCTTGCGTGGTAGGCCCTGATGATGCCTGACTCCTTCAAGTCATTCTCCTTGAGGATGTGAATGGCGGCAATGTGGTCTTAGATCTTCTTCTTGTCCTTCTCCAGGACGCCCCACTTCCTCTATGACTTCGGGGTCTCTTCGATCAGGCGCCCGATGAACTCCGGTAGAGGGGCGGTGGCATCATTCTTGAGGTAGAACCACTACGAGTGCCACCCCTTGTTGGACGTTGATAGCTGCATCGATGGGTACTCGCCGACCCGATTGTTTCAGAGCTAGATGCTGGCGCACCCCATTGGCATGTGCATCTCTTGTCTGCCGCTCTTCTCCCTCTTCTTCTAGAGGGTGACGGCGAAGAAGTACCTCCACAAATAAAAGTGGGGGCTGATCC
This sequence comes from Miscanthus lutarioriparius, assembly GCA_904845875.1. NCBI lineage: Eukaryota > Viridiplantae > Streptophyta > Magnoliopsida > Poales > Poaceae > Miscanthus > Miscanthus lutarioriparius. The sequence goes on from CAJGYO010000018.1 coordinate 30,895,721, forward strand.
CTAGGAACCCCACGCACAGGGCGATGAACGCCGCCATGTGTTGGATCCCGTTGGGATTGAGATGCTGCACTTCGATCTTGTAGTAGTGCAGTAGCCCCCGAAGAAATCTATGGGTGGGGGTCGTGAACCCACGCTCGTGGAAGTGGGCGAATGACACCACGTAGCCATCGAGCGGCGACGGCATGTCCTCCTCGTCGAGCAGCAGCCACTCCTCGGCCGTGGTCTGCGTGCAGAGAAGACTGCGATGGACGAGGCCCTCCATGCGCTGCAAGGAGATGTTAGAGTGGCACCACAGATCCATTGAAGATGGGAGCAGGAGTACGCGAGCTCGATGACGGCGGGGATGCAGAGATAGGAAACCTGAGCGATTGGCGGCCACGGTCATGGCTGTGAAGGCAAGGAAGCAAGGTATGGAATCCGGGGGGTGAACCCTTTGGTTTTATAGGGGCAACGGATGCGAGGAAACCAACCACCCACCTAGATCTCCGTGCCTACCATGATCTACCACAACGTCCCGCCGTGGGACGTGCGCACGCAATCTTTATCCGTTCCCTTGGAAAACTCGCCGGACGTTTCACCTCTCCGGACGGGCCATGACTCATCATGAGTAAGAGGAATACAGGTCTAAAAGCATCTCTATGGCCTGACTGGGCCTAGGAGTTCGTAGGTCGGCCCATCGACGGGTTCAACAAACCGCTCCAGGCACCTTTAGGGTGAGAGGTGGAAAGGGATAGGATCGCTAGCGGCCGGTACCCACGCGCACGAGTGCTGCCAGCATCTCGGCCCACGTTCGAGTCTCGGCCGGATAAGATCCATGGTTTTTTACTCGAAAACAAAGGCAGAAGGCCCTCAAGACCGGTCTAACAAACCTGAGAACTATATGGATTGACCGCCAAGGGTCTGGAGTCGGTCACCAGTTGACCCAAGTCGGATCCCCACAAACGGGATGCCGAGGCCCCACTTGGACTAGCCAGCTAACAACTCACTGAGCACCGTGGCTCATCCATAGAGGAAAATCACAAAACGGCTTGGCCCCACCTGTTGCAGAAACCATGGACGGGGTAACGATCACAAAGACGAGCCGACCCTCGACCAGAGCCCGGCTACGCATGGGGGCTCTAGGAAAGTTGGGATCGCAAGGAGACTGAACGCACGGTCGTAGAATGACAGACCCCCGAAGGGGTCAAAATCAGGGAAGGACCTTTTCTGACCCACCAAACTATACCCCCGAGGGGACCAATCTCGACGAAAGGGAGTCACCGTCCTCAGATCATGTCGTGGGTGACAAAAGAAGGCCAAGGCCTTCAGAGTCCTCCTGCTCAGAAAAGCCTCCGAAGGAGTATTCTACTCCTCCGTAGGCTCAGGGGCTACTGTCGGGGACCAATACTAGGGTACCCAAAGAGGAGGAGCTAATAACCATCAACATTGATCCATCCGAGCAGTCAAGAGCGTGACTACAGCTCCAACCGACCCCTGGGTGCGCAAGCTCTGCCACGCCCGGCCTCTAAGGGCAGGCTCCGCTTCGCCCAACCTCTAGGGGCGAGCTCCACCTCGCCCGACACCGAGGTCATGGGCCCCGCCTCACCCGACCTCTAAGGGATGGTTCCACCTCGCCCGACCGCTGAGGCGAGCTCCGCGTCGCCCAATCTCTGAGGGTAGGCTCCGCCTCGCCCGACATCGAGGCCGCGGGCTCCGCCTTGCCCGACCTATGAGGGTTGGCTCCGCCTCGCCCGACCTCTAGGGGCGGGCTCTACCTCACCCGGCCTCTAAGGGTGGGCTCCGCCTCGCCTGACCCTTGGGTTTGCGCTCCGCCTCACCCGACCTCTAGGAGGGCACTCCGTCTTGACCAACCCTGAGGCCAGGGGATCCGTCTCGCCCGACGGAGACCCATACCACCGCCAACCACTCTATGTCCAAGCGAATGGGCTTGGGTCAAAGCTCTAACACTAGGGAGGTGACCAACACGCCCTGATATAACCCATGGCTGTGATGGGCCATACCGGGGGATTCACGTCAAGAACAGCGTCGGGCGTACTGGTGTTGTTCTGCCTAACCTTCGTACAAAGACTGACAGGCGCGTTAGTTCACCACGATGTCCACCAGGACGGAGTGGAGCGCCACGACCGGGAGATGACGCCTATGCATGGCACCTGTGACGGATAGGGTCGCGACGTGGAGCTATCCCTGTTAACATCTACAGGGGCGGCGTGACCCACGTGAAGGAAAGGAAGGACCCGGCGATCCTATAGGACTTCTTCTCCTTCTCATTCTCCTCTTTTTCCTCCACTGTAACCCGTGCTTTCCCTTGGCCTATAAAAGGAAAAGCAGGGCATCCCATGAGGGGGACTCGAATCGATCACATCAAAACACATCACACCAATTCGGACTCGAACCCCGAACCGATTAGAACACACAAAGCACACAACCGAGAAGCGACCGAGCCCTCGGCACCCGTTCGCTCCTCTCACCAAAGACTTGGGACATGTCCCTCTCTCGGCCGCTTGTAACCCCTACTATGAACTTTCAGTGCAAGTAATACGAGCAGCAGCAACGAACTAGACATAGGGACATTCTGCCCGAACCAGTATAAACCTCGTGTCCTCTTAGCACACCATCCGGGCCAGACGCGTAATATTAGAAATTTACTAGCCGGTGGCAACTCGAAACACTGATAGACAGGGTCAACAACGCGGGAGCGGATGGTAGGTGGGCTGGCCGGTGGTGAGACAGCTGCAGCCAGGGTTGGCGGGGGTCGGGGAGGTAGGGCGGCGACGAGCGAGAAGAAGGCGGTGGAGGGGGAGGAATCGCTGTAGAGAGACGGGGAGGAGTGGTGACTGATGGATAAGCTCTCCATCAGTCACTTGCTGAGGAGATATACCCTTCAACATATACGATATTTTAAAATGATTGAGTTATGATAAAATAATTTTTCATATAAAAAAAGCAAGATTGGTTGAAAATACCATGAATAAAGTACACTCATTTTAGATTGAATCAAACTATTGAAACCGCTTTTATCTCAGCCTATATGCTTCAAACTAGCGCGGAGTAGGTTTGCCTAGTACTTGTAGGGCGTGATTGGTTGCTTCGGCATTGGTGATCCAGGATGGGGGCCCTGTGCAGGCTCTTCCTAGCTATGATGGAAGCATGCAAGTGGGTGTGTTTGGTTGCATCCGAGTACAGGATACCGGATGACCTGCATCGTGTTTGGTTCCCTGTTTGCACCGTTTCGGTGTATGAACTGGTGATTCCAGGTCTTGTTTGGTTGGCCGCATTGCCCCAGGTCTGAGTACCCATGTATGAGTTTGGTGTGGTTACCACCAGCTATTGCAGAATGAAGAAGAATAGAAGGAAACAGAGATAACTTTGCCTCAGTTCAACAAGCTTGGCATTGACAATGACCTTAGAGCTTGTAATGACATAAACATGACAATAGTACTCCTAGCAAATCATGAACAACAAAAGTCACAGTTCCTCACAAGGTCATTTTCTTTACACATGTTTATGGCATTTTGAAACCATCACAGGCAATATAAAACAATTAGAGGCACCTACAACAATGCTTAGCAATGAAAAAAGTCAAGCATCATCAAAATAAACGACCGAACCAAAGCAATAGCCAGTAACCAAGGTATTTTAGGGCTTCATTGGTTGCCCGAAGCACTACAAGGAGGCATTTTAGGGCATAGACCCCAGGCTCCTTTCCCCGATAAGCAACATACCAAGCCATGGCATTTTGAGCATCACAGACAGTTGTAGCAACGAGCAAGAACGAACCATAGGAGCACCAACAACAGAAAAGACTGCACCACAACCACAACAAATAACATCGGTTTGTTCCTGAGCACCTTTGGTGGAGGATTGACAAAAACTTTATCATCTTCACAACCCATGAACTCTAAGTATTATGCGTATGTCTCTTCTTTATTAGGGAAGCCCTTGTAGTTGTTGTTTTTAAAACCAGTTATCTGGGCATTGCATCTAGCCCAGGTTGCATATACCCCAGGAACTCTGCCACGGTACACAACATACCAAGCCATTTGCCCCTTAAAAACACATAAAAGCAAGTATAAGATGTTGATAAGATGAGGGGTAATCAGATTTAATTGCCTTTTCATTTGACTTTGAACTTGGAGCTTAAGAAACATAAATAGCAACAAACCTCAAACATATAGTAGAAAACCAAGATCATGACAAGCATGAAACCATGAGAGACATCCAGCCCAGCCATCAGATCATCACAACCGTCCAACTGTTGCTTGGGCATGGATGTCTCACATGGTTTGATGACAGCCATGAGAAGCATAAGCAGAAGATAGAAGAAACAATGCTCTAGTACCTCACAAGTCCATGGTCATCAATGTGCATAATCCATTACTCAAACTGGCACTGTTATCTTCATAGGCATGAAAAGGATCTCACAATTGTATCAGCCTCAGTCAAAAAAATGGTTGACATCATAAGCACAAAAAAATGTAGGCCTCAGCTAATGTAAACTAACTTATGATCATCTTGCAAGCTAACTGCAACCATCCTAGGTGGCAAATAAGAACATAAATTGCTAAGGCAAGTTCATGACTCCCATGGAAGCGTGGGACACGTCCATCCTAGCCATCCGGTAGGCATGCCTACAACAGTTGCTTGGGAATGGATATATCCCACAGTTTGATGACAGACATGAGAAAACACAAGAAGACAATAAAGCACCAACAGGAAGAATACCCACAACCACCTCAGATTGCTATAGTTTGCATCATCGGCCAAATAGGAACTCCTACAAGAACAATAACAGCATCTGAAATGTCTCAGATCAACTGACAATCCAAGGTATTTTAGGGCTCATATCAACTAAGTGATAATCCATCAGCCTTTGTTAATGTCTACACCACATAGATCAACAAAGCCTCACATCCATCACCATGGCTCCTATGCTATTCCAAACTAGGTGCAGCCTTGGTTAGGCGGCAAATGGTTCTTTGTAGCATCAGTTGAGGTAAGTGCTACACATCAAAATACTTCCTACAGCATAAGACAGTTAGCATGGCTATATGCAAAAGTGGAGAGGCCAACTCATATGCATCTAAGCAAAGTAGGTTGTGCTCAGGTAGGTCCTAAGCCACAGGATCCTATGAGCCTCTGTCATCTGAACAAAGCAAAGTCCCTCAGCCTTGTTCTTCAGCAGGTAAACCAGGGCAAACATGAGTGCCTCCTATGAGTACCCAGGGCAGTCCATACACACAGCCATAAAGATCCTGATGCACCTCATTGTGCTGTGGAGTCTTGAGGGCATCTCCTATAGACTCCATAGCCTTAATCATTCCATTCATGAGGTCTATTTCCTCTAGGGCAAGCTTCATTCTCTTGCCACCCCTTTCCTCCTGGCCCTTGGCATCAGAACCCTTAGAGCCTTCCATACCAGGAGGAGTTCCCTTTCTAGAATCAGCCTTTGTGCCACCTAAGTCAGTGATGTCCTCAACGGCATCAATATCACCTTAGCCAATGTCAGTTTGAGTACCCAGAGGCTCATTTGAGCCCATTGCATACCTGCCTGTGGCCTGGTTACCACCAAAGATGGCCTCCATCTGAACATAGTTCTCTATTGGTGTGTTCAAGAACTTAGCATCAACAGGATGGTCCTAGTTAGTGAAACAGATGTAACTATTAGACATAGGGGAGCAAAAGAAAAGAAAAGGGATAGCTAAGGTGTTATCCAAATAGTTTCTAACCTTGGTGTGGCCAAGCAGGTGTTCATCATCAAGTACTATCATATGGTGGTCCTCATCCCACAGAGCACCACTCAAATCCTTGAGCCTAACAATCTTAACCCACCTTTGCCTCCACTTTCTCAGGTGATTGTAAATCTACTGGGTGCTCACATTGACCCCAGCAAACTCAGAGACCATGAGTGCAACCTATCTAACATGTACCTCCTTGAACCATTTCTCAGTTTTGACCCCCTGCCCCACCAAATCATGGAACCTCCTTAGCATAGACCCAGACTGGATAGGACTCCAGTGCATATGGCCATTGGGCTGAGGGGTTGCTTGGTTGCCATCATCGGCAGCAACTACCCCTCACCACCAATGTTAACAACCTGGTCAGACATATTGTCCATTTCCTATCCACAACCACCATAACATTGAACAACTAGTACGTAAGAAAAACAAATTGCATGATATGAAATACAAGTTCAACAGATCAAATAGGTAGAAAAGGAATATGTACTACATCATTGTAAAGTGCCATAGGTCTCAGTTAAAATACAAGTTTCTCCAATGCTACTAAACAGTACACACATCATGCCACTACACCCTAGAATTATCTCTGTTTTGCCACATCTGTGCAGCCCATGCCTCCCTCTGTTGTGCCCAGGTACCTTTGTTAGGGACATGATCTGGTTGTGAGGCATTGTCATTGATGTTAGGAGTCCATGTGGATTCAGCAGGCACATGCTCATCCTGCCCATGCCTAAGGATCCAATTGTGAAGAATACAATAGGCAAGAACAAGCTTAACTTGGGTCTTGTATGGGTGGAAAGGCTTGTTGTCCAATATCCTGAATCTATTCTTTAGAGCCCCAAAAGCCCTCTCAACTGTTACTCTAAGAGACGAATGCCTTAGATTAAAAAGCTCTCTTTAATTTTGAGGTCGGTTTGAACCAAACTCCCTCAAATGGTACCTTGTGGCACGAAATGGTGGCAAGAAATCAGGCCTCACTGCATAGCCAGCATTGACAAGATAGAATTTGTCTAAAAATTAGCAGATAGAAATATGTTTTAGTAGTTTCATTTAGGATTAAGCAAAGTGTTAAAGGTTTTTTGTGGTTTGGATGATATCTGGTGGCACTCTAAGGCCATCAGCTCTTTCAAGAGCATCAGACAAGATAAGAGCATCATGTGCAGATCCCTCCCAACCAGCAAGCACTAGGTGAATCTGAGGTCAAAGTCCACAGCTGCCAACACATTTTGTGTGATGGTGTGCTTCCTGCCTCTAAAGGCAGCTTGCATCTTCATAGGAACTCTAGCTAATACATGAGTACCATCAATTGTTCCTATGCAGTCCTAAATCAACAAAATATAAGTGCAAGTGAACATTGACACTAAACTAATAATGCATGAGACTTATGTATGACAAGTTATGGATACCAACCTTGAAATAGGGGTACCACCTTCTGCTCCCAAGGATCCTAGGATGGACATTGATAGCAGAAGGGACAATCAATTCATTCCTCAGCTCTCCTATCGCATATAACATCTTCTGGAAGAACCTACTAATTGTCTCTGCGGACCTTCTGAAGGTGAGGTCAACCACCCTAAACCTCTCATTGTGACCAACAACATGCAATAACATGGCTACTTGTTCTTCAACAGATGCATGTATGCTGTCAGTGATAAGCTCTCTACTACAGAAAATGTCACAAAGTTGGAAAAAGGGGCCCTCTTCATTCTAAGAAGGTTGACACAGTGCACATCATCAGATTTATAGATATATCTAAGGTTGTTCATCCTCTGTTTGTCCCTCTCAGCCAAGGGACCATAGGTGACTGAGCGCAAATCTTCAACTCTCCTCCTAAACCACATGAAAAACCAAGCAGCCACTGCAACAACCACAGCAGCGGCAGCCCTTCGCCTAGCTTCAAAGGCCATGTCTACCAACAGGATGGAGGGCAACATTAGAAAGGGAGCATGCAACATGGGTGTGTACTGCTTAGCAAGCAAAAAATCAGATAAAATGAACTATGAAAGACGCGGCTACCACACCAAAGGGTGCTCCTCTAGCGTATACTGTTACACAATCAACATCACTGACCTCTAGGCACTTTGCTCAGTGAGTACAATAAAATAGGCATCAACATGTACAAGATCTACACAAAACATGAGGTATAAACCAAATACGAAGTATCATGTACAGATCTGAGCTAGAAACAGATAAATCGAGTATAGCATCGTACAGATCTGAGGATGTCAAACCAAGAACCTTGATTTCTTGGCATTTCAAGCAAAATCCACTAACAAATCAATAAAATCGACACTGAAGAAAGAGGAGGAAAAGAGCGCAGGTGGCATATATATCGTCCAAGCGTCGGAGGACCGAGAGAAATCCACCGGCGATGGTTGCCTCGGTAGGGCTACCGAGGTCGAGGGGGAGCAAGACGGGAGTTCGCACCAGAGCTATGGCGGAAGGAGGGGCGAAGAGTGAGGGCGGTAACCCTAGCCGAGACCCACGCGCACGCTTTTATGGCCCGGACGGCCTCATCTCCCGCGCTCGGCGCGAAGGTTCCCTTCAAGCACCGAGCGAGCCTGCACCGAGAGGGAAGTGGGGATCGAGAAGACAGCGCTGTCCAGGATGAAGGAGGGAATCTGCGCAGGAGTAAGCAGGAGAAAGATGCGAGTAGGACAACCAAACACAGACGAATACACCAAAGGATGCGGGATGAGCCATATGACAATCCGGTTCGGGCAACCAATCACGCCCGTAGTGTACTGTACCAACCACTGGCGCACTATTCCGAGGATTTGAAGCCAGCGAGCAATGATACGGCAACGCTGTACATGTACTGTAGGTGCATCGATTTATACTTCGTCCACCAGAATCCAGTAATCCGCGCAGTTTACAGATCCGTTCGCACCCGGTGCAAAGCTAGATCTGCTCGCCATTTTCATTTTTCAACGAACTTGGAACAACCGTCCAGGACGCGTACCCAAGAGTCAGCAGACGTACAAGGCCTGCGTATTTGTACCACCAATGCCAGCGATGCCCTCAAACCGACGCCGTTCTTTTTTAATAAGAACTAACGCCTTTCTATCGATGGCCCCGTTGGTTCAAAGGAATTTGAAAAAATCTGAAGAAATTTGTGAGAGAAAAATATTGTTCCGAATGAAAAAAAAAACGGATTAAACCGGATTTAAGGGCATGTAAATGGAGCATAATACAGATCTTTTCAGCCAGGCTTTGCCGTCCCTCATAATCTTTGAATTGACGCCTGCCACGCTTTCTTCCACTTCAACCGGCAACTGAAATTCACAAAACGTTCATGGGCAATGACCATCTGGGCATGAATAATGTTGCTGGGATGGGATGCCATGACATATCACGTTTTATTTGATGAAAACCATGACTCCATATAACCAGCACTGAACTTTGTTCAAGAAAAAAAATGGAAGGAAAAATAAATACCTAGGCACATTCACTCGCTCCAAAAGGAAAAGGAAAAGGAAAAAAAAAAGGCACTGTGGATGGGCCCAACCTTCTTCTCCTTCGGTTCAAGTGTTAGTTAAACTTTGAACCCCAGGGGTCCAGCCAGGGGGGTCATCTGTCCTTTCCCTCCCCTGTTGGGATTGGGCGCCAACTAAATAGCCGCCCTCTTTCACTGCAGAGTGCTGGCAGAGGCCTTCCTTCTTCTACCTGCTCTGCTTCGGCTTTCCGCTTCTCGCTTCACCACTCCACCACTCTTCTCCCATCTCTTGACTCTTGGTTCTTGCTTGCGCACTCGTCCAACGGTAAAACAGGAAGCGCTAGCTAATCCAATCCAAAAGCGAGGGCAGGCAAAAGATCAAAAGCGCGGCGCAGCAGGTAAAAGAATCGGAAACCAGGAACGCATTCCCACTCATCAGCCAGAAGAGCTCAGATATAAGCTCACCAGCACCACCCCTTTCCATCCTCTCTCCCACTCCCTTCCTCCTCCTCCCTCCTCCCGTCCACTGCCATTGCGGTCACTCTCCGAGAAGCTGAGAAAAAGACAGGAAGGGAGAGCTAGTCAGGCCGCCAAAGGCCGTTCCAGCGCCGCCACGGTACCATGTCCGGCGGCGTGCTCCTCCTGGCCCTGCTGGCGGCGGCGGCCATCATCACCGTCCCGTCCCCAGCCAATGCGGCGGTGTCGTACGACCACAGGGCGGTGGTGATCAACGGGCAGCGCCGCATCCTCATCTCGGGGTCCATCCACTACCCGCGCAGCACCCCCGAGATGTGGCCGGACCTGCTCCAGAAGGCCAGGGACGGCGGGCTCGACGTCATCCAGACCTACGTCTTCTGGAACGGGCACGAGCCCCAACAGGGGCAGTACTACTTCGGCGACCGCTACGACCTCGTCCGCTTCGTCAAGCTCGCCAAGCAGGCGGGGCTCTACGTGCACCTCCGCATCGGGCCCTACGTCTGCGCCGAGTGGAACTTCGGCGGCTTCCCCGTGTGGCTCAAGTACGTCCCCGGCGTCAGCTTCCGCACCGACAACGCGCCCTTCAAGGCGGCGATGCAGACGTTCGTGGAGAAGATCGTGTCGATGATGAAGTCGGAGGGGCTCTTCGAGTGGCAGGGCGGGCCCATCATCCTCGCGCAGGTGGAGAACGAGTACGGGCCCATGGAGTCCGTCATGGGCGGCGGCGCCAAGCCCTACGCCAGCTGGGCGGCCAAGATGGCCGTCGCCACCGGCGCCGGCGTGCCCTGGGTCATGTGCAAGCAGGACGACGCACCGGACCCCGTGGTAAATTAAAAAAACTTCACTACTCCAGTTTGTTCAACCGCTCCACTGCCGTTCTTGCTCCCGCGGTGGTTAATTCGGTTGATATAACGGCCAATTAATCCGTCGCTCCGTCGCGTTCGTGGTTAAGACGCGCTAATCAACCACCTCGCTTTCTCTCCCTCTCGTCGTCGTTAGGACATCAATCGCTGCCGCGCGCGGTCCCTCCTTTCCACCTGGCACATTTGCTTTGCTTGCTGTGGACAAACAATTATGCTGATGCCTGTCCCATTTCATACTGCTACTTCAGTTATCTTTAAGTTAATTTTACTATTTGGTATATGTAGATTCCTTAATTACCTTACTATCTTTGAATTACACTACCTTAATCCATCCTCTCCTTGCGAAATGCTGATCATGGCTTCAGATCAACACCTGCAACGGCTTCTACTGCGACTACTTCAGCCCCAACTCCAACAGCAAGCCTACCATGTGGACCGAGGCTTGGACCGGCTGGTAATTGTTACACTCAACTTATTTCTACTAACATCCAGCTAAGATCGCCGTGAATGAATGAAACCAAAATGCGTTCAGGTTCACGGCGTTCGGTGGCGCGGTGCCGCACCGGCCGGTGGAGGACATGGCCTTCGCCGTGGCGCGCTTCATCCAGAAGGGCGGCTCCTTCGTCAATTACTACATGGTGAGTGTGAGTCACTGGGCTGGCTGGCGCCAGCTGAGCTGCCACATGGGTCAGTCAAGTCACATGAGTAGTATGCCTGATTTCTAAAAGGATAATGATGTTTAATTAGCGTGTGCTTTGTTTCTTCAGTACCATGGAGGCACCAACTTCGACCGCACCTCCGGCGGGCCGTTCATCGCCACCAGCTACGATTATGATGCGCCGATCGACGAATACGGTAGGCCGCCATGGCAGTTTCAGTTTCAGTATGTGACAGTTAATAAGAGGAAGAAAATGTACTGGAATTGTTGCAGTAGATTGTTCTGAATGTCTCATGGTCCGTCTGTAACTGAGACTCTGAAAACCATGGCATGTTCAGGTCTGCTGAGGCAACCGAAATGGGGTCACCTGAGGGACCTGCACAAGGCCATCAAGCAAGCCGAGCCGGCGCTGGTCTCCGGCGACCCCACGATCCAGTCCATCGGGAACTACGAGAAGGTCGGCCAAATTCTGTAAAAAATGTACGGATCGAGCTCAGAGGAGCCGCTCATGGAGTGGAGCTGTGTTTTCACTTTAATTTTCAGGCGTACGTGTTCAAGTCGAGCAGCGGCGCCTGCGCGGCGTTCCTGTCCAACTACCACACCAGCGCGGCGGCGCGGGTGGTGTTCAACGGGCGGCGCTACGACCTCCCGGCCTGGTCCATCAGCGTGCTGCCGGACTGCAAGACCGCCGTGTTCAACACGGCGACGGTGAGCGAGTCGTCGGCGCCGGCGAGGATGAGCCCCGTGGGCGGCTTCTCGTGGCAGTCGTACAGCGAGGCCACCAACTCGCTGGACGACCGCGCCTTCACCAAGGACGGCCTGGTGGAGCAGCTCAGCATGACGTGGGACAAGTCAGACTACCTGTGGTACACCACCTAGTGAGTGATGGCATCCCTGAACTGAGCCTTTCCTCCTCCACTTCCCTCTGTCTCTGAGGAACACAGCAGTTATATGGTCGATCTCTGCGTGCTGACCTCTGAATGTTTCAATGCAGCGTGAACATCAACTCGAACGAGCAGTTCTTGAAGTCCGGACAGTGGCCGCAGCTGACCATCTACTCCGCCGGCCACGCCCTGCAGGTGTTCGTCAACGGCCAGTCCTACGGTATCGTCTGTCTGAATCTCGTCGATCTTTCTACCCAGCCAATGTTGCATCGCCCAGTTTATTTACTGATGAAACATTTCTTGGTGTTCTTCAATGGCAGGCGCCGCGTATGGCGGCTACGACAGCCCGAAGCTGACATACAGCGGGTACGTGAAGATGTGGCAGGGGAGCAACAAGATCTCCATCCTCAGCGCAGCAGTCGGCCTCCCTGTAAGCTCACCGGACATTCAGAGTCTTTATTTCGTCATTGCACTCTTGTAGAATTTCAGAGCTCACATTACAACCTCCTGTGGTTGGTGACCCTGCAGAACCAGGGCACCCACTACGAGGCGTGGAACGTCGGCGTGCTCGGTCCGGTGACGCTGTCCGGCCTCAACGAGGGGAAGAGGGACCTCAGCAACCAGAAATGGACCTACCAGGTACCTGCTGCTCATTTGCTCTGTTACTCTGAAGTCTGAACCTAGACACACACTGACTGACTGATCTCGCGGCGCACGCAGATCGGCCTGCACGGCGAGTCGCTGGGCGTGCACTCCGTCGCCGGGAGCTCGTCCGTCGAGTGGGGCAGCGCCGCCGGGAAGCAACCCTTGACATGGCACAAGGTCAGTGTCCTACAGATCTCTACATTGCCACCCACCACACGTAACAAGGCTCCGATTTCTGAAACCACGCGCGTGTGTGACTGTGATCGTCTTCAGGCCTACTTCAACGCGCCGTCCGGCAACGCGCCGGTGGCCCTGGACATGGGCAGCATGGGGAAGGGCCAGGTGTGGGTGAACGGCCGCCACATCGGCCGGTACTGGTCGTACAAGGCCTCCGGCAGCTGCGGGGGCTGCAGCTACACGGGGACGTACAGCGAGACCAAGTGCCAGACCAACTGCGGCGACATCTCCCAGAGGTACTACCACGTCCCGCGCTCCTGGCTCAACCCCAGCGGCAACCTGCTGGTGGTGCTCGAGGAGTTCGGCGGCGACCTGTCCGGCGTCAAGCTGGTCACCAGGACGACATGATCGGAAATGGAGACCAAGTTGTGAATAATTTGCTTGCTGGGAAGAGAAGGGAGGGCACACACACATGGCAACAATTCTTTCTTGCTCATACGGTATCTATAGATACGGCGTACATACGGACACAATTCGTGCTCACTATACGTACGTATACAGATTTAAAAGAGTGGTATTTATTGGAGATCTGTTCTTGGAGTTGGGCGTCGTCGTCGGCACGGCTGCAGGAACTGCAGCTCACGGCCGGCCGGTATACAAGTCAGCTCTTGAATAGTAGTAGTCTAGTAGAATGGTTTTGTCTGCACTCTTCAGTCTGCATGAATCTCATAGACTTCCATTTTCTCAGTAGAAATTTGCAACATTGAGTTGTAAATGAGGTTATTTATTCTTACCATTATGTATGATACCTTATTGTGTGAATGTCACAAGAGAAATAATTATTCTTTTCCCACATCTAGGTACCTTGTTTTCTTGAACTTCCGGGCTCTGTTCGTTTCGCTGAAAAGCCAGTCTGAAAAGCATTGTTTGTTAATTTGTTGTGAGAGAAAAATACTATACCATAACTAATAAGTTTAAGCGAACGTGCAAACAATTATGAAATACTAGTTGAAGCGAAACCTAGGGATAAAACATCAGTAACCACTGCTGGCAACTGCCAGGTGCTCGCTCCGGGCTCTCTTGCGTTACAGGGCGCATGGACTGGTCCTGACAGGGAAGCAGTTAGCACACGCAAGTTGTTTAGTACGGAGTAGTATTTGGCTGGGTCTGGATAGATTGAGGAGTTGGTGACCAATTCCTATCCTTCACCCAACCACCATGCATGGCATGTATTACACATGTCGGCTCGCAGTTGCAGCTTGCATTGCATCCATGATCCATGTACTTGCATTGCATTTGCATAACGGCCTTGGAATTAGATGATACGTGGTGGTGGCCGGTGGATCGACCAAACGTCTCGTCAGGCAACCGATTTTGCATGCGGTGCCGATGGCCCGTCCACGTCAATAATTCTGGCGGTTGGCACTGCACGCGAGAAAAAAAGGTTTCGTGATTGCCGTGCTTTTTGTTCGTTGTTCGTGCGCCTTCTTTTTTGTGGCTGATATCTACAGGACAGTAGTTGATGTCTGCGTCAGGTCAGGAATTCCTCCTTTCCAAAATATGAAGTATATTATTTCTATGTCCAAATGTCAAATTCCATTGAACTTTATTTGCACCCGTGTTTATAAAAGAAATTCATAAACATCTAAAATATCAAATTAGATTTATGAAATCCATCATAGAATATTTCTTGATATCACATTTATCTGGTATTTGCTATACAATTGTTAAAAAGCCTAAAGGAACTTGACATAGAACAAGACTAGAGTGAGTACCGTCCTTTAATTTTAGGGTACCCATAGCAGGAGAAAAGTGAGAAGAACAGAGTATATATATGGAAGGGGCGCAAACGTGGCGCGTGGGCTTAATGCCCTCAAAGAGTGCTGGGAGGAAACAGTGACTTAAAATTAAAAGTTAAAGTTCGAAATGTTTGATTTAGAACAAAACTAATACAACGTCTAAAAAAGAACAAAGAGAGTAGTGACACAATTAACATCTTGCCAAGGTGAGCTGCGCGATAAATGATCATGTTAAATCCTCTCTATTTATTAGGTGGATTAAGCCCAAACTATAAGTAATTTTTACTACTCTCTTGGTCCTAAAATATAAGTTATATCAAGAATTCTAGGACAAATTAAGGGGTACTGCAAATGACGCATGTAACCCCTTCTTAATTATAGAGATTTTGTGCTTAGAGCAAGTACAACAATTGACTTATAAAAGGGGAGATTTTTGCTGATGTAAAAGAGATTAGCTTGGCTATAAGCCAATTGTTGCAAAAATCTTTATAATTAAGAGAATCAGCATGTTTTTATTTGATGTAAAAGAGAGAAGAAAGGGAGAGAAGAGAGCTTTGTTCTCGTGCAAGCAACAAATTGGACATGAGAGGCTATGTAGTAGTGGGCCCAGAACCCAGATATAATTATATGTGAGGAGGAATTCGGTCAAAAAAATATGTGAGGAGGAATAGAAAAGAGAATAGAAGAAATGATGCCACATGATCATAATAAAAAAATTATAGACAAACTGAAGATAACTATTGTATAGTTTAGCTTTTATAACTTGAGTTATAGCCAAGCACCTAGCTCTATGGTTGACCTTGCTCTTATCATATTTTGAGTCTGGTGGTAGACACCAATGTATATTTAGGTGCATAGCAAAAGTTGTGTATCCGAAAAAGCCAAAACGACTTAAATTTAGAAACGGATGAAGTTTGTGATTGGGACTTTTGGGGAGTAGTACCTTGTATTTTAGGACGAAGAAGTAAAAGTGCTAAATCCTACCTATTTAGGTTATTTTGGTGGATTAGGCCTTAAATAATTAAGTAATTTTTAGGTATATAAATATTTCCTTAACATAATACTACAAATGTGATCCCTGCTCTATACCTCGCCATTGCTTGGCGCAAGTGAGAGCAACATAACCCCCATTTATTCCGGTATGTCATGGTGGCACTATTGACTACTTTGATGGCGGGTTGCTAAGGTCAATTTTATTAGAGGTTTTATATATTAGTTTTCAAGTTTTTAAGTGTTACGAATAATAGACTAATTTCATCTCCCATAATACTTATTTTACTTCTACTAAACTTTGATTATTTTTTCCTTCATTAATATTGTAACATATCGGCATATTTACTATTCCATACAATTTAAATTGTAAATCGTTTTGGTTTTTTCTAAATATATATATTTTTACTATGTATCTAGACATACTGTATATCTACGTGCATAGCAAAAGCTATATATTAAAAAAAGCTAAAACAACTTATAATTTGAAATGAAGAGAGTAAGTTACACTCTCCTATTTCAAATTATAAGATATTTTAATAAAGATTATACTTAAGAAATTTAAAATATCTTATAATTTAGAAAATGGAGGGAGTATTTATAAAGCTCTTTATGAAACTTCTGTCGAGACCGGCTCATAGATTATAGGTCCATTCCCGTTTCCAGGAGTTGATGCTGTTTTGGTGTGGAGAGGAAGCTCAGTTTTTCACTCCCCTTTCAACCTCATCGTCAGAATTCAGAACAAAAACGCGGGAACCTTCCCGCGATCCCCCAATGGAGCAGTGGCTGCCGCTGTTCCGCCACCTCCTCGTCTCCCCGCCCGCCAACGCCGCCGCCTTCTCCTCTTCCCCTCTTCTGGAGACTGCCCCAGCGCGCCTCCCCCGGCCGCCGCGCTCCTGCGCCTCCTCCTCCTGCCAGCGCCCACGCTCCCCGCCTCCGCCTCCGACCCCACGGCCGCCATCCTCTTCCAGACCCTACCGCCCTTCCTCCAGTCCCAGGCGCTGTCCTTCCTCGCCTCTTCCGCTGACCTCCTCGACCCGCACCTCCTCCGCACCCTCGCCGCCCGCGTCCTCTCCGCCCAGCCTGGCCGATATGGACTATGGGTCCGCCGCGGCGCCCGCCACCTGATCGACGGATTGCCTGAAGAGGTGGGCGTCCCTGGTGTTGACTCCGATGAGTTTATCGATGGGTTTCACGATCCGCCAACGTGGCTTAAAGAAGCGGCCGCGCGGGCGCATCCTGTCCTGCCGTGGCTCCCCGTTGATTGCCGGAGCTTGATGGGGAGCGGGAGCGGGACCCGTGCTGGTCGTGGTGGTGGGGATGGTTTGGACGGGATTGGGTTGGAGACCTTGGTGTTGGTGCAAGACGAGGACGTGGAGATGCAGGAGGCGCCTGGACGTGTTCTTCCTCCTCAGGCTCCTCCGCTTGAGAACTCAATCGTGCAGAGGGTCCTGGCTATGCGGAAGGAGATTGTGACAGTGGAATCTGTCTTGTCGGCTCAGCGGGTGGCGAAGGATTTGCAGGACCTTTGCGTTCAGTCCAGGAATGCTGCTGAAGTGCTTAGCTTAGTACGGCCGTGGGAAGCCGATGATGACACTCTGAGGGTCTTGCTTTCCAACTTAGTGCTTGAGGGAGATGGAGTGGATGGAAAAGGACCAGCACTTGTTCTGTGTTCTGTTTTCCTACCACAGTTACTCGAGCTTCAAAGACCAGCTTCATCGGTTCTCCTTTCCACTGCATTGGGTCTCTGCAAGCGCCATCCAGCTGCAGCACTGGAAGCTGTACTGTTTCCACTGGTTCTTAGAAAGGCGGGCTAAATGTTCCCCAGTGTGATGTGCTAACACGTATTGTCAAGGAATGCATGCATCCACTGCACGTCACTGCTTTCTGCCATAGGCTGCTTTCAGGAGAGGAACAAGAGAGGAAACCAGTTTGTATACCTCAGCATCAGGAGAGTATTGGTACTAATTTGGTCTGGACAGAATCTCTGTTCACACTATTTTACAACATTCTCAGTCAAGATATTTGCTTGACACCGAGCACCGTTGGTGAGCTAATTTATGTGATTGATGACCAGGCATCAAAGTTCCCGAGGTCATTGAAATTTGGCAACTTTCTGAAGTGCTTCGTGTCAAAGTGTTGGCGTGAATGTAAGCATCAGAGGGTTTTACTCGAGAGAGCTGCTGAGAGAACCGACACTTTCCTGACTAAAGCTGTATTGGCAAAACTGCGCCCTGCAAGTTGAATTTATACTGCTAAGGCATTTAAAGCTCGAACAACTTGTGAGTCTACATTTCTACTTAGATTAACTGAATGTTTAATTCTCTTGGAAGGTCTGTTTAATTTTATAGAAGTACTACTATGCATGCGTGGTGCTTTAACATCTGCTAACTTCAAAACATACAGCTTCTTAGTTTTTAAACCATACAAACTGAAGATTGGTTCATATACAAAGCAACTAACTTATTATTGTATATGTTAATTCTTAGTGTTTATAAGATTCTTAATTAAATAATAGATTGGCATCTTCATAACTAAAGGGCGGGCCTGGTGCAAGCGGTAGAGTCTTACCGCCTGTGACCGGAAGGTCCCGGGTTCAAGTCGCGGTCTCCTCGCATTGCACAGGCGAGGGTAAGGCTTGCCACTAACACCCTTCCCCAGACCCTGCACAGAGCGGGAGCTCTCTGCACTGGGTATGCCCTTTATTGGCATCTTCATAACTAACATGACATTTTACTGTCTGAAGAAACCCGCATGCCTGTAATATATTACATTAAGTACAAGTAGTGTAAGCTGTTTATTCTTCAAACAGATAAACACTGAAAGTAAAATACATAAATTAACACGTTGCTGTTCATTAGGAGCAATACATACAAACGCATCTACACGCTGATGCAGTATTGCTGAACAAGATACTTGTTTTCTCTGGGCTTCTGATGTGATTCACTTCAATATTGCCTTTGTAGTCTGGAACCTTGATACCTTATCACTAAACTTGGTAGTAGAATAGAAATTAAGGTAGTCTTGGAAACGATATTGGCTAGGATATGTAAGCTTTGGAGCTGGGTAGATTATGGCATCGGCACCAGGGTTATAGAATGTTGCAATAGACAGGCGGCTCCCATTCTTATTTGGAAGGACCCGATGGCATATGCTCTTGTAGATTCCATTGGTCATCACTTCAATCTGATCTCCAAGGTTTACAAAAATTCTATTGCCTTCTGTTGGAGGTATTATGATCCACTTACCATCTTTTAGAAACTCCAAACCTGGGACTAACTCATCTTGAAATAGAAGTATGATCCCCCCAGCATCAGTGTGTTCCCTGAGGCCCATCACAAGCTCTGGATGACTGCACCTGGGATACTTTGCCACCTTGATGCCTACAGAAGGTTTAGAAAATGCCTTCTCGATATAATCCTTGCCCAGCCCAAGATTTTCACTCATAACTGCTGCAAGCTGTTGAGCCAATTTGATTACTTCTTCTGCATATTCAAACACTGTTGCACTGCACAGTTCATTGGATCATGTTAGTTTGATTTACAATTTTGTGATTTATAGTTCACAACAGATGACTGTTAGACTTGGTAAAATGTTTTTGTTCTATTTAAACTTCGCACTCACCGAAGCAGCTCAGGAATATCATGACTGTTTGATTTTGGCTGATGACGGTACATGAAACTGCACTCCCAGTCAACATTTGATGAAGCTTTCTCATAATCTAGGATTTTTGCTTTCTCTGAACTGTAGAAGTTCTTCTCCTTGTCCTGTTCATAGTGTTTGTTCACCAGATCCTTCATTTTATTCATGAGGTCCTCATTGACTCCATGATTCTCAAGCTGCCATGCAGTTTAGCATGCAATATGTTAGAAAATAGAATGAAATTCTCCTCATCTAGACAATGATTCATATTTTGTTACTTACCCAAAAGAAACCCCATTGCGCACAGGCATTATGGAGGAGTGAAAGTGTCTCTGACCTCTTCTTGCCATGCAGCTGATCCATCTTTATTTCTGGAATCTCCATTTCCTGAAACACTGGGTGTGTTGCAGACTAATCAGATGTGCTGTCTGCTCTTCTCAAGTTGGTACGCTACATCTACAGCAGGCCAGGTATTTATAGTGGCCTAGATAGGAATGTTGGGAATATCCCTTTTGAGATTGCTAACATGATGTTGTTTGAGAATGAAGGAAACCTTGCTTTGTTATGAGGTTTATGTAGAATCATGTCCACATACATTGCACTATTCCCATATGATTTAGCTAAGATAACCTATGTGGCATCCTTGGTAACTCATCAACATGGTTGACCTATGATCACAGCATGATTGTTATTTGTTTATTCTGTTTTACTTCCATATAAAAATGAGTGGTAATGCATGTTATCTATTGAGATGACTACTCTTGCTGCCCCAGTCATGGTATTGTAACGAACGCTGATATTGGGAGGAGTGAAATCTCAGGTTTGAGATCTCTTTCAAGTCAGACTAATCATGGCAGTTAGCTTGACTTTGTGATTCAGTGGATGCGGACCTGTGAGCAGAGTCAATCACAAAATAGTTAAATTGAATTCGAAACTATTCGTTGCATATCGTTTGTCGATGCAACCCTAGATTTTCTCAGAGATTTGCTGGATCATGTCTGTCCTTTTTTTAAGCAGCACCTGTTGGATGAATTTGCTGTTCGATGCATTCATCTTATCGCAACCGTTTTTAATCTTCCTTCTTGATTCACATAAGGACCTGTTTGGCACGGCTCCTCCTGAGGGGCTCCTCCGGAGGAGCCGGAGCCGTTTGTGGCTCCTTCAAAACGGCTCCGACTCCTCTGTTTTTTATTGAAAAACAGCTCTTCCAAGAAAACGTTTGGCAGGACTCCTCTGGAGGAGCAGGAGTCGGAGCCGAAGAGGAGCCCTGCCAAACAGGTCCTAATTTGGTATGCTTTTGGAATTTGGACGGGGCTAGTATCTCTGCCGTGTGCTGCTGCCTGAGCGGCTGAGCGGCATGACATGGATACATGCCGGAGAGAAATCTCGGCAGGCACCCGCGCCCCCGGAGACGGAGGGAGCGGTGCGCGTCTGGCACTCGGGCGGTCACGGACGGCAGTCGGCAGCCTACGCGGAGCAAGTGGAAGTACATTGCGGAGGAACGGCCCAGCCGCATGCAGCGAGGACGGACGGGGGCTTTTGCTCCAGGCCCAGGTGCCGGTTAGGGCGTGATTGTGTGTGATCCTAAAGTGTAATCGTGTAAGTTAGCCCACGGTCTGCTTTCTTCCTTTTTTATAATAAATAAAGACACTTAAAAAGAGTGCCTATTTCTCAAAAAAAAAACTTAAAAAGAGTGCCTACCATATGATATTTATCTAAAAAAATTTCTGCAAAAAGTTTGTGCATCTTTGTATTAAAATCGAAAAATAATAAAAGTTACAACGACGTGCCACGAGCATGACATACTATGGGAGAGTGTTAGTGTTATACAATCGGGTCTGCACTCTCTAGTGTAAGAAGACCATGAAAGTATCAACATTAAATAGCAACATTTTTTTACTGATATCGTAATATAAACAAAGGAATAAGCTCACTTTATATTCATTGATAGTATCACTACGTGTTATATCTTCATCTAGTAGCAGGGCCGTGCCGAGGGGCGTGCAAACGGTGCGAGGGAACATGGCCTCTAATTACCAGGGGGGCCAAATTTTGTTTGATTTACTAGCTAGCAACCATCACTCCGGCCATCTTTAGTTCATCACCAGGTGTGTGCAAACTGCTAGTGACTGCCAGCTATAGGCCTAGCTATAGGGGATAAATTCAAGCCCATGCCGTTAACTTTCATGATGGATTAGCATTGGAACAGGCATGAGGCATGAGTCAGGACTGTTATAAAAAAGGTCCTAGGTCATTTTAATCTTTTCCTTTGATTTGAATTTACTATCCTTCGTATCATTATATGAACTTTTTTTCCAGGTAATCATTATGTGAACTATAACTATCTCTCCTTCGTGTGATTACGGCCAGTGTTCTAAGGTTAATACGTATATAAGATATGCATGTAGAATTGATAATTATTGTAGTCTTTTTTATCAAAGGATAAAGCCTCATTTTACAGTTTGGTACAGGGCCTCAAATTTTACCGGCATGGCCCCGTCTAGTAGTGCAGTAACCCTCGAAGGATCGTGACTTATGTTGCAACGACACAAAGGGCGCGGTGTAGTGCTCATGGTCACGGTTCACGACTGATTGCTGCTCGGTGGTGGGTCTGATGGATAGTGTAGTCAAAAGCCAATAAGCAAAGTAGAAAAGAAAATTTGTTAATTGCTAGTTAGTATCTCATTAAACATAGCGTTACCAATTATTCTTTGAATTCTGAGTTTGTTAAGAACTCATGTTGGATTGGCTAGTTCCTCTTCACATTTCTCTAACATTGTATAACCATGCTTCCTCATAACTCCGGTAGGATATAGGTTATTAATTACGGTAATGCTCCACCGCGGACGTCCATCCCACGTCTGTCCGCCCGGACGCTCCAGCTGGGCCTGCGGACCGGCTCACAGGCATGCTCCCCTCGCCACGGCATACACGGTTTATCAAAAAAAGAGAGATTTTTCCCATTCGCATCCACTGCGGCGTTTCCCACCCCCACACCACGGCCGCCTCGGCTCTAGCTCCTGCTTCGCCATGCCACCCCGTTGCTCCTGCTCCTCTTCCGTGTGCTCGCCTCGCCACTCCTAGCGTTGCTCCTGCTCCACGCGCCCGCCCTATTGCTCCTGCCACTGTTCCACGTGCCCACCCCGGTGCTCCTGCTGCTGCTCCTTCTCCGCTGCCTGCCCCACCCGACAACGTCGACAGGCGCCGCCAACGCAAGGAGAAGCATCGGGCCCTGGTGCGGAAGCCCTCCGACCTCGCCTCCTACTACGGCTGCGCCCCGATGCAGACGGTGGAGGAGGTCGCACCGAGATATGATGCATGTTGCAAGCGTACAATTCAAATGTTTCAAATGTTTTAGAGATATGTTGCAAGTGTTTCATACGGATGTTGCAAAAGTAGATCGAGATGTTGCAATGGTTGTAAACGTATGTTGCAAGCGTCTATCCCCAATGTTTGATCTGTTTTTCTAACGTATGTTGCAAGTGTGTTTATCTAGATGTTGCGTATGTTGCGAGTGTTTTATCTGGATGTTACGTATGTTTGCAATGGCTTTTCAAGTGTTTTCAAGTGTCCTTTTGCAAGTGTTTCAGACGCATGTTTCAAATATTTCATCTGTCTTCTTTGTATGTTGCAAATGTTGCATCTGGATGTTTCAAAAGTAGATCGGGATGTTGGACATGTTGCAATGATGTTTCAAGTGTATGCCCCAAATGTTTCATCTGGTATTGCACATATTGTAGTGGGACCCACCTACAGCAACCACCTGCTTGCAACAGCTGCCTCCCGTGCATGTGTGTGGGAGCGGAGGGGGCGCGAGCGGCAGATCGAGATGCGGCCCCCGTGTGGGCGCGTGCATGCATGGGAAACGAAGCGGCGTGGGCCCCCATGTGAAGCACGGTAGGCGGGCGGGCGGGCGCGTTACACGGGGGTGCAGCAGGGTGCGAGCGTCCGGCAACTCCGTATTAATTAAGAAGGTACCCAACTACTCCTTTTGTGTTTTGTCCTAAATTAAATTAATTTTTCGAGTTGTCGTACGTCAAACTATTTTAAGTTTGATCAACTTTATAAAAAAAGAGTGTCGATATTTATGACACCAAGTTTGTACTACTAGAAAATATTTTTTCATATTGATCTGATAGATGTTATATGTAAACAATTTTTTCTTTAAAGTTCGTCAAATTTAAAATAATTTGAACAATTGAGCTTAGTTGGGCATAGCAAGGATAACACCTTTTATTACCAAATGTTTTTTTTATCTATGATGATAACTTTTATTACCAATGTGGGTGCTTCTTGTGTGTTGCTACAAAAGAAGTGATTCGCATAAGATTGGAGAAACATGACCGTTCTTTCAGGCATTGGGTATGTCCTTATGTGGTGGCCATCGCCTGAACTCTAAAAGCGTCAATTGAGATCTATTTTAACTGGAAAATTTCTACATTAAGTATTTTATTTTGGTTTTTGCTAGTATTATATATGAATTCTCAACACAAAGCAGCCCGGGAGTCTGCTGCTGCTGTTCTTTTAAGAAGTGTCTGACTCTGAACGTTCGCTTGATTATCATACTCGACTAAAGTTTTTATTGTATTTTTTTTTATTATTTTTATCATAGTGTTATGGTGAAGCACTAAGGCGCCAATACTAGGAGTACAACACGTACGTGACGATCACGTACCACGTCGTGATGCCTTTCTCCTTTCATGCTCCCCACTACGCACCACCACCGTCCATGTAAATTGTCAAACCGCCATTTATTTTAAGCAGCCCGCGCGCACGATCAGTTTTTCGTCAGCTCATGCACCAATCCGCCAATACAAGTCCATACATGTCGTTGTGGTACACGGCGATGCAGTCCCGCGAGGGGGAAGAAGCAGCCACAGCGGCGGCGGCGGAGCCCGACGCCATGAGCGAAGCGCGGCCAGTGGCGGAGGAGACGCCACAGGAAGGAGCAGAAGGCTCCGCGCCGGCGGACCGCGGCGGCAAGAGCCCGAGCCCGGCCCCGCCAGCGTCGCCATCCACGGTGAAGGAGCGTCAGATCCCCGTGGACCCCGCGTCGCTGCGCCGCCTGGGCATGGTGGCCGACGAGGACTCGCCGCTCTCCGCGCCCTCCGTGCTCACGGAGGTGGTGGTGCAGTCGTCCCCGATCCTGCCGCCTCTCCGCCGGCCCACGTTCGTCGGCGCCAGCCTGCCGTGCTCGGGGGCCTCCTCCCCGGTGCACGCCGGCGCTCGTCCAGGTGCTGGTGGCGCCAAGTGGGAGGAGCAGCCTGCAACCCACAGCCCGAGGGCAGGACCATGGCGCCGCACGACGACGAGGAAGAGCCGGAGCCGGTCCAGCCCAAGACGCTCGCCGCCGCGGAGGACGGCTTCACGTGCGGCGCGCTGTGCATGCTCTTCCCGGGCTTCTCCAAGAGGAAGCCCGCGGCCGCCTTCGCCGCCGGTACCACAACCGCGGGCACGGCCTTGTCGTCGAGCATGCAGAGGCGGCAGCAGTCGGGCTTGAGGCCTCGCCGCAGCAGCGCGTCGCGGGTGGCGTCGCTGGAGAGGTTCGAGTGCGGGTCGTGGAGCCCTCCTCCTCCTCCTCCTCCGCCACCGCCGCCCGTGGACGCCGTCGGCTGCCACGCGACGGAGGTGGCCAAGACCAGCTGCGCGGACGACGATGCGGAGGCGCCGGTCAAGATGGTGTTCGTGTTCGACGGCGAGCCGCCCGCGGCGACGAGGGGGATCCTGAAGAACTCGGCGTCGTCGCGGCTCATCGACTCGGCCAGGCCGTCGACGTCGTCGCAGAGGCACGTGAGGTTCTCGACGGCGGTGGCGGCGGAGGCGGCGTCGTCGTGCCCATCGTCGCCGTGCATGACGCCGCGTCTGGCGATGGCCAGGGCGGAGTTCCACGCGTTCTTGGAGGCGCAGAGCGCGTAGTTCCCTGCTTGGGTTGAGCCTTAAGTAGCGCGGAGACTTGAAATGTGAGGAATTCATATGTGTAGTGTACAAAGAATGAATTGCCAACGTTGAGGACGAACCAATTGAAACTGAGGACATTACAGTATACAGATTGAAAAGTGAAAACAGACAGAGGCTGTGTTTAGTTCGTGAAATTTGAGAATTTGGCTACTGTAGTATTTTCGTTTTTATTTGGCAATTAGTGTTCAATCATGAACTAATTAGGCTCAAAACGTTCGTCTCATAATTTTCAACCAAACTGTGCAATTAGTTTTTTTCCGTCTACATTTAATGCTACATGCACGTATCGCAAGATTCGATGTGATGGCTACTGCATCACTTTTTAGAAAACTTTTTACGAACTAAACAAGAACAGAAACTCTTACAAGAGGAGAGGGGTGAATAAGAGTGCTACGTTTCTCAAGAGTCAAAGGCCTGTCTCCTAACACGGTCTCCAACTAGCTTGACCCAAAATAAGACTTATTTGTTCTTTAAGTAATGTTATAGGTAAAGGGTTCAATATATATTTTTTGTCTTCTTTGACAACAAACTTAAAAGATAACTCTTTCTACAAATGGATCTCTAGGAGAGAGGATACTTAGATTTTGGTTATACCTTTCCTGGTATCCAAAATAGATATTCTATATAAATACTTCGTTGAAGACTCTAGATATTATGTTAGAGATCCATTTTAAGTTTGGGTCCTCCAATAAATCTCCTATTGGAGACGGCCGACTCTTAGACTGTCTCTAGCAAAGAACTTACAAAGAATTTATATGGGCATCCAAATCTAAAATAGATAGCAAGAGATTTAAAATTAGTCTTTAATAGAGTAACTATATGGGAGATCTATTTTGGGTTGCCTGAGAGGCACAACCCAAATATTAACATGCTCTCTCCTGGAAACCCATTTGTAAAAAGGATTCTTTTTTTTTGGTTTTGTTGTTGGAGAAGATGTCGAATAGGTATTGAACATTTTACCTATAGCGCTATCTAAAGAACGAATGAGTCTTATATTTTGGTATTGTTGTTTGAGCCCGCTCAGTGGAAAAAAAAGGAAAAAGCTGCCAGCCGCGCAGTAGAGAGGGAAGTGGGGTCATGCACCAGCGACAGTAGAATCCTGGGGAGCCGAGCGAGCTGGGCGACGAGTTGAGCGCTAGCGACGAGATTTTCGGGCGTTCTCTCTCCTCCACGTAATCAAACAGCTAGCGAGGACGGGATTGTTGGGGACACCTTAAGGACGTACTGTGCCGGTTCACTCTGCCTTCGCGTCGTGGAGAGAGCCCAAACACAACCTTCATCGGTATTATATACGCTAGTGTTCAGCTTGGCTCGTATCCGGGAGCAGGCCCCTCGGGGGATAGGTTGGGTAAATACAACACTACCATGTTTCGTTGCTAGCATCTAGTTGGGCCTGGTTCAGTTGGTGAATTTTTTTTATAAAATGATACGGTAGCACTTTCGTTGTTATTTGACAATTATTGTCTAATCATAGTTTAATTAGGCTTAAAAGATTTGTCTCGTGAATTTCGTCTAAACTGTGTAATTAGTTTTATTTTTTATTTACATTTAATGCTTCATGCATGCGTCCAAAGATTCGATGTGACGAGGAATCTTGAAAAATTTTGCAAAATTTTTGGAACTACACAAGCACTTGGCCTGGTGGAGCTGAGATGGTGTTTGGTTGCTTGCACGAGAAATTAGGCAAGTAAACACAATCACGGTAGTATTTGTTATATGCAACCATTTTTTATTGCTCTTAACTTATCTTACTCATGCTTAATATTGTTTGAAGTACATTAATATCACTTAAAATATGCTAATAATGTCCTTACCTAGTAACTGTTCGCATCTGGCGAGCCAGGCTTCGAAGAAACACCTAAAATCCCTGTATCTCGAGAGCTAGGCTAAGAGAGTTTTTTTGCATGAACAGAACTAGGCCCGTGGAGCCATACAACCAACTAATCATCTGACTTGAATCCCGTGAGCCTAGCTGGCATATATGCAACCAACCAATCATACCCTTATCATGCATTGCATAGTTTTCATCGTACCGAGATTTGATCGGGTGCTTCAGACTATTCTAGAGGATGTTGTAGACAATAATGTCTAATTTACTAGCATTTATTTGTTCTTATAAAACTAACAAGTTGCTACAATACAATGAACGGAAGGTATATTTCGTGTTTTCAAGGATGACCATTGCTACGATAGATCTATAGAAGGCAAATACCAATAGATGGGGTTCTTTTTATGCCATGTTGGTCCAAGATACATATGGTGACATGTAGCCAATCATGCTAAGATCCTAGGCACAACATAGCGCTTGCGTTTGTTCCACGCTGGCACGATCCAAAATTTATCGCGTTGTGCCATTGAAATAGAGGAGCTGAGGATGAAGGGCCTGCTAGCCGTTGGAATAAGCCGCTTCCCTCCACTGCCTTTATCGGGACATATGTTGCTGCTGATATGTTTTTTCTCCATTGGCTAGCATGGAATATATAAAAACATTTCCCACTAGATGATATGCTGGAGTGTCATAGTCACCGCATCACATGATGCAGTACGAAGACTTCGCCAACTTGTCACAAACTCAAGTTTGACCCCACCAAACGATAGGCTCAGGAGTCACAAAGTCACCATCGGATCCTATGGTACACTGTAGTAATCTAGCAAACTTTTCACTAAATCAAGTTGGGCTTCACCAAATCATCCGCCGAGGTGTCACCATCGGATCATACAACTCACAACTTTGGGTTAGGTTGTGGCTAGGATTTGGCCTCGTTGAATGATCAACCAAGTTCCACATAGACACACCGGATTATACGGCAACCACTTTTTTTTTTCCGAATTACACAGTACAGACACACAACGTACGCACACTCATCCCTGTGAACGTACGCACGTAAATCCTATCCCTATGAGCATCTCTGTAAGACTGCGTCGGCAGATTTCGAGATTGACGAAGTCACCACAAGCGCATCGTTGTCGACGGGAATGTCGCCTACCACTGAAAGCACAACGCCGTTAAATCCTGGAATAAATCCAGGAAAATACGATCACACATGTTAAGTCGAGGACTTGAACCCAGATGGACAGGTTCCACCACACCGAACCTAACCAACTGAGCTAGGCTCATTTCGCGTGGGTACAGTGCCACTAGACGATTTGCCAGGTATCGCCCCTATTGTCCGTTGCACATTTCGATTTGTTTTCATAGCCCATTTCAAATTTGATCTTGTTTAAATTCAAATAATATTATTTTATTATGAACACGTCGAAACTAAGGGTGTATACCTTCGTAAAACTATTTTTAGGTCCGAATAAAACAGCTTCTCCTTAAAAGTTATTTTCCAGCTCCTCTCACATGCATGTATCCCTAGATGGAGCTAAAAATACTAGCTTCTTTTACCTTTCTCTCTGCTATCTACTCGGAGAAATTGTTTTACCAAACATTTATGAAAATAGTTTTTGCTTTACTGGTGAAGCCGTTTTATGGACCTGAAGCTTAAAAAAATTGATTCACTAGTGAAGTTTAGTAGTACCAAACAGTCCCTTAAGTGTAGTTTAGTTGATTATATATTTTTTTTGGTACAACTTATCTACTTGGATTTATGGTCTTGACTTAGCATACATGTTCATTTGGAAAAAAAAACTATAAATAGAAAAATACTGTTGAAAAATAGCGCGCGCTGTAGCACCGACGTGGCTGGTCTGCATTCACACGAAACTCCCACCACCACCAACCCGCGGCCGATAGATGCCCGCCCAATCTACGCCGCAACGCGAAGCCTGTCCTGTCTCGTCACTTCCTTCTCCCTCCAGCTCCAGCAGGCCGCCTCCGCGCACCCGCACAGCGAGGGTCAGCATGGTGGCAGCGTCCGTGGCCGAGCGGGCCTACGAGGTGGCGACGCGGTCTGCGCTGGTGGCACTGGAGCGCAACCTCATCCCGGACGCGGTGACCCGGCGCCTGACGCGGCTCCTGCTCGCGCAGCGCCTCCGCCAGGGCTACCTCCCCTCCGCGCCACTCCAGCTGCAGCAGCTCCTCCAGTTTGTCGGCTGTAAGTACCGAGTACAGCTCCTCCAGTTTGTCCGTTGCAAGTCCCGACTACCGGGTACAGTCTTCCAACTGCCAACGGCCCGCTGTAGGTATCGAGTACATCGGCGCCGCCGTACCGAGTGTTCCGCCACCCCAACCGCCGCGCGGCGGTTTCAGTTAAAGGTCGGATAAGGCATTCGTGGATCGTGGTCGTGGGGGTGTCCGTGGGAAATATTCAACGGGAATATATGGGGTGTTAGGTTGACCGCTGTCCACACACACAAAAAAAAAAAGACTACATATCACATTTTTTTCGATGAGTTAAACAATATCAAATTTTGACTAAATATATAAAAAATACTAATATTTGTGGTACAAGAAAAGCATCATTAGATTAATCACATCATATATTTTCATAGTAAACTTATTTTGGAGATACAAATGCTGATATTATTGCTTATAAACTTAATCAAAACTGAGATTGGTTAACTCAAAATACGAGATGGAGATTTATTTTTAAAGAAAAGACAGGAGCCCTGCCACTCAAATAAGTATAGAAAAGAATGTTTTATGTACACATGGCGCCCACTGGGCCAATCATGCCGATCGCAGGACCAAATTAGAAACACCCCTCCCACTGTCAGTGTGTTCACCCCTCAAAGGAAAATGTCCTACGCCTTTGCACTGTGTCCTCTTTGGCCAAGGAGGCAACCTGCTATGCCGTCTTGAACTCGTTCTAAAAAATCCTCCTATTCCTCTTCTTCCACAAGTTCCACACAATATAGATTAGTATTCCGTTGAAACGCCTGCGGCCCTGTTTTGGAATCTTGCTTGCTGCATCTTCCCACCAGTCGGCAATGCATTCAGGGCCCTGTTGCGACAGCTGCACCATGAGATTTTCCCAAGGTAACACTTGGCCTCAAACGGCCTTTGCAAAAGGCATAGCAAAGAGATGAAGCCTTGTCTCCAAAGATCCATTTTTACACAAAACACAATGTTCCTGATGAGGCCACCCCCTCTTTTGTAGACTAGTAATTTGTGCACGCCCATGCGCGCGTGATAACTTTGTGGTTTTATTTGTCAAATGAAATGACCTTGACAAAGAATGAATAACACTCAAAGACCCAATATTTAGTAACGGCGCATTATATTGATATAATAAGTTGACATGAACATAACATATTACAGGAGACACTTGTTCTCAATATGTCAACATAGATAAGCCATTGTTCTTGATGAGGTAGCCCTTGGACTCAAAAATATGAATGGGCAACTTCATTCCACAACCGGCCCATTTAGATGAAAGCATATTCCCAGCTTCACTCAGAAACAGAAAAAGAGAGTACAGTACTCTATACATGAATAGCTATGATGGTTAGGATGGTCAACACTGTAGAGAAATCCAGCTCTGTCAAGCGCTTGCTCAGAATTGACAGATCATACACAAGATCGCTGTAATATTGAAAAACAGGATGCACTAATCAATTATGAGAATTTATTTGATGTGGCTTTACAGAAACATATTAGTAATGTGCAAGGTGATACAGAACTGTGCAAAAATGTTTAACAGTATTGGAATGCTGAAAAGAATCTCAAAGTTGTTAACACTGATTTACCTTTAAATGATGAAAAGAAGGCAAGGTAAAATAATTTTTTACGTTGACAATGTGGTAAAGCTAAGACAACCAAGTAGTAGCTGAGACATGGTAATTCCTATAAAAAATAGCACATGCCTTGCAAAGAGGAAGCGATGAATCAAATAGCAGTATGCCATTTTTTTCACAAAGATTTCTCCAACAGAAAGCTAATGTGGAAGCACCAAAAGAGCAGTTACTTACATTTTTCATATATCGCAGGGGATTAAAGAATACCTTTCACTGCAAAAAAAAATGGAACTTGTCGATTCATGCAGAAAATGAATATTGTTGTTTCAAAAGGTCAGTATCTAAGCAAAACAAGGACTGCTATGTTATGAGACTGGTAGGGAATGCCAGGAACACATTGTTATCTCGCACTAACAAATACCAAACTGAACCCTATTAAACCTCATTATATTAGAGTCCAAGTGCCATAAGCTGCAGCCTGTGAGGAAATTAAATAAGATAAGGCATGTCCTTAGTGACCAGGCATACCAATTTCATTGGACCAAAACATGCAGGGCAGAAAAAAGCACTGATTATTTTCTGAACCCACACCAAGGACCCATCACTATGGCAGGGAAAAACACAAGAGATGTCTTCAGATAGAGTACCTGTTTGTGTGAATATACTTAAAATGGGACATTAAAAGTCCTACATTACACTCATGGCAAGTTTAAATACTCAACCAAGTTTAGAGCTCAGAAAACTAATTTAATTAGAGTAAAAGATAAGTGACAGGAAGTTCCAACAAATCCCTATCAAACTCTATGTTTTCATTTTCTCTGCATGATTATGGGAGCTGACTGCTGATAGGGCTCAGTCACACCAGTCACCAGGGATCACTCACACTGAATCCCTGAAGACTAAAGTAATTTGGAACTTTATCCACTGTGGCACCATGACAAAGAGAGAGGAACGTGTACTACGTACATTGGTTTCGGGAACAATTGAATTAAGTACCATGAGTAAGAGAGAGGAATGTGTACATTGGTTTGGGGAACAATTGAATTAAGCAGAGGAATGTCCCTCAAGAAACCTATAAACTGAGTAGAAATCTATAGAACTGCACTAACCACCAGCGCTAGTAGTGAGAAGCCTGACCATGGATCTCTATGGACTAAAACATCTATTTCCCTATCACCTCTAATGCTCTGCAGGTAGATTAAAGAACAACATTTTTTTTCCTCGAAAAACCATGCAAAAAACACCAAATTGACAGTGCGCAAGCATTTTCTGAGGGTCACTGAACCATATTGCAGAACTAAAAAAAGCTCTTGCTTCCTATAATCATAGTCATGTGTAATTTTTTTTTCTGATAACCTCAAGATCCATACCTCCAGTTCAATAAAGAGGAAGGAAATCCCTCTTGTTATTAGCCCCCAGCTTGCAAAATTAAAACAAAAGCAAAAAAAGGTAACATTAGTTAAACACATATGAAGGGAGTAAAAAAATCACCAAACTGATCAAGCATTTACCTGGTCTCCCAGTGGCCATAAGCTAGGATACACAGGATATGGAAAAGGAAAGAAAACAAAAGTCAAAACAAATATTTTAAGTCTGGTTGCATATCCTAAACTCCTGCATAAGGTAGGACAAAAGCAAATAGCACCTTCTGATTTATCATGCATCATCAGTGCGTACTTGCAACCAAGAAGAAACTAAAACGGGTTGGTTTCCTGAACTCTGAATCTCTGAATTTTCTTTTTCATTAGGAATATGAGATTGCTTCATCTGTGACCAATTACCTGCTCACTAGTAATGTGACAACAGTTGAAGAGAAATGGGAAACAAAATACCTGGTCATCCTTTGAACACTAAGGTCAACTGTAATTATATCTGAAAGTAGAGGGAGAGAGATTATTGTGAGACGGATGTCAGGATATAATGCACGAAAAATGACAACGTATAATATGGAATCACTCTGCACTACAACATAGATCAGTCAGATTACATTGAAGAAAAGAGAGAATCTCCATTTTATTATTCCAATTTGCTAACAACATGCCTCAACTAAAATGCATGGCACATTGAGTTGTCGCAGCATAGGTTGACTATTTGGAAACAATTTCAGAGAGAAGATGAGAAAATAAATTTGCAAAAGAATTACAAAGTGCCACAGTATAAGACAGGGTACCGCATCCGTTATACAGAGCTGCACAGACACAATGCTCTGATTTGAACTTCAGTATTCCAATCATCAAAACGAAGACAGGCAGTGCTGTTTTCTTCTAACCACCCTGGATGGTGAATTATATCAATCATCAAAACGAAGACATGCACATCCATGCGACAGTAAAAGAAGTCATTCAGTGTTAAATGGAGAAAAAAAAACTGCTGCGTGTGCAATATTATGCAAATGCACATCCAAACCTGTATAGGTTTGCACACAGGAGACAGGCAAGCCACATTTCTAATCCAAGAAGATGCAACCTCCCAGACAGGTAGAAGCCTACATGCCCAAACGACGACCGCGTGTTCTCGAGCAGACTGTGCTCCATCCATGGCGAAGTCGGCCACCGCGTGGCCGCAGACCAGGAGGAGGAGAAGTTCCATGAGAATCCACGGATCCTCAAAGGGCAAACAAAGAGGCAGATCAAGAAGATCACCAGCACGGACCACACGTTTCTTGGCATATCCGTGGTTCTGTCTCTTGGTTTGCCCTTTTGAGGATCCGTGGACCCTAGCTTCGGCGCTGGGAGCTCTGGCTTCTGGGGCGCGGCTGCTGCTGCTGCGAAGGGCTAGATGGGGCGACGCGGCACAGGGGCTCGGCCGCTCAGCGTGGGGATCAGGCCAAAGGAGGGCCAGGATTCTCGGGATTTGGCGGTTGCCGTCGGAGCAGAGTCCGGCTCGGCGACGGGTGGCAGGAGAAAGGGAGGGGTGAGGCTGACAGGGCGGACCCACCGGTCTGGGACACAGGTGCGCGGGGCCCAGCGGTCAGCGGGCCAGAGAGTGGAGGGGGTCACTGCACGCCGACGCCCCTTCCACGGGGCTTTTACATTTTTACCATTATTAAGATTGACGCTCATCCGATTATCACTCTTAGAATGGCACTTACAACTTTACCAGATGAGAGAAGTTTGAGTTCATCATTTACCACATTTGCGCATGTGGCAAGCCACGCCAGCCCGACACGCTGGCGCCCAGTCAGCATGGGTACGCAAAATGTCCTTGCTGCCCTTGACCTGCTTCTCTCTCTACATCTCTGACAGCCGGGTCCTGCAGCTCCCTCTCACTGCCAGGTGGGCCCCACTCGTCAGCTTCGTTTTCCACCTCCAACATACGCACACATCTCCCTAATCTCCTCATGTTCGTCAAGGTGCTGCACACTGCTTGCTCCACGGCCTTCACTGGTGCTGGAGAAGCCAACCTCACGCATGATGTGGCTAACGCTGGGGTCATCGAGGATGGAGACAACGAGCTGCTCGAGCTCGATCTTGACGGCGAGCTCAGCCCAGGCGTAGGCGAGCTCGGCTGGCGGCGGCGCTGGTGGCCCTGGCCACGGGTGAGGTCGGCGCTGGCAGCGCGGTTAGCCTTGGCCGTAGGCGAGCTCGGCCCCAGCAGCGCGGCTGGCCATGGCCGTGGGCGAGCCCGGCCACGGTGGCGCGGGCGGCCATGGCCGCGGGCGAGCTCGTCCACCTCTGCTAGTACTACTTGTGGTCGTTGTCCCTACAGCGCTTCCACGACGCCACCACCGCGAACCAACGCTGCTTCATGTTCCTTCGCCGTGGACGGTGCCCGTCTAGGAGAGGCGCGTGCGTGCCCGTCGACGGGAGCTTGCCGCGGCCGGCTGCCTAGTGCCGCCATGCTCTCTCACGGCCAACGACCGCGGAGCTCGCTGCGCTCGCCATGGCCGCCCAGCCCCACCCAGCTCGCACGTGGCGCGGCGCTGTAGACAAACCTGTGGCATGCTCTGGATAGATACGCAGCAAAATATCCTACGACCAAAAACGGATTTGATTCGTTTCCGAGCTTCTTCGTGTGCTCCCATCCAAGTGCTGGAGGTGGAAGACAAAGCTGACAAGTGGGGCCCACCTGGCAGTGAGAGGGAGCTGCAGGACCCGGCTGTCAGAGATGGAGAGAGGAGCAGATCAGGGGCAGCAAGGACATTTCGCGTGCCCATACTGACCGGACGCCAGCGTGTCGGACTGGCATGGCTTGCCACATGCACAAATGTGGTAAATGAAGAACTCAAACTTCTCTCATCTGGTAAAATTGTAAGTGCCATTCTAAAAGTGATAATCGGATGAGCGCCAATCTTAATAATGGTAAAAATGTAAAAGCCCCCCTGCCCACTGCTTGCCAGCGCCCCAGGGCGCAGCTTGCCATCGCCGGCCGCCCCTGGCCGCTGCGCGCCAGCATATCTTGGCCGCTGCTCCCCGGCGCCTCTTGACGGAGCCCCTAGCCGACTGCAGGAGAACAGCGGTTGGACTGCTGGACCCGGAGGAGCAGGAGAACGGCGCCGCGTCCGTGGATCTGGGGCTCCGGGCGGACGACTGACTGGGAGGGGCAGAGGGGGAAGTCGGGGGACCGGGGAAGGGGCCGGCGACGGGACTACGGGAGCAACCGAGATCATGTGTTGTTGCAACATAGGCCCTCTTTGGGATAGTTTGCCGTTAAGTTGTACCAAACTGGCCAAAGTATCATCAACCCTGCATTACAATCCTCTGAGGCTCCAATGATGACTAACAGATGCCAATATGTATCTGTTTTGTTATCTACTGTTTCAGTAAAGACTAACCTAGCCACCAGAGCGATACCCAGATTGATTACTAGTTTTGTGATGCTATTGATCTCTTAGGAGTTAGGAATCGAATTTCTCATTATTGTGCTGCGTGTTTTCCGTGATGCAGCTCTTGAAGAGATGCCCATTGCCATTGAAACAGACAAAGCTAAAGCCCAACATTATGAGTTGCCAACTGCATTTTTCAAGTTAGTGCTTGGAAGGAATCTCAAATACAGGTTTGTGCGCACTCCTTAGTTTTAGCAAAAGACATATTCTGGTCAGATGGTATACTAGGAAGAGGTCTGTTTATATGAGTGGCTGATGGTGCAGTGTGTATACTCCCACTCCTTAGTTTAAGCAAAAGGCATATTCTCTTTGGTTAATCCACACGAATACATTGAATCTTCCAGTTCCTGCTACTTCCCTGATGATTCAAGCACCCTAGAAGATGCTGAGGTTGCAATGATGGATCTGTACTGTGAGAGGTCAAAACTACAAGATGGCCAGAGCATCCTAGATGTTGGATGTGGATGGGGATCCCTTTCACTGTACATTGCAAAGAAATATAGGAACTGCAGTGTAACAGGGATATGCAACTCTACTACACAAAAGGCTTTTATAGAAGAGCAATGTAGGTAAGTGTAATGGTTTCAGTGCTTCGGTGGTACATGGAGTCAGTTGATTATTTTTACATGTAGTGCCAACTTATGTTCCATGTAACCCTTCTAAGTGACCATTGCAGCCTATTCCTCTCACTGCAATTTGTTTCATGTTCATCATGTTGTTATATTGCTGTCAATTCTGCAGCTGTTGAAAACTGCAAATAATGAAGTTCAAATATCATGAGCTGTGTAAGGATATAATTGTCAAGACCTATGTCTGTTATTTTAACCATACTATTGACAAAAATTATCTTTCACATGCATGTAGATTTGCTAGATATGCAGACAGATCTACCACCATTTGGTCTAACTTTGATTTCCCTTCCGGTAATGCTTTGTTATGTCACATTGCCACTTCAATTCTGTTTCAGGGAAAATGAGTTGTCAAATGTTGAGATAATTGTAGCAGACATCAGCAAGTTTGAGATGGAGCGCTCTTTTGACAGGATCATATCTATAGAGATGTTTGAGGTATGATTCAGTTTGGTGTCTTGCTGTGCTTTCAATATTCATCAAGGCAAATGATCGTTTGTCATGGCCCATTATGCAGCACATGAAAAACTACAAGTCACTTCTTAAGAAGATATCCAGGTGGATGAAAGAGGACGGCCTACTATTTGTTCACTTCTTCTGCCACAAAACATTTCCATATCATTTTGAGGTAGATTAATGATCCTGCATTTTCACTGGTCATTTGGTGCATTCCACCACCTAATAAACTGCAGGCTTGTACCTGTATTTGTATTTGGCTGGTGCACAAAGTTGTAGCTAATCTGTCAGATGCACGCAGCATAGTTTTAATTTCAATATCTAAGGCATTCCATGTGAACTTAAGTTCTCAATATCTGATCCATACTGAACGCATTCCATGTAAACTGTCAGACGTGGACTAGGAGCGAGCAACAATTATTTTTATTTGCCAGGATTCGAACTCAAAACTTGGCTTTGATACCATATTGAGATGCATGCAACAACCAGTTTAATCCAAAAGCTTAAGCTAATGGGGAGAAGTGAGCAATTCACTTATACTTCAACAATTATGTTAATTTTCATCACCTCACAATTTGACAGGATAAAAATGATGATGATTGGATCACGAGGTATTTCTTCAGTGGAGGAACAATGCCATCTGCAAACCTACTTCTCTACTTTCAGGTAGTGTCCAATCATTCTTTCTTTTTTGAGGAGTGCTCTCATGCATTAAGTATGAATACCGGTTGACCGGCTATCAATCAATACTCTTACGAATGTTTATATTTACTGACTCTGATAACATGCGGTTATTGATATTTTACTGACTATATTACTGCAGGAAGATGTATCTGTGGTCAATCATTGGCTTGTCAATGGCACGCATTATGCGAGAACTAGGTACTATATACCTCTGTCCAAAAAAAATGTAAATCTAGATACATTCTTGGTTAATTTGTCCAAACTTTGACTAAACATATATGTAAAAATATTAGTATTTATGGCACCAAACTCATTACAAATCTAATGATACTTATTTAATATTATAAATATTGATAATTTTTATTTATAGTTAGTCAAACTCAAGATAATTTAACTTGGTACTATGTTAGATTTGTATTCTTTTATGGATGGAGGGAGTATATCCTTCCAAGCTTCAAACTATCCTCGCTGTAACAATCCATGCATTCTAAACTGATTTTTTTAGTCAGCAACTCCTGTGACTATTAGTGAGGAAATGCAAAAGTTGCATTTCAAGCTTTATCTTGTAAGTAGAGGATTTATCATTTTTGCCATTTGCACTGTCGTGTTTTATACTGTAAAGGACAAAATGTCAGGCAACAAGTGCATCGACATCCAATACAGTGTATTGATTAACTTAAGCACTTGGGGTCATTTTTGTGCAGCGAGGAGTGGCTAAAACGTATGGACAAGAGTATCACTTCAATAAGACCGATCTTCGAGAAAACTTATGGGAAGGAATCAACTACCAAATGGATAGCTTATTGGCGGACGTTCTTCATCTCGGTAGCTGAACTTTTTGGATACAACAATGGAGATGAATGGATGGTTGCACATTACTTGTTCCAAAAGAAGTAGAGGTTACTGCTAGCAGTATAGCATAGAACCACTTGGAAGCACCCATTCAAAAGTCAATATGTTTTGAGTAATTTTGTCAAGTACCTCGACGAACAACTTGTATCCCATACCAATAAGATACTTCGTAGTGGTTTCAAAAATAAAATCTGGAATCACGTTGTGAAACTTCATCCTGGGCAGTTCCAGTTCTTAGTTCCATATTTTATGCCTTCAGATGTTTTGTAGAGTTAGGCTAATTCTTGCAAGAAAACAAAGGATGGTTTGGATAATCCAAACTGAGGATTTTTTTTTCCTCAAACGTTGTAGGAGAGCTGGGTGTTATTTTATTAAGATAAGAAGTACAAAGTGTGCCATAACTGAGGAGTTTTAGCTACTGATAATGGTGTACAGAACAACACTTCACCAAGATACCTGATCTCAGAAAAATCACACTGAAAATTGTAATCGGACCCTCCAAGAAAATGTATTGTAGGCTATAGCTACAAAAACATACAGCATCCCAGAACTGAATTCAGTTGTAACTTCAATTGTTTGAGTACAAGATATAGGCCATTTAGCCTAAACCAGCTCTAACAAATCTAGACTATTAACACAACTTATTCCTACAATACTATCTTCTTTCACTATAGAACTATTGCTCTTTATTTACATCTTAACTCAAAAGGACAGTGATGAATCAAACTATATACAACAAACAAAACAGTCATCTCATGCCTTTGTTAAGATGTCCGTAACTTCCATTGTTGTATTGCCGCATGCAAGGAATGGTTGGGAATTATGGATAAATGTGGAAGCCTCTGATTTGTCACTGGGGATACCTTGTATTTTTCGAGCCAAGCTTTGATTGCCCTGTGCTCATAGGTGTGCCCATCAGCAGCAACGTAAGGATGTTCCATTATCTCCTACATCAAAATTCTTCCATTTAGCTAGAGTGGCAAACGGGTAAATGGAACTGTTGATGTAAAGTACCTAGCTAATTTTACCTGCAGTATCGGACAGAAGAAGTGGCTTGGTGCAAGGATATTTTCGAGTTTGAGAGAAACAGTAACCCTGCTTAGGATATTTTCGAGCTCTGGAAGCACTTCCGACTCAAGGTTAGGTCTGTCCCTGCATTTTAAGGCTGTACACCACAACCCAAGTTTTGCCAACATCTCGGCCTCAGCAATTGGCCAATCAGGCTGAGACTTGTCGAGGATATCTGATAATATCCCCCTTTTAATTGCCTCTTCTACACTACTTACCAGCCCATGTGGACGCTTGCCAGTTAGTAGTTGAAGAATGATAATACCCAAAGCATAAAGATCTGATTTTGGTCGAATTGTCCCAGTTAATTGGTACTCGGGATCCATGTAATACAGTGTGCCAGCGATGACAGTGTCTCTGTACTCTGTGAACCCTTCTGGCACAAGATCTGATATGAGCTTTGCAAAACCAACATCACCAATTTTGCTTACATAATTCTTGTCCAGCAAGATGTTCCCAGGCTTTAGGTCACGATGGACAATGGGCTCTGGTTTCGTCCCATGCAAGAAAGCAAGCCCACAAGCAACATCAAAGATAATTTGGAATCGAAGAAACCAATGGAGTGGCTGCCCTTTATTGTTGATAAGTAGATCTTCTAAACTCCCATTCTCCATGTATTCATACACAAGGCATCCAATTTCAGGACAAAAACCAAGCAGTAAAACCAAATT
This sequence comes from Miscanthus lutarioriparius, assembly GCA_904845875.1. Classification (NCBI taxonomy): domain Eukaryota; kingdom Viridiplantae; phylum Streptophyta; class Magnoliopsida; order Poales; family Poaceae; genus Miscanthus; species Miscanthus lutarioriparius. Next base: position 30,935,795 of record CAJGYO010000018.1, read on the forward strand.
GGGATGGTGAAGTTGGCTGAGAATCTCCACCTGTCACACAATAGATCAATGTAATGAATCATTTAACCACATGGTATGTTATGTTTATGACATAGTACAGCTGGTACAAAATGTAGCAAGTTCGAAAAAGGCCAAAAAAAACACACATACACATACATGCAACTTGAGGTTTCAAAATTTAGAAGAAAAAAAAGTAATTGACTATGTCCAATGAGAAAATTAGAAACATATAAATCAGCGTACCTCTCTCAAGAACTCATCAATCTTATCGGTGGAATCTTGTTGAATAACTTTTACAGCTACTTCAGTGTGGTCAAGGGTACACCTGTATACATTCCCATAGCCACCCTCACCAATCTTCTTTGCATCAGAAAAGTAATCAGTGGCAAGCTCTATTTCATGTTTCGAGTACTGCCTGCAACTTTTGCCCGTTGATAAAAGGGCATCCACAACCTTAGCATTCTCAATAGACACCATGTTAGCTAATATTTCAGCCTGGTGCTTGGAATAGGTCTCGTGTGTAAATGCATTTTTTGCCATCTCAACTGCTCCAATTGCTTCTAAATGTTTGGTTTTCTCATCTGCAACCGTCTGTTTCAACATTTCCTCTCTCTGCAGCGCGTCTTGCACCTTATTCACATCATCACAGCACTCACTAGAAAGTAACTGAATATGAAACAGTAAAAATTAAATAGGCATATAAGTAAAATTCTTCTGTCGGAGGGGGGAACCAAGGATACTAAATGAAAGACTTAAGTTTGGACTGTACCAGCTAAATCATGAGATCATTATCAACCTTGGATAGTTAAGCGTAAATAAGAATGCCTCATAGTGAATCAACAGACAGATTTTTAAAATAAAACTTTACTTTTAAGGGCCAAGTAGTGTACTATCATGCATCACTGACCTTTTTCTTAGCATGGGCGAGATTTCCACAAGCTCTGTCATACACCATCAAAGTATCCTTCAGCTCCTTCCTCAGTTTTTCTTCTTCATCTATATGTTGGTACTGGAAATGAAGCCAGAAAACAAAGTCAGTGGTACTGAATTTTAGAGTATTTCCAGAAATGAATTGATGTATCTGAAAGTGAGCACTAGCCAGAATGTTCTTAAGGATGTAAAAAAGTTCTGACCTCTTCAACTGAGCTTAAGGCAACATAATGAACTTCCTTCAATTGGCTAATAGCATCAAAATCTTTGTTCCTTTCTCTCCCTGGTGTCCTTCGACCTAAGCTTCCTAAAAAACCTCTTCTATGACTTTCTGAACTTTTAATGGCATTGGAAGAAGTGCTTAGAGAACTGCAGACTTGAGAGAATGAGCCTGAACTAGAATTTCCAGAATATTTTGGTATCTCATCATCAGCCAGATTATTCAAAGCCTGTTTGTCTTGCAACCAGTCCCTCTGTATTTGATCAAATGCTTTATAACTTATTGACTGAATCCGAATAGAAGCATTCGACTCTGTAAAGAAACATATATTTGGGGAAAAAAGAAACTCAAAACGAATAGTAAACAAAGACAAAAGTATTGAAGGAAAGGAAACTGAGCAATACATACTGCTATTTCGAGCCTGATTTGCAATTTTTATTGTTAATCTGCGCCGGGACACGACAAATATGTTGCAGAAACTTGGCACAGTTTTCAGAACTGTAAAAGGCATATCTTGGAGCCGTAAAATCCTGAAAAGGGAATAATAGCACCATTTGTCAATGATTGGCTAAAAATCGATGGTGACAAAGTTCAGAATATAAACAGACAAACCCATTATTTTAGTTCTTCCTCTTTCAAACTGGGTAACGCCCATTTCCATTTAAAAAAAATAACAACAAATATATTTTAGTTATTAATATGCATTTGAAGTAGATAATGGGTTCAGCCAAGCAACATTGAAATGTTATTCCTAAGTAATATATATTGACACGGCTATACATGCAGAAATGTCACATAGTCATATTGAAAACGCAGAGCACAACATGGCATGTACAGGGTTTAAACTGGAATTTTAGTTTTTCAGTTTGATAGGAGTTGGTACAGAATCATTAGATGGACAGCTACCAGAAAAAAATAATTAAGGGGTCTAGAAGGCTACCACAAGCAACAAAAGTAGATCCACCAAAAAGATGTGGCAGTTGAGGCACATAATGCACCAAACTATACAACTGAAAAAGGAAAAAAGAAACCAGCTGCTAATCCTGCTTTGCAAATGACATCTTCTAGCTTCACAGAAATATATTTATGAGAACTGATCAAGGCAACCTTTGCACAAAAAAGAATTGTTAGCAAAGGTATGTGAGTTGTGAATTGTGATGTCTGATGTGGGACGCTCAAGAGGGTAGTTTTATGCCTTCCAAGAACAATTCTTTTCCATCTTGCATGTACATCTTTTGAGGTGATCACAAATTTAGAAAAAGAGGATAAGCACTAGGTACTGCTGAGCCTTTTTGTGGCAAAATATCCCAATATGGACACTCTCTATCTTTTTTCCAATGCATTCCTAAAGGTGGTCAACAAGAAATTATCAAGCAACTGCTCAGTTGGAACAAAAAGCAGAGATCAGTTGTACTAGTCCTGCATAACTTGCACAGATAAGCATCAAATAGGACCATACCTGCTGCCACTCTTGCCAAGGGACAATAGGTTAGTCCTATCATATTTTACTCAAAAACATAAAAGGGCTTAAAAGAGGTTGGTCTTCATAAAAAATAAGATCAATCCAACGTACGTTCATGCACCCAGCTTTCCAAAGACAAATGCTGCGCGCACATCCCACTATCTCAAAAGGTTTGACTGTTTATATTTTGAGTTTTGTTTTCCTTTTGTTCCCTAGCAGAGTAGCAGTGCTTGTACACATCTCACTATGCCAAATGCGCGCGCGCATCTCACTAAGTCACTATCCCCTTTTTGCTCCCTTGCTTTCCTTTTGTTTTAATTAGGATAGGAAAAAGGCTAAACCGTTGATAGCCCATGATCCATCACATCACTTTTGGGGTTCTCAAAAGCAAAATTCTAGCCTTTGTGCTTGGAGAGATTTGCAAAAAGTGCTAGCCTTTGACAGAAATGACGCTCAATCGTGAGGAAATGTTTGTTCATCTACGACCCTATGTCCCTGTTGCATGCCAAACCGTTAGGCTGACAGAATGAAGCTCATCTCACTATCTCCAAAAAGGGGACACTATCGCCAAAACGGGGCACTCCTTTTTGCTCCTTGTGTCGTTTATTTTATTTCATTTCAGCAAAATTTAACAGCAATTCCCTAATAAATAGTAGTAAATCCGAACAACATCGGCATTGGTTTGTCAAAAGTGAAAATTCCAACCACCTTCTGTACCAGGAGAAAATGTTAACAGAATTAAATCCTCACCTCCGGAACCAGCTGAGTGTGGCGGATCCGAGCACGAGACTACGGACGCCGGACTCCGCCACGTACTTCACCAGCGCCTCCGCGACGCTATCCCCTTCCAGAACCACCGTCTCCACCTGCGAATTCAGTCGATCAGAAACGACGCAGTACCAGCAAAGCTACGATGCAGAGTGAAACGCGTGGGGTCACTCACGCCGCGGCCGACGAGGCGGCGGAACGGGAGGAAGACCTCCTGCGCGCGCGCGCGGCAGTCCTGCGCGTACATCTCCACCACCTCCCGCTCCATCTTGTCCACCGGCACCCTCTCCCCCGCTTCGCCACACCGAGAGAAACCGTGGAGGAGCCCAACGTCAGGTCGCTGCCATTTGGAACCCAAAGGACTCGATCGAGGAGGGGGAGGTAGGAGGGAGGGCGGGAAGTGAAGTGGTCCTTACATGGAGACGGCACGAAGGAGACGGGCGGGATGACGTGGACGAGCGCGACGCGGCCGCCGGCCGGGACAAGGCTGGCGGCGGCCCACCGTGCGGCTCGGCGGCTGGCGCGGCCGTCCCCGCGCACGGCCACCGCGACCTGGAACTGGAAGCCGCCCCCGCCGTCGCCCGGCGAGGACGACGAACCCTCCATCCCTCCCTGCGGCGCCGGAGGAGGAGGAGAGGAGGTGGCGAAGTCAACTCAGCTGAGCTGGTGCGGTCTGCGGCGGCGGGAGCGGCGGGGAAGCAACGGCCGGGCGGGCGGGTTCCTTCGAGAGCACGTGGCGGTTTGCGTTGTTTAACGATGATGAGCTCGTTCGTTCAATGGATGTTTCGACGGCAGTCACCGCGACCGTAACGTTCGGATGGTGACGTGGTGGCCGGGACGTCTTCCGTGGGGCCCCCGGTGGGACCGGGGGAGGATTGCGCGTGGTGGCGAGTTCTTCTCGTGAGTGAGATCCGGATGAAGGGTGGAGCTGCTGCAGCGGAGTGTTTGTTTCGTTTTGGTCGGCAGTTTCGGGATGTTGAGCTTTATCTTGTTGGACGGTGGGGATTGCTGCAGGATAGGATGTTTGAAGATGGTTTGAAGAAATTCGTGGACCTCGATCTCACTTCTTTCGAGTTTCGACTATCCGGTTTGACCACGAAGTTTGAATCTCTTTCCACTGTATTAAGGGGTTTTAGTTTATTCGATTTAGGTTTTAGTATGCTAAAATTTTACTGATGCTGATGCTTATGCTCAAATATTGTGAGAGAAAAAAACATTATTCCATGACTAAAAAGCAGCTCAAGCGAACAGGGTTGGGATCACGGAATCGGTTTGAGCATGCATGCATGAGCCAAGAAGAGATAAGAAAAACGGCTATCCAGGCCCTGTTCGGCTGGCTGGAAAAACGGCTGATGCTGATTTGTTGTGAGAGAAAAACACCGTTATTTCACTGAAACGGTACAGCTGATAAGTTCAAGCGAACAGGGCGATAAAGGATACGGACTGTTTGTGATCCCGGATGGTCGCTGAAGGTTGACCTTCACGCCCAAGAGGTCGAGTACGGTGTCTCCAACTTACAATTTTCACAACTAGGGGGCGCACACCCCTTATCCTGCTGCTCAGTTGGCTTTGTGATTTGTGCATATCAACCCACTCTTACCCATAATCCATATGGTCAGACAAGATTTATTAGCCAGTAATGCTCTGTACGTAGCGGTTGTCCGGACGGACGCGGGCCTTTACTGAACCTATGGACTAGGTCTGACCGGCCCATTATTAAAAAAAATATGAACGCTTCCATCGGGACGGAACCGCCTCGCGCCTCACACCGGATCTGCTTCGCACCGCGCGCCCCTATGCCTCACGCGTGGAGCCAGCTCGTGCCGCGCACCCTGCCCGTGCCTCGCGCTGCACGATGTCCGCACCTTGTGCCTCACACCGCACGTCGCCGACGCCTCGCGCTGCACTCCCCCGTGCTCACATCAACTAGCCTTCATTGAGCAGCAGCAAGTAGATGAGCACATGTTGTAACCGTATGTTTCATACATTTCAGATGCATGTATGTTGTATATGTTTCATCTAGATATTGCAAAAGTAGATCTGTTGTTGCATATGTTGCGATGGCTATACACGTGTATTGAAAGTATATGTTTCAAATGTTTCAGTTGTTTCAAACATATGTTGCAAGTGTTTCATATGTATGTTGCATATGTTGCAGCGGCTATACACGTATATTTTTTTTTGAAATTGGCTATACACATATGTTGCAAGTGTGTTTTTCAAATGCTTCAGTTGTTTCATCTGAACGTTGCATGTGTTTCATTTGTATGTTATATATGTTGCAGGGGCTATACATGTATGTTGTAAGTGTATGTTTCAAATGTTTCACCTATTCAGACGTATGTTGCAAGTGTTTTATTACATATGTTGCAGTGGTTATACACATATGTTGCAAACGTATGTTTCAATTGATTCACCCGGTTTCATTATGTTGCAGCAGGTGTGAAAGCTCTAGTTTGGTTTTGGTTAATTGATGAAACCCTAAATGCTAACCTAGTTTATCAAGATGTTTATGAGATAGGTAGCACTACTCCAAGTGATGAAGCAATGACGAAGATCATGACAATGGTGATAGCATGGTGATGATCAAATGGTTGAACTTGAAAAAGAAGAAAGAGAAAAACAAAAGGCTCAAGGCAAAGATATAAAATGTAGGAGCCATTTTGTTTTAGTGATCAAGACATTTAGTGAGTGTGATCACATTTAGGATAGATAGCCATACTATTAAGAGGAGTGTAACTCGTATCGAAATGCGGTTATCAAAGTGCCACTAGATGCTATAACTCATTGCATATGCATTTAGTATCTAGTGGAGTGCTAACACCCTTAAAAATATTTGTGAAAATATGCTAACACATGTGCACAGGTGTTTGCAGGGTTGAGATGGGTTTGGGTCCCTCTCTCCCTCCCGCGTCGCAAGCTCGGCGGGATTCGGCGCTTTTGAAAAAATGAAATGCCTATTTTCTATTGCGCCGGATGCAAAACTCTTGGTGGTTGGCACATTTGAGTAAGGGTGAAGAAGTTAGAGTTGAAATGAAGTTGGTCGAAATGATGCTGGCGTCGGTCTACTGACCGGACGCTGAAAGGCTGCGTCCGGTCGAGCTGTCAGACGGCACAGTGGGTAAGGTTGAGCACCGGACGCTGGTCTGTGTCCGGTCAAGGTGGGCCGGACGCGTCCGGTCGAAAAAACATGCCTCGGGGCTTCTTATCGAAACGACCGGGACGTTGGGGCTTCAGCGTCCGGCCGGCTTTTTGGACCGAGCGTCCGGTCAACTTCTTCAGAGCCGTTGAAATCGACGAAAACAGCGTTTGAAGCCGTGACGCGTGGCGTCCATCCATCGGCGACCGACGCCGAGGCCAAGCGTCCGGTCGGTCGTATGATCGAGCGTCCGGTCGAGCGTGTTTTGCCCAAAGGAAAGGGTACAACGGCTCTATTTGATGGGGGCTCTATTTATAGCCCCATGGCCGCTCAAGGGAAATCTCTTGCACATTTTCATTGACATAGCAACCTTGTGAGCTTAGCCAAAGCCCTCCCACTTATCTCCATCATTGATCCATCATCATTGTGAGATTGGAAGAGAATCCAAGTGCATTGCTTGAGTGATTGCATCTAGTGGCACTTGGTATTCGTGTTGCGCTGCGGATTTTGCTTGTTTCTCTTGGTGGTTGTCTTTAATGTAACCGACCAATTATACGGAATTAAGTAAGAAAATCATCCGCCAGAAAGCGCATTTATTGAGCAAACTTAAGCCAGATAACCCGGTAGTCCGTGAAATCACGAAGGATTTCAAACCAACTTCCATTCCAGCCAAGATCGTAATAAGTTTAGCGGTCACCATCACATATTACATAAAAGTTTGCAATCTCGTATACATCGAGTTTAAACATAGTTATTACAAAACCAGTTCGAATAAAAGTAGTGGAAGCCATTTGTTCAAACCACACACACTCACGCCGGAGTTCAAATATAGTGCCAAATAATGATCATCTCCAACAAAAGCATTAGATTTAAACGTAAGGAATGACCATGCCCATGGTCCTAAGCATCACCCATCGCAGGATACAGAGTGCTTGATACAAGAGTCAGTAATACATCCGCCCATCTCGCAACAAGTGGGAATAAAACCACGAGTACGAGAAGGTACTCACTAGACTTACCCGACATAACCAAAAATAAATGACACTAAGGATTATGAAGGGCTTTATAGTAGGGTAGTGACTCATTTGCAAAAGAAGCATTTTTAGCATTTCAAGAACCTTTCTAAAAGCATTATTGTCAAGTTAATTATTATTAACTCTGTTGACTAGATTTGCACCTATACTAGAGCACACATATGATTAAGCGATAATGATAACCAACCTGATCATCATTAAACAACTTCCATACTTGTCATATTCACTATAATCGTCCAAGTGTTCCATAAACATTTACTACGATGAAGTAACTCAAGTCAAGTGCTCACTATCCGGAGCGATGGCGATTCGAATCGATTCCTAACCAGCTGGTGATTTATTCCTTACACAAACCTCACTCACCCGCTAAAGTGAGATATTCATCACCGAGTCAACTTTCCAGGTATCTCAAGTTTGCTAGGAACCACATGTACCCGGGGTCGACCGATCGCGCACTTTGGTCTTATCATCTCGCCCGTGTCCTACCACACTGCTTCCCAAGACAAGGTCTTGGCTGTGGGCAATCTACTCGGCTCGAAAAATCTCCCCAGCCATTCATGGTCGGAAGGTACTTTATCCGCCAAATAAATGTAAGGCATGCGTTCAACATGACTCGAGGCCCAACAATGGTCGGTCCTTAATCGACACGACGGAAACACTACGTACCAAAACTCGCAAGTCTCCGTCCGATCTCAACTTCATTTAACACTTAGTTATACCATGACTTCATAGTCATCCAGCAGATCCGGTAACCACCTATAGCTCGCAGGTGACAGAAATCACCCGACTTCTACCGGTCTAAGCCACCTAAGCATTGACTTCATCATGGATACCGTGGTAACAAGGATATAGTATAACAAAGGTAAACAAGGTATAATGCAAAGAACGGTTGCAAACAACTCCTGAACGTAATGCATCAATTAAAGTAAAGCATTTAATTAAATCATTGTAAACCGGAGAAAAATGCTCTAGGGCTTGCCTCTCTCAAGGAGCTTTGACGGTGATCGTGGCACTCTGAAGTTCCTCAACGTCCTCCTCGTCGGCTTCGGCACTTCCTGTTTACCGCACTCTCGAACTGCTCCTCGGGCTCCTCGTATGACGACCGGGTTCTCGGTTTATGATCCCGTATGATGCAATGCGTGTAAGTGCTTATGCAATCGGTGCATCGGATGAGATGAATACAATGGATATGTTTGAATGCAAGGTAGTCAACATCATCCAAGAAAATATACTATAAGCACATGTCATCTACTGCATTCTCTTCTACTACTAATATGTTAAGCCAACACATCTTATTAAATGCTTCAAAGATACACCAAAGTTAACATTATTAACTAACTTGCATTAAAGAGGATTATTTCATTTCATTTTAAACTAGGGCTACAACAGCAACCTATATTTCTGGTGCTTATAAAAATCTAAGAAAATTACAGTAGCATAGTACTAATCTAAGTAGACTACCATAAAATTTTCATGGCGTTTGAATAAGTAAAATAGTCTACACAAAAATGACAAGGCATGGCAGGATTATGAACATAAAAATACTTTGAACTGTGAAAAGTGTCAAACAACAGAGTTGGTATTTTTCCTAGGTTCTTCATAGCATACAATGACTGTACAAAATTTATCACATGCATGTTTTATACAAAGTTTGCTCTCTAACAAAAATAACAAAAATTAGCCATTAAAGGCACTTGAACTACACCTCAAAATTTTCCCACAGCACATGCATGAAACCTATTTTTCCTAGGAAGTACATGACATAAGAAGATTAACAAACTTGGAACCATATTTTTCTGAAGCCTATAGATTTTTCTACATATTTTTCAAGTTATCAAGAATATACATGATTAAAAAATTCTACAACAAAAGTATCTCAAAATGACATGCAATAATTTTCCCAAGTAGATCTGCTGATAAGGAACCTAGCAAAATTTGTTTCAACAAATTTGGAGCAAATTTGAGCATACAACCATTTTCCAAAGCATTTCACAATGAAATCAAAAATCATTTCTTAAACTCTTTTAAAGAAATCAGTGACAAAACTGCTTTGGTGCACCCGGTCTGTGCACCCAGATCCGATCCAGTATACCGACGAAGGCAGGCCCCACGGTCAACGGCCCCCACCGCTCGGTCGACCGAGAGACAGGCGGCACGACCGGCCAACTCCGCGTGACGGCGAGGTCCTCGGCCAAACGGAGAGCGCCAACGTGCTCCCCAAGACAAACCGCGCGTCGGATAGAGGTGAATAGGGAGGCGGTGCAGGGGAAAAGGGTCGGCGACAGTAATGGCGGAGCGGCGGCGCTGGTCGTCGCCGCGGAGCATCTCCGCCACGGCATGGTGAAAGGAGGCGCTCGGGAGACTCAACGCCGTCGTCAAGTGCTTGTCTTGCTGGTAAAGGTAGGAAGAGGAGCGGAAAGGGGAGTCCACGGAGCGGAGCTCACCAAATGAAGCTTCGGCCGTGCTCGCGAGCAATTCCCAAGGACGGGATGCTTACCACGGCAAAGTAGCGAGAGCACGGGGTGCTGGGTGACGGCGGAGTCAGAGGGCGAGACGGAGTGGTCACCGGCGAAATGAGGTGGCCAGGCGAGCGAGCTCCGGCAAGGCAGCAGCGCTGTGATGGCGATGGCGGGCGCGCCCAGAGAGAGAAGTGAGGAGCGCTGGAATGCGGTGGGCGCGTGGGATTCAAGTCATGGCCAAGAAGCAGAGCTACTCACAGGCGCTGGATCGCCAGTGTCGCCACCGTCGACGGGTGGCGCCACGCTGCAGCAAGCCTCGACGTGGTCGGGGCGTGGCGGGCGACGAGCGCAAGCACATGGAGAAGGAGCCAAGGCAGTAGGCTCGGGCCGAGGCGAGGTGAGGCGACAGGGGCTTCATTGGGCTTGGCTTTCGGCCGTGGGCCAGTGAGGCGGCGGCCCAAAGGAGGAAAAAGCCTTTTCATTTGTATTTTCAAGGAATTTTTAAATGCCATCTTTCAAATATTATTTTGAGCAAGAAAATGACATCTTTTGAAAATGTACCAAAAATGAAAGTTGCTTAGAATTTAATTTTCTACAACTTTGCTTTTATGACCACAACCAAATTCTTTCTATATTTTGAATTGTAAGGTCAAAGTCCACGTTTAACTCAAAACCCTAATTTTTGGGAATTTATTTTTGAAGCCAAATTTTGAATTAATTTGAATACAAACTTTGCTCCAAAAATTGAACTAAACATTGCTAGATGATTTACAATAGTAGCCAAACATGTTTCACTAACCTAGCAAGCAAAATCAGACAGACAACTCTTAAATGTGTGTATGCAACATTCTGTGTTTCACACATGTTTTAAATGTTTCAAGCAAAGTGTTTCAATTGTTATTTACATGATTAGGCATGTATGATTAGGATGCTTGATGATGCATGATATGTATGATTAGCAAAGGCCTAAATGTAGGCATAACACCGGGTGTTACTGACCTCCCTCCCCTTAAAAAATCTCGTCCCCTAGATTTGGGTTACTGAACCATTTGTTATAAAAATCTTCATAAGCCTTTTGTAGATACTCTCCCGCTTCCCCAAGTTGCATCTCCCTCATCATGATGATCCCACTCGTATCTTGTATGTTTTCACCACACTATTCCGAGTAGCACGCCTCCTTAGTGTCTAACACCCGGACCGGTTGCTCACGATACACCAAATCTGATTTGAGTTGGATACCTCGAGGTTCTATTCTTTCCTCCTAACACGCAAACATTTCTTGAGATGTGATACATGGAAAACTCGGGAAAATGGTACTCATTGTCTCGTGTAACTCTAACTTGTAGGCTACCGGACCTCTTTGTTCCAAGATCTTGTATGGTCCTACAAATCTCATGCAAGCTTTCTTCTGACTCAAACCTTTTCTTCTTCATCATCGGCGTGACTTTCGATAAACATAGTCACCAACTTCAAACATAAGGGTCTCCTTCTTCTTACGTCTTGCATAACTTTTCTCGACGTGATTGGGTCGCTTTCATATTCTCAATAATAAGTTGAACTCTCTTCTCAGCTTCTTCTACAAAGTCAATGCCAAAATACCTTCTATCTCCGTGTTCACCCCCAATTCAATGGTGTTCTACATTTTCGCCATATAAAGCTTGAATGGGGCCATCTTGATGCTTTCTTGATAACTATTATTATAAGAAAACTCAGCTTAACGGTAAACCATGACTCCCATGATCCCTTAGAAGATAATACATGTGCTCTTAACATATCCTCCAAAACAAAGATTCACTGCTCGGCCCGACCATCCGTCTGAGGATGATAAGCGATCATCGCTGAATCAAACTAGTTCCTAAGCCTTTGTGTAAATGTTCCCAAAAGTGAGTCGTGAACTGTGAGCCTCTATCGATACTATGGTCTTTGGTATACCATGCAACCTCACAATTTCTGCGATATACTTCTCGGCATATTGAGGTGGTCGATACTCTATTTTGACAGTAAGAAATGAGCGGTCTTGGTAAGACGGTCCACAATTACCCAAATCGAATCATGTCCTTTTTGAGTAGTGGGCAAACCCGTGATAAAATCCATACTTATATCGTCCCCACTTCCAACTAGGGACGGACAAGGGTTGCAACATACCAAAGGTTTTCATGTGAATGGCTTTCACTCGACAACATGTGTCACATCCGACAACATATGTCAGTAATTTCTTTCTTCATTTTGGTCCACCAATAACGAGATCTTAGTTCTTGATACATCTTACTACTTCCGTGATGGATAGAGAGCTTAGAAAGGTGAGCTTCATCCATGAGTTTATTCCTAAGCTCTCGATCCTTGGGAACCACAAGACGGTCGTCAAACCACAACACGCCCTGTTCATCCACTTTAAAGTGTTGAGACGGCTTTTCTTTTATTTTCTCTTTGATGTGGAATATCCCCTTGTCGGTTTTCTGGCCTTCTATTATCTTACTCTCCAAAGAGCAACTAATCTGAATACTATGTAACACAGCAAGATGCATTAGATCGAACCCATCTTCAAGTAATGGCTGCACATTTAAGTAGTGTGACTTTCTTGCTTAAAGCATCCGCCACTACATTGGCTTTTTCCAGATGATATTGCACATTCAAGTTGTAATCCTTGATCAATTCCAACCATCTCATGCTACTCCTCATGTTTAGCTCTGGTTGGGTAAAGATGTACTTAAGACTCTTGTGATCCGTGGAAAATGTTGGACACATTGCCAAGTAGATAATGTCTCCAAATTTTTAGGGCGTACAACTCATGCAAGTTCAAGATCATGTGTTGAATAGTTGACCTCATGCTTTCTCAATTGACATGATGCATAAGCAATGACTCTTCTTTCTTGCATAAGAACACAGCCCAATCCAGTCTTCGATGCGTCGCAAAAACACATCAAATGGTTTCTCGATATCTGGTTGTGCTAGAACAGAGCAATGGTCAACAGCTTTCATAAGTGTGGAAAGTCGCTTCACACTCCTCCGTCCACACAAACTTGTGATCCTTCTCAGAGGAGGCTTGTCATCGGTTTGGCAATCTTCAAAAGTCTGGTATAAAGCGACGGTAATAATAACCGCTAGTCCTAAGAAACTTCTAATCTCGTGAACTGTGGTCGGTGCTTTCCAATTCATAACTTCTTGCACCTTACTTGGATCGACCAAACCCCATTTTCTCGAGAATGTGACCAAGGAAAGGAACTTCCTTCAACCGTAATTCGCATTTGCTAAACTTAGCATACAGCTTGATGATCCCTAAGTCTAGTCAAGACAGTTCTCGATGCTCTTCATGATCTTTCTCATTCTCGAGTACACCGTAATGTCATCGATGAACACTACCACAAACTTATCCAATTCGCATGAAAATCAGTATTCATCAAAAACATAAAGTATGCAGGAGCATTTGTCAAGCCAAAGGACATGACAAGATACTCATACAACCCGTGATCTGTGGAAAATGCGGTTTTCGGTATATCCTGTGGCCTTATCTTGATCTCGATGATAACCGGATCTCAAATCTATTTTTGAGAACACCTTGGCCTTGGATAATTGGTCAAATGTAACATCAATATGAGGCAAGGGATACTTATTCTTTATGGTCACAAATGTTGAGTGGCTCGTAATCTCACGCACATTCTCAACGTGCCCTCTTTCTTTTTCTTCACAAACAAGGCGGGACATCCCCATTCGCACTTGCTTGGCCGAATAAACCCCTTTTTGACAAATCTTCTAATTGCTTCTTCACCAAATTAACTCATCTCAAGCGGCATCCGATAGGGTCTCCTTGAAATCGAGCTGTTCCGGGACTAACTCAATTCCAAACTCAATCTCCCTATCCGCGGAAGACTAGGTAGCTCATCCGGGAATACATCCGGAAATTCACACACTACCGGAATCGATAAATAGGAATGACGCCAGTAGCACATGTAACACTTATAAGGTCTGTTCTCCGAGGCAATGGTACTTGGAAAGTACCCTCACCCGTGGGATCCTTAAGGGTAAGTACTGACTTTCAAAGATCTATGATCGCTCCCCAATCCTTCATCCAATTCATCCCTATAATGACATCCAAAACTAATCCAGCATAACTATCAAGTTCACTCGAACTTCCTCGCTACCTAATTCAAGGGTTGCCCCTCGAACCATCCGGTTAGTCAAAACATCAGCCCTGCTTTTGAACTTATACGGTAACCATAACCCAATTACATGCATAGTTGTTCATATTTCGTGCAAATGCTTGACTCATAAAAGAATGCGATGATCCGTAATCAAATAGAACAACTGCAGGGTTTTCGTTGACAGAAACTTACCAAATGATGGATTGGCTCTCCTCTCGAATTTCATCTCACTGTCGTACTATGCACTCTAGCATTATAAGTCTGCTTGCTTCTTCTTGGTAGTACGGACAAAACCTCGAGAAATGGCCGGTTGATCACGCTTATAGCAGGTCCCTCACCGTCTCCTGAGATCCCATAGTTCCTTGAATCGCTTTGTACCGCAGCTTGCGGTTTGCTTTGATTAATTGTCTTCGCCATCTTGTACGGCTTCGAGGTCCACGGAAATTCGACTTCTTGACCGAGGTGGCTCGAACCTAGCACCAGTGCCGATGGGCGATATGGAGGACGACCTCCCATAGGTGCTCTAGCTTGGGACGGACCACCTTCAAAGGCTCTCTTGCGTGTCTTGGTCATGCGGTGTCATGGCGTTGTTATTCTTCTCCTGCTTCAGACAGTCGCTGATGAAGTCATTGAATCTGACGCGGTTGTTGGTACCAACATGCTTCATCATTTTTGGATTGAGTCCCCTCTTGAAACTGGCTATTCTTTTAGCATCTGTGTCAACCATGTCGGGAGCATAGCGACACAAGTTGTTGAAGGCATGCAGGTATTGCGTCATGGTTTTGGTGCCCTGGTTCAATGCCAGAAACTCTCCCAACTTCATCTCGGTCAGCCCGGGTGGAATATAGACTCCCCGGAAGGCCTCAGCAAAGTCTCTCCAAGAAATCTGGGCATTTGGAGGGAAGGTGGTGCGATGGTGCTTCCACCACATTCCCACCGGTCCTTGCAATTAAAGTGCAGCATACTCCGTTTTCAACACCTCAGTCATCCTCAACACACGGAATTTATCTTCCATCGTGTTGATCCATTCCTCAGCATCGAGTGGCTCTGTTGCTTCCTTGAATACTGGCGGCCTGGTGTCTATGAAATCTTTGAAGCTGCTATATTGGTTCACTCCGATGCCACCACCTTGATTGCTACCACGTTGAACGTTGTTGGCGATGGTGCGCAGAAAATCTTCCATATTCTTCTGGGATTGTTCCGCGTTGCGCTGACTCCCGAGCAGCTGTGCGAGGAACATCTCGGGGGTAAATGGGGGAGGAGGTGGCAAATGCGGTTCATGGGGAGGTTCATTGTTGTTGCCGTGGTTTCCACCACCACCGGTCCCCGCACCGTTAGCACCGGTCTCAGCGGCCTCATACGTGGTTCAGCGAGTGTTTGTCATCTGCATATTTCAGCAACAAGTAATGATTGAGTGAAGCTATAATAATTGCGAGTGAAGGAAAAATTATGTCGTACTGAATTTACTGGAGAGAATAAATTCATACAATAAAACAGAGGCACAACAATCGCATTCCAATTAAAACAACAGCACCTAATCAAATTACTTCAACGGCAAACATCGCGTCCATACAATCCAATTTGCCAGCATACATACACTGGACTTTTTATGCGTTCAGATATCGCATTCGAAAATCAAGTTCCAACCACATGCCAAGTCTCATACGTTCGAAGCAGCATACAATAGGTTACATGCCAACAAAAGAAAGGTCATTGCGACAGGACCTCGATACTAGCGCAAGGCAACTAGCCTACTCCTCGGGGCCATCGTTGGGATCGGAGACGTCACCATTGCCCCTAGGTGCAAGTACAGGCTCGTCCTCGTTGTCGTCGTCGATATCCATGCCAGCGGCGTCTGGTGGAGCATATGGGCCAACCCCATTGTAGAGCACGTGAAACTCCTCGTGCAGGTTGCCGTTGTATTCCTCTAGCTCATCGACCCTCTGCAAAGAAAAGGTTTCTTGCGTTCGTGCTTCATTCCTTTCTCGAACCAACTGTCCAATCATGCGGTCTCAGCATTGTTGTTGGCTTGAGTCAACGTATGCACCCGCTGCATAGCTCTATCGCCTCTCTCAACCGCTTTGATCTCGTTGTAAGTTCATATCGATAACCGCTCACGCAAGCTAGCTATAGCACGTGCTTGTCTCTTCTTCTGCTTTCTACCCTTGAGCTTATCCTCACTACGCAAACCAATCAAAGTCCAATAGGTACTCTCGAGACCCTCATACGCTCTAATGGCGGCGAACATAGCACTCATTGCCTGGTTGTCGCTAGCCTGTCCTTCAGCTAGACCTCTCACTGGGCACTTCCACGAGGTCAACCCAAAATGGCATCACGAGGATCATCCCTAGGAAAAGTGCTAGCTAGAGCTGCCGCAAGCTCACCGGGAAATCTGCTCATAATGTCCCTCGATGACACGGAAGGTCGCTCTCTCTGCACCCTCACCGAGTCGACCCTCAAACTCCAAATGCCAACCATCCCAATCTGGAGCATCACCGAGAGCAGGAACCGTGATCTCCACCACTGCAAGTCCATCCTCTGCTAACTGGCTCTCATTCCAAGAGTACACCGGCTCTTGACCCTCTGGGTACCCCACATCATGGAGCACTCTCCAAAGCAAGGTCGGCATGCCAAACTCGCTCAAGAAGGTGTCCGTGGTGCGGTGCTCCCTCAGGGCCAACGGACATCGAGGTGCTCTTCCTCCGGTGGACTTACGGGTGGTCTGCTTCGTGCGGGCCATCTGTAGCAAAAGTTCTCTTATTACCTTGGGGAAACATATTTTAGGTGATACCACTTTTATCAAAATGAGAGAATCAATTTATAAGGGGAGAAATGCATGACATGAATGAAATGCACAAGTAACATGATGTATGTACGTGCCGTACGTTCTCACAAACTCAGGAATAATAATTTCTAACGACGAATTCGGTGGCATACCAACGATCTCTCAAATACGTAGCTAATACGTTCTACACGATAGCATTGTTATGTACCTGCAGAAGATTCATTTCAGCCCAAATCCCAATGAATGCATAAAAGCAGTAAATTTTTATCCACACGCTCTACATGAATCCCCAAATACGTGTACAACGGTAGTAACTACCCGAACCATCGTCCTATTGACGCCATCGCCTCAACAGACGGAAGACCCATACATGAGATACCTTTGTAAAACATGCGTAGAACATGTAATTACTCCAGCATCATATAAGCATTCACCCTAGATCGGCGGTGTATCCGATCATGCTCTCACAACTCACACTTACCGAGGCGTAGAGGCAAATGATCCATACATTACCACTCAAACAAGTGGCACTCATACAATAGCACGCCGTATGAGCGACGAAAGAGAAATATGATGCAAGAACCCCAGTCAGTACTTAATTAAGCCACCTAAAGTCCTTAACTGGGCATAAAGGATATGATCACTGGCACACTTTAGATTTTGAAAATCACGTTTTCCCAAATGCCTTTTTGTTTTAAATACACTTGTGAACAAAGAATACGCTAAACCATGCTCATGATGACACCGTAATGTAATCCGACCAATTATACGGAATTAAGTAAGAAAATCATCCGCCAGAGCGCATTTATTGAGCAAACTTAAGCCCAGATAACCCGGTAGTCCGTGAAATCACGAAGGATTTCAAACCAACTTCCATTCCAGCCAAGATCGTAATAAGTTTAGCGGTCACCATCACATATTACATAAAAGTTTGCAATCTCGAGATACATCGAGTTTAAACATAGTTATTACAAAACCAGTTCAATAAAAGTAGTGGAAGCCATTTGTTCAAACCACACACACTCACGCCGAGTTCAAATATAGTGCCGCCGAATGATCATCTCCAACAAAAGCATTAGATTTAAACGTAAGGAATGACCATGCCCATGGTCCTAAGCATCACCCATCGCAGGATACAAAAGCGATTGATACAAGAGTCGTAATACATCTCGCCCATCTCGCAACAAGTGGGAATAAAACCACGAGTACGAGAAGGTACTCACTAGACTTACCCGACATAACCGAAAAATAAATGACACTAAGGATTATGAAGGGCTTTATAGTAGGGTAGTGACTCATTTGCAAAAGAAGCATTTTTAGCATTTCAAGAACCTTTCTAAAAGCATTATTGTCAAGTTAATTATTATTAACCTGTTGACTAGATTTGCACCTATACTAGAGCACACATATGATTAAGCGGATAATGATAACCACCGATCATTAAACAACTTCCATACTGTCATATATTCACTATAACTGTCCCAAGTGTTCCATAAACATTTACTACGATGAAGTAACTCAAGTCAAGTGCTCACTATCCAGAGCGATGGCGATTCGAATCGATTCCTAACCAGCTGGTGATTTATTCCTTACACAAACCTCACTCACCCGCTAAAGTGAGATATTCATCACCGAGTCAACTTTCCAGGTATCTCAAGTTTGCTAGGAACCACATGTACCCGGGGGTCGACCGACTGCACTTTGGTCTTATCATCTCGCCCCCGTGTCCTACCACACCTGCTTCCCGCACAAGCATTGCGTCATGGGCAATCTACTCGGCCGAAAAATCTCCCAACTTCATGGTCGGAAGGTACTTTTATCCGCCAGCTAAATGTAAGGCATGCGTTCAACATGACTCGAGGCCCAACAACGGTCGGTCCTTAATCGACACAGACGGAAACACTACAGTCCAAAACTCTGCAAGTCTCCGTCCGGTCTCAACTTCATTTAACACTTAGTTATACCATGACTTCATAGTCATCCAAGAAGATCCAGGTAACCACCTATAGCTCGCAGTGACAGAAATCACCCGACTTCTACCGGTCTAAGCCACCTAAGCATTGACTCGATCATGGATACCAGTGGTAACAAGGATATAGTATAACAAAGGTAAACAAGGTATAATGCAAGAACGGTTGCAAACAACTCCTGAACGTAATGCATCAATTAAAGTAAAGCATTTAATTAAATCATTGTAAACCGGAGAAAAATGCTCTAGGGCTTGCCTCTCTCAAGGAGCTCGGACGGTGATCGTGGCACTCTGAAGTTCCTCAACGTCCTCCTCGCTTGGCCTTCGGCACTTCCTGCACCGCACTCTCGAATCGCTGCTCCTCGGGCTCCTCGTATGACGACTGGGTTCTCGGTTTATGATCCTGTATGATGCAATGCGTGTAAGTGCTTATGCAATCGGTGCATCGGATGAGATGAATACAATGGATATGTTTGAATGCAAGGTAGTCAACATCATCCAAGAAAATATACTACAAGCACATGTCATCTATCTGCATTCTCTTCTACTACTAATATGTTAAGCCAACACATCTTATTAAATGCTTCAAAGATACACCAAAGTTAACATTATTAACTAACTTGCATTAAAGAGGATTATTTCATTTCATTTTAAACTAGGGCTACAACAGCAACCTATATTTCTGGTGCTTATAAAATCTAAGAAAATTACAGTAGCATAGTACTAATCTAAGTAGACTACCATAAAATTTTCATGGCGTTTGAATAAGTAAAATAGTCTACACAAAATGACAAGGCATGGCAGGATTATGAACATAAAAATACTTTGAACTGTGAAAAGTGTCAAACAACAGAGTTGGTATTTTTCCTAGGTTCTTCATAGCATACAATGACTGTACAAAATTTATCACATGCATGTTTTATACAAAGTTTGCTCTCTAACAAAAATAACAAAAATTAGCCATTAAAGGCACTTGAACTACACCTCAAAATTTTCCCCACAGCACATGCATGAAACCTATTTTTCCTAGGAAGTACATGACATAAGAAGATTAACAAACTTGGAACCATATTTTTCTGAAGCCTATAGATTTTTCTACATATTTTCAAGTTATCAAGAATATACATGATTAAAAAAATTCTACAAACAAAGTATCTCAAAAATGACATGCAATAATTTTCCCAAGTAGATCTGCTGATAAGGAACCTAGCAAAATTTGTTTCAACAAATTTGGAGCAAATTTGAGCATACAACCATTTTCCAAAGCATTTCACAGAAATCTGAAAATCATTTCTTAAACTCTTTTAAAGAAATCAGTGACAAAACTGCTTTGGTGCACCCGGTGTCAGTGCACCCAGATCCGATCCAGTATACCGACGAAGCGGCCCCCCCGACGTCAACGGCCCCACCAGCCGGGCCGACCGAGACAGGGGGCGGCAATGACCGCCAGCTCGCCGACGGCGAGGTCCTCGGTGAAACGGAGAGCGCCAACGTGCTCCCCAAGACAAACCGCGTCGGATAGAGGTGAATAGGGAGGCGGTGCGGGGGGAAAAGGGTCGGCGACAGTAATGGCGGAGCGGCGGCGGAGTGGTCGTCACGCCGGTGGAGCATCTCCGGCCACGCAGATGGTGAAAGGAGGCGCCGGGAGACTCAACGTCGTCGTCAAGGTGCTTGTCTTGCGTGAAGTAAAGGTAGGAAGAGGAGCGGAAGGGGGAGTCCACGGAGCGGAGCTCACCAATGAGCTTCGGCCGTGTGCTCACGAAAGCAATTCCCAAGGACGGATGCTTACCACGGCAAAGTAGCGAGAGCACGGGTGCGCGGGTGACGGCGAGTCAGAGGGCGAGACGGAGTGGTCACCGGCGAGCCGAGGTGGTCAAGCGAAGCGAGCTCCGGCAAGGCGCGCGTCTGGCGGTGGCGGCGATAGGCGCATGGTGAGAGGAGAAGTGAGGAGCTACCGGAATGCGGTGGGCGCCGGGATTCAAGTCATGGCCAAGAAGCAGCGAGCTATCACAAGCGCGTGGACGCCAGTGTCGAGACGAAGCGTGTTGGCAAGACGTGAACCTCCTGAGAAAATCGATTGTCTCTCTTCTTTCTCATTCTCCCGGTGATTGGCTATATATTCATCTTGTGATTGGTTCATCCCCTACACGTCGGTATAATCACTCTACTCACTCATTTACATTCTTGCAAACTAGTTGATACAAGCTCTTTAATGTAATTAGAATTGAGAGCTTGCTTTATTATTTACATTCATCTAGTTGAGCTCTTTAGAGTAGCAATGTTGAGAGCTCTTAGTGAGTAATTACATAGCTAGTTTGTGTGCCTAAGTATTCATTGCAACTAGAATTGTTGGATAGGTGGCTTGCAACCCTTGTAGAGCTAGAGCAAGTTTGTATTACGCTATTTGTCATACTAATCAAATTGCTTTAGTTGATTTGTAGATTTTTAAATAGGCTATTCACCCCCCCTCTAGCTATATTAGGACCTTTCAAGGTGGCTGCTCCCCACGCACTCTGACTCGTGGGCACGCAAACTCAGCACGCACCCATCTAGCGCTGCGCCACTGCCTATCTCTGTCATGCGGGCTAGCTCCAATAGTCGGACGTGCACGCAACGGGCGGTCAGTGCCCAAATGGTCGAGCACTCTCTGGTCAAAGTGCATGCGCGCATGCAGAGCGCCAGAGCAGGGCAGCAGCCAACAGACGCAGAACCAGGCGCCCCCACACGACAAGGTTTGGTCCCCACGGTGGAGCATGCTCTCCCGTGCAGGCGTAGCAGCAGCAACCATGCGCGGGGAGCAAAGCACGCGGGCAGGCGCAGCAGCACACGACGCGCGGGTGTCCGGACATGAGGACATGGCCCTTAGACTGACTCCAACTGCGTGAACCCAAATCTGAGACCCATTTCACAATTTAGGTAACGCACAGTAAAAGAGTTACATACCCATAACTTGACCTCTCCAACAGAGGCCCCGAGCGGCAAGCCCCAAATCCCGCCGGCCGCAGATCCCGCGCCTCCCTGCATGCGCCGTCGCCCGCCCGCCTCCTTCCCCACCGAGTGTCAAGCCTCTCCGGCGAGCTCTTGACCCGCGACCGGCGAGATCCAGGCGCGCGCGGCGGTGGCCCCCCGGATCCAAGCAACGGCGGTTCCCCAAGCTCGCGAGTGGCGGCGGCTCCCCCGAGCTCGTGCCCGGCGGCGGACCCCCGGCGCTCTCTCCTTCGTCAACTCCTCCCGCAGCGGCCCGCCTCCTCCACTCCACTCCCCGAATCCGGGCGCTCCTCGCCTCGAGCCCGCCTCGCCCTGCCCCGATGGCTCCTACGGGCCCACCACTACATGTTTGCGTCGTCTCTCTTCGAAGACGCAGAATTGCCTTCCGACTCGCCGAGTACCCAGAATGGGTATCTGGTTCCGGTCTTCCGTTGGAGGGTGGTTTTGGATACCCAAAACACTGTGCATGACGCATTTTGCGTTTAGGTTATGCCGTTGGAGACAGTCTTAGTTGGCGCACAACCCATTCTAGTATTTCTGGATGTGATTTTTCGCATCTCCGCGGCATCACTTACACGTAGAAATGGAAAATTAAAGAAAGAATTTGACTGGCAGCGAGGCTAGCTCTCTCTAAACAACCGTAGACAAAAAGTAAGCAAGAAGCAATGGCACTGTTTATTTGCATGGATGCGTACTAATTATATTTTTTTCTTCCAAGAACCGATCGGCACCCGTGTAGCACATGCTAATATATAATAACAGTCGCAATCTCGAGTCATGCCAAGCTATGGTGAAAAATACTAGGGCCGTAGACTTGACGTCAACGCCGCGCCAAACCTTAGAAGCAGTATATGAAACAGAAGAGATCCAACTTTAGGTGTGCCATTAGTCAATCTATTTCAAATGTATCTAGTTTGTAAGAGTTGAAAAAAGAATTAGCATTTACAACTTCAATTAGTTATATTATGATTATGATATTATATTTTATGCTGAGATTAATGGTATATGTTTGATATATATAATAAATATTTGTAGTTGTATGTATAAAATTCATTCAAACTCAAGATAGTTTAACTTAAAATGACGCTCGAATTATATCTAGGGCGGAGGTAACAGAGTATTCGGATATGGCATATATTGGCTCATCGGTAGACCTTGATTGTTTGAACCCAAAAAAAAAATCTATCGAAGAGCGATGGATGGATCTTAACATTGCAGGGGCAAATAAACCGTAGTTGCTCTCAAAAAAAAAACATGACAGCATCACTAAGAATATGATGCTCATGGATGCAAATGCTTACGACAACGTGATTACCATATATACTCCTAAGTACGTGCTTTGGCAACACTCAATAGTATAGCAGGTTTCTGAAGGTGATTATGAGAATGAGATGCCTGAAGTAGCACGGACGCGCTGAGAGGCTGAGACACTCAGCAAGTCAGCAGCAGCAGCTGGTCAGTCTCCCAGCAGTAGCCGTCGTGGGTCGCGGCACCATCTGTTTCCTAGCATTTTCCGCGCAAAACGCCAGGGTGTTCAGCGCTACGCGCCGCATGGCATGACCCAGCCGGCAGCCGCGGAAATGGATACCAGACTGGCCAACAGGACTCCAGAACAGGAGCGAGGTAAGGTAGGTAGCTGCTCCGTTCTTTTGTGACGTTGGTTTTGTCGTGAGAGAAAAATACTTATATTATGGTTGGTAAGCATGACTGATATGATCAAGCGAACAGGGTGAAGAAGCGTACGATCCCAGCAGCATATGAGCACGAGTGGGGCCCTATTTCATTCAAAGAAGTCTACAAGAAGGTCACGCTAGCTATAACTAGTCAACGCCTCGTCAACCGGTTGCCGGAGACGACCAGAGGGGCCTACACGGTTTTGCCGAGAGCATATTCCAGGGAACAATAAACAATGGTCAACAGAGAGGCCATAGTCACAGCGTGACACACGACAACGGCCTCGCTTGTCTTGGCACCCGACCTTACGGCATCCCTACGCAGGCACGACCCCAACGTGGATCCACCGCCGGCGGTCCGGCACGACACACGCGGCCACTGGCTTCTGCTTAATTTGGTCCTGCAGCGTGAAGGTGCCGCCAGGGCGTCTAGTTCGGATTATTTCTGATTCAAAGCTTAATGCTTTATTAATTAATCAGTTCACACCTCGCGCTTTGATATGATATCCCACGAGAATTACCACGGTTGGATAGAGGTGGGTGAACATTACTGCTACGTTGGGTTTGTCTGTCTGTTGTTGTTCTTGCTGTGAGACCTTTGATTATGACTGTCAACATTCATATTCCTTGCCTTCCATGACAGTTGACAGGGGAAAAAAAAACAGGAGAGTGAAATTGCATGCTTTCATTACAAGCGTTAAGCAACAGTTAGCTTCAGAACAAATTGATAGTGCCGTTCCTTGGCCTCTCTGCATATATATAGTACAGACAGGTAGTGTAGACAAAGTAAAAGAAAACGTAATCTTCAACTTCTAAATGAACAGCATACTGCTAGCACAGCTAATCAAACGTGGCCAATGTAATAGTAACACAAAACAAAAATAGAGTAACAAAGAAGCCTACTGCTTTGTAATACATGGCCTGATTCGCACACATCCTTCTAGCCAAGCTTTCTGATCGATTGATTAGCTTACTGTGCGGTTGTCTTTCCGGCGAAGATGACTGCCCAAGTAACAACTATGAACACAGATATTGTGTCATATACCTTGTCAAAATAGAGGAAATATGCAATCCTCCATGTTTTCTTGAAAAGCAGGATGCAAAACACCACCCAGAGACCAACAATAGATCCTGACCCGAGCCCAAGGTAGAAGAACACTGGCTCTGGTATATGTGCGGTTCTGTTGTGACTGCCATAGCCGTGACCTTTCACAGTACTCCTCGAGCAATTTCTTTTTTTTGAAGGAGGCCCACAAAGACCATTGTTGCCACTATTACATATCTGAATGTTGTAGGTAGAGGCTGTCATGTTGTGATCCTGAGGGTATTCTTCCCGATAGATTGTTGTGTGACAGGTTCAAGTAGCTCAGATATGATATGTTCGACAGGCTAGGCGGTATCTCTCCCGAGAACCTGTTACTTGAGAGGTCCAGCCTCCAGCGATTCCAACGATTGCATGAACCCAATCTCATGTGGAATTCTCCCATTCAATTCCTTGACAAATTTAGATTCTTTAAAAGTTTAAGTCATTTCCTCTGGAATTCCACCAGTTAAGTAGTTCGATGACAGGTCAATGTTCACCATGCTGGAAAGTGCAAAATAATAATAAAGTTCTTGGCCCTTTGTGGTCACAGGTAACAAACTTAGGGATCCATCAAAGTACCAATCTTGATCGCCAGAGTCATCGTTCTCACCATTTCCTGCCATCGCAGTCAAATTTGACAAATGACAAGGTATAGCTCCTGATAAACCATTGCCTGCGAGATTCAAATTGTAAAGTTTTCCGAGGTTGGTAATGCTGAATGGAATGTTCCCATAGAACAAATTATTGCTTAGCCTTAGATATCGCAATTCCATCAAGTCCCCAATCCAGATAGGCAATCTCCCAGTGAAGTTATTCCCTGATAGATCTAGGAGCCCCAGCTGTGTGCAGCCTAGCAGAAAAGATGGGAACGTGCCAGAGAGACTGTTGGAGGGTGAGTGGGTGACTAAGTTGATAAATCGGCTCATCCCAGTTGATAGGGTTCCGTTGATAAAGTTACCTGCCAGGTTGAGTTGCTGTATTTTCTTGTGTGATGAACAATTCTACTGCAAGCTCTCAAGGAACTCTGTCATGTTCCCAGACGCAAGGGATAGCTCTAGGTTCAGGATTTCTAAACTGCACAGGTTTCTCAGCAAGTACGGCGGCACCGTGACGGAATTTCTAAACCCTGAAAAATCTAGGACTTGGAGGGATGTCATGGCCGCTAGAACATCAGGGATTCGACCGGATAAAATAACACTAACGCTCAGGTACTTGAGGCTTGTCGTCAAACCCCAAAACCAACAAGATGCCACCGTATGATTAAACAAGTTGAGAGAGAGATGGAGCCTCTCAAGTTTGGTGAGGTTAAGGTGCGGGAGCGACTGGTTTGCACTTGCAAAGCTGGCTCCGAGAAAGGCCAAGGACCCTGAGTGAAGGGAGCATGTTCACGGCATGAGCCCAGTGATATGCTGTGCTGAGGTTTACGGACCCCAAGTCAAGGTACCGTAACCGCGGTAGATGTGCTATCCATGATACATCCGAGGAGTGCATGCCAGTGTTGGAGAGGTTGAGATACTGAAGGTTGGAAAGATTACCGAGCTGAGGAGGCACCATAATACCGTCGAGCGCATTCCAGCTGAGATCGAGATGCTCCAGGTGTCGCAGAGAGAACAGAGGAGCTGGTACCTGGCCTTCAAGAAATGCTCCACCCGAGCACTGGAATATTGGGTCATCGTAGGAGGCCGAGCCAGTACCAAGGATGCCATCATCATCAGAATCGCCCAAATCGCAGGGGGGCAGTCGGGGCTCCGAGATAGAGCCCGACCACATGGCCGGTGACGTTGCTGCACCGGACCCCTCCCCAGCGGCAGCAGTCATGGTCTTGTTCCCGCCACGACGCCAGCCGGCCTGCGGGATCGCCTGTGATGGATCGCTTGAACGCCAGCAGCGCGTCCCTCTCGCTCGGTATGCAGCTCGCGGCAGCGAGGCTGTTGTTTGTCTGGTTGGGTCGGTGGTGCGGTGCACTTGCACGGGCGACGAGGAAGAAGCTGCAGCCGGCGGCGGAGGCGATAAGCAGCAGCAGCAGCAGCATCAACTCCCTATTTGGCTATTTCAGCAACGAGCCAGCCCGTAGTATATGAGCATGCCATGGCCTTTTCTTTTCTGCTTGGAAAGTGGGAGTCCTCCACTAATAATAACAGTATACAAGCGTCAAAGCCATCGATCGACGATGGCATGGCTAGTGGATCAGCCACAATTGCAGTTTGTGCACTGCTGCCAATTGTGCCCTCCGTGTCCGTTAGACGTCTTGGAACTGAAACCTATCTCCAAAGCAGCAAGTAGAACTACCGATCAACTATCAAGTTCATAACGTCCCCATCTTCTGGCTTCTATTGACTATGCGTGAATACGCGATGCCTTCGTTCTGACTTGACCTGAGGGAATAGTGCCATCTCACGACTAACGAGCATCTTTCAAGATGTCAAACCACGATACTGAAGATGGCTGAACGCCACCGAGTATGACTGTATGAGAGGCGGAAGGGGAGTCAAGGAAGCCTAACATAGCGGGTTAGACTCCGGGTTGCTGCCTGCTCGGCGTCCCCCTCATCAAAATCGAAAGTAATCACTAGCCAATCGTGAGCTTGCACATAGTTGCATATTTTGGGTCGCTTTGCCGTATAGTTTTCCTAACCAACGCTGCCTAGTTAATGACACACTTAACTTTCTGGCCTTCATTGGCCAAGACATGCCTTCAGCCTCTGGACTTCACCTAAGAGGGAGGAGTTCATCTCACAGGCATCCTTCAAGATTTCGAATCGCCATTCAAGCTCATTGCCACTGCTATTGGAATCCTGTGTGATGCCTTGCAGAACGAAGCTCTTCAGCATAGCCTGTGGTACAGAATTCAACAGATACTCAGGGCAGGTCAAGCTTATACGTGGAAGGAATTGCAGAGTCCCAAGCACTCAAAGAAACATGAGCGAGCAATTACCTCATGATGCCGCTTCTGTGCATAGCACCGGATAAGCGATTTGACCAGCTTGTTTCGCAGCGTTTTGCCAGAATCGCTGGACTGGAAGACAAAGCCTGAAAGGTGATGCTTTGCCAATGCGAAGGCCATGGAATCACGCTGTAAAGCTTTGTCAAGGACACCAGACGTCCATGATTTAGCATAAGATTCCAAAAAATTTTCATCATCCTGCAGAAGTATTGTAAAAAACTGAAACAGTGAGACTATGTTCTTTGAACATGGAGGCAGCCAACTACAGAAGTTAATCATACTAAGTGATGGTATGGAAATCATACATATAAAAACCAAAATAAATGTCAGCAAAATAGTATAAATCTTGCACTGTCTACTGCATATTGTAGGCTGTGCAATAGACAAAGACAAACAGAGTACAAAGGTCAAGTTCCAAAATAAATCATTCACATAGTTACTCACTTACTCCATGAAAAAGGTTCTCTGGAACAGAAATGCAAAATAAATTGAAGAAAATGTACCTCAAGAGGCTCCAAGTATCCTTGGGCGTTGCCAATGCATTTGTCTAGCGGGGGTAACAGGTCAAGCACATACGCATTAGACAGTGCATTCCATGCTGCAAGCCGTACTGCTGGCTCAACCTTTCTATGCAGATAAATGGCCACTTGCCGACCAAAAACAAAATCTCCATATGAGACAGCTGCAAATTGATCAACTAGGCTCTCAACAAAAGTAGTGTAGCTTCCATGAATTTTCTCCTGGAACCTGAGAACTTCGAGGCTACTGATCTCCATTGCTTCCTCTGAAGTGGCCACTGCAACACCCTTAACTTCCTCAACAGAGTTAGATTTACAGAATTTCTGGCATAACCTGTTCAGATGCTGGCCATACAATTCCTGTAAAGCACAGAAAATATCCCTACTTCTGTCTTCTTGTAGCAAACGCATGCTAGAGCGGATAGAGACCGAAAGTGCATGAATTTTCCAGATCAAAGGAGCATGGAGGCACAGGGTAGCTGAAATGGCCTCCAGACCTAAAAGGAAGATAAGACCAGCCCTTGAGACATCAAGAATATAGTTGGCTGATGTTGAGAGCGTGCCTTTTGGATCATCAATGCAGCAAACTGCGCTTAGAATCCACTGGACAGAAAGAGGCAGTCTCTGATGCGCCCACTCTACCACTAATGTGTTGCAAGGTTGATTTACAGCTTCTGTCAATTCTGTTTCTTCCTGAATTGTCTCCAATGTCTCTGGTGTTTTTGAAATCTTAGTGCTGCTATTATTTCCTGCGTATTTATCTGAATGCTTCTTCTTGACAGCTAACCATCTGGATCTGAAATGTGAATTGAGAACACTGCTGAAGAGCAGATATTCATCTTCATTTATGTCCCATTCAAAAGGTTTCAGTAATTCCATGTCAGAGGCAAATTTGTGTATAGATGATTTGAGATACTTCAGAATGGAAGGTTCAAAAATCATATCAAAAGCTTTCTCCAACATATAGATTTGTCCAGGTCCGGCAATCAAAGACAACCCTAGGGAAGAACTGATCCAATTTGAAGCTGTCACAACTGTGTTAGTCACATTATCTGACTTCACACCTTCATCGAGGATGACAGGACTTCCTTGAACTGAAGAGAAACATTTGATCAATTCTACAACCAATTGCGAATCCAATTGTGCAAGTAGGCATTTAAGAGACCAAAACCCTCCACCACATGCCCCCCAGCCAAACCCAACACCAGGAGCTGGCCCTCCCCTACCAAACATCTCTATGTTCTGTGATATGGACCATTGTGATGAAATCATTGGCAACAGCGAAGTCAGCAAGTGTAGCAAATCATTATGCCATAAACTGGAGATACCTTCTCCTAGTAGCTTGCCAGCTACACCTGTTCCAGACTCATTGAAACACTCAGAACAACTTTTTTTGGCTCCCTGGATCACTCTGTCAACAGACCAAGATAGCTGCACTAATCTTTGAAGGCAGCTTATGGAAGACAATGATACATCAACATTACCATGGCATCTCATAAAACATAGTCCCTGCACCAAAGACGCCAAGAACAAAAGACTGATGCTCTGCATTTCTAACAGCAACAGTGTCCGAGCAGCTGAAAAATCCATTACTAATTATGCCCAGGCCAATTTTGGGGACAAAATCAGGTATCCAGGGCAAGCTGTAACTTTTATCCTCAGGAGTGACATCTGGTGATATTCTTTCCAAAATTGAATTAAGCATGCCTAACACAGAAGCAATCACCAAAATCAAATAGCTTGCCTCTACCATGTGCTCTGTATTCCTATTCTGCCCGCTGATTAGTGAACTTACATAGGGAATATCATTAAGATGTAACCAAGATAACGCTAAGTCTACCATCGGGACAACATGGCTCCAAGAACATGTCTCAATATAACTGGCAGAAACTCCCAGATCTTGATTGGCAAGCTGCTCCACTGAATGAAGGAGCGGTAACCTTTGTGCCAGAGCTGCTAAGACAAGATATGACTCTCTAGCAACAGAACTAAACTCAACAAGAACATTGTGTTCACTTAGTTTCTCAAACTCAGGAGGACTGAGCCACAGACACAAAACAGGAAAGAAATCAGCAAAATGAGCTATACAAAACCCATAAGAGATGCAGGTTCTCCAAAACCGCAGCTGCTCAACCATCATTGCTGAACTAAGCTTGCATTTTTCCTTTCCAGATCTTACCCAGTCCTCAATAGTACCAGCTTTTCTGTACCAGTGCCACAATGCCTGCTGAAAAACTCCATGGTTCACAAAATTCAAGCAAGTTTGCCTGTTGTATTTGGACAAAACCTGATCAAAACAGAATATGTGGCTTTAGATGCTGAAAAGAAGTCCTGTTTGGCAGAAAAACAAGGAAGCCGCAAGACGCTTTCTAGAATATGAGTCGATTGCAGTAGCTTTCAAGATGCTGTATTTTCAAAGTATAATATTACTGGAACATAGAAGTGAATATGTACGCTATAAAATATCAAAACACATAAATTAATATGTGTGGGTACATAAAATGTGGAGGGCAGTGTGATTGAGGGAGACAAGGAACGAGCATCATGAACTAGAAAGGAACCAATTCATGAAACATCTATACCATATGGCAATCGATGTGAACTATTAATGCACTTGCATACAAAGAAAATCATTTGAGCTCAACTAATAATTCAGACGAGTGCCACACATTACTGGGAATATTATAACACATCTCCACTCCCGGTCAGTAAAGTATGCAAGGATGACCAAGAGAAGCACCTGTCTAATAATAATCTGCGCCTACAGGAATTATTCAGCATCAAGCCATCAACATGCGTGCAACATGTCAATCGATGATGCCAACTATCTATCACGATAACTCTATAACACAGGGGTGTCAAAAGAACCAAAAAATTACCTTCAAGAGAGTAACCCCTTTGATTTGTGAGGAGCGAATTTCCATTGATCCTTGATTTATCAACAGCTTAGTAACACTTTGAATAAGTCTTGGGCAATTCAAGATTGCATCAGCAGAATGTGGAGAGTGCCTGGCTAGTGCTACAAGAACCGATACGAGATAATCTTCTAAAGCAGGAGATGGGTCTATCTGAATCAATGGAAAAGAAAAGGTTCAGTTTAACACACTTAATGATTACAATCACTTTTTGAAATAAAAGAACAAAACTATTAGCAAAAAAAAAAAGAGTCAACTAGGCATTAGCTGATACAGGGCTCACTAAAAATGTACAAGTGCAATGCACATGCACTATACCTGGTGGAACAAATATCATGACCGAGTTCAAAGGAACAGCACAGAAGCCAGGGGATACATTCAAAATTATAGGCAGATGTTGGATAAAAGATATGATAAATTAATAGGCACGTACAATTAAAATTTTATGGCAATTATTAAGAAAAAATGTCAGGAACTCCAAGCATAAATTAAGAGGAATAGAAATGTCCTAGATACTAGCCCCACAGGATGAGGCAAGCAACAACACAAAAGCTCTACTTGAGTGAGTAATTGATAGTGAGTCATAATTATAGGTCACCTAGCACCACAATATGTTCCAAGGAATCCCAATTTCCAAGGTTAGTGCTAAAAATTCAGAAGCTGATCATAATTATCTTATTACACTTTCACTAGCAACAGATATTGACATGGTGTGACCAAAGCAAATGATATTTGCTGGTGAGGACCAGGTGGTCCAATAGCAGCATTGGACATGATAAATCAATCGAACTTTCAAACAGCCTCTGATATCATTCAATAAACCTGAATTGATCCTTACTTGTCAGTGCCACGTTGGTGGGGTGGTATTTTCAAAGAAACGACAACAAATCAAATAAGAATAAAAGGACAAAAACTGACCTCCAACAGAAAACAGATTCGTGGAAGTATCCCCATCCTAACAAAACCAGCAGCAACATCTTGGCCAGACACAACAACATCATCCTGAATTGTATGCTTGTCATCAGCTTCGTCCTCATCATTGTCACCATAATGTGGGAGTATATTTGATGGTTTTGTGTTGTATTTCCAAAACCCACCTTCAAGAAAGCCTCCATCTAGGTCAGGTTTGCTACGAAATACAGGAGCTGTGCAGATATCTTTTCCATTACCTACTTTCTGCAAGTATAACAATGACAAAATGAGGCTCAAACTAGCAACAAAAAATAGAGAACCTCCCAAAAAAGACAAAGTTACCTCTGAAAATTCAAAATAGGATTCATTGAACTCACAGCTCAGCATGACATTAACTACTTTAGCACAACTCAGAACTACAGAATCATGGTTATCATCCAAAGCCATCCTGCAAATGCTTCAGTTAGTAACAGAAAGTGCAAAGTAGAAAATAGGAAAGAAAAGAAACTGGCATCACTAGGTCCCAAATCCAAATAGTTAGCTTTGGGTCAAACAAAAAGAATGCAACCATGTATTTCAGATAACAAGGTGGATGCACACGCAAACACCGACACGAATGCCACCTTTAAAATACAAAGCTAAGGGACAACACAAATATGAGAGGTCCACGATTGTTTTTACATGTTTACTACTGATCAAACTATTCAAATATTCCATTTATGGTTCTCTTCATTTATACACATCGTAAATCTGAATGCATAATATTACTCCGTGCATGTAACAAGGAAGCACTGAATCCAATAAATAAGGAATAACGTTTAGATCACAAGGTCACATAGCACAAACACTCAGTAGATAGCATGCCAGTGCCAGCAATAGATAGGGGTAAAGAGTAGAAGCCATGCAATAGCTCCACTCTTTTCCTCAGAAGATAAAATTGTGAAGCTAACTCCCAAGAAAATGGGTCTTCATTGATAACAAAGGGGGTATTTAAGAAAGGTATTTTTACCTTAGGGAGAGTACCAACTCTGGTTCAGGCCCAAGGGCATAGGACCAAATTGCTTGCCAGTCATCGAATTCTTCATTAGAATTCATTCCTTTAACATTATCCATTAGATCAATCTTATGAAGGTTCTGCAATGCCCTATTCAGAATAGAAGCAAGAAGTTGAAATGCAAGCACACGCTGCCCCGGAACCTACAATTTGAGGAAGCTGAATTATATCACATGTCTTGATGTTGCAACTTTTAAAAATTAAAAAATATATTTTAACAAATGATGTAAAAAATGCATTCTTTGAAACCTGAAGTAATGACAGTTACTACTTAGTATTTACTACGCTCGCCATGGCACTCCTATGTTGACACAGACGTATAAAATAGACTATAACATTGAACTTGACAGATAACCAGTTCAATAGCTGATGCTCTACACAAACCAAATTTGTGAAAAAAACTCATTACCTCACCTAACAACTTGACAGAAATCACTCCCTCCTTTCTCAGTGTTCATTATAAACACACACTAGGAAGTCACTCCCTCTATCTTCAATGTTTATCACAGACACTAGGAAATCACTCCCTCTCTCTCACCATTTTATCATATATACAGCAAATCCATCCATCCATCCATCCTCCCTCCTCCCTCCCTCCCTCCCTCTCTCTCTCACCATTTTTTCATATATATAGCTCATACACCTGCCCATGATATCCTCCTAATTACTGCAGTCATAACTCCTATGATTGTCTATTATTCTCCTTGACTACTATCTGAAAATCTGCTAGACACAATGAACCTGGACACATGCATGGACACACAGGCTAACACACCTTTAGACGTCATACTGCGACATAAGCATGGCATATGCATGATACAAATTAAGAACTAAAGGCCTTTTTTCACCTTAACAACGTATATTCCTTGGGATCCACAAATCGAGAAATGAAAAAAATAACCAATCCTTGAAAAAAATATAAGTAAAATATGTACCCCATAAAATAGTGCATAATACAAAGGCCACAAGAACTCAAGAAGTAATACATATTTTATTCCATGCTGGAAATCCTGAGCCTATTTCACATCACTAGGATAGAGCGTGGAAATTATCGTAACAATCACACTTTTAATTTTCTTATTGAGAAGACATTTTTGGAATAACCCTTCCCAAGTAAATGGTTGGATGCAGTGGAGAAAGTCAAGAAAGATTTGAACTCGCTAATTGTCCAAAGTGCTTGGATGATGTGGAAACATCATAATGACTGTGTCTGTGTGTTTAATGGAGCCAATCTCAGCATTTAGCTTGTGATTAGAAATATCCTTGAGGCCCATCTTTGGTGCCTTGCTGGCACTAAGGGGTTATCACATCTGGAGGTAGTCGCCAAGTAGTTGGCTTGATAGTGTTCAGGTCGGCTCATGTTTTTGATGTAACTGAAGCGATTCTAACTAAGAGTGACTGGTGTGTGGGTGTGGCGTGTGTTGTGTGCGCATTGTATTCTGGGCTTTCTTCTTAATGCAATGATAGGCAGCTCTCCTTCATATTCGACAGGAAAAAACCCTCCAAGTAAATGGACAAATAATATTAGAAACAGAGGGTGTATAAAAAACAAACCATGCTCCTGGTAAGTGCCACTGCCTCCTTGATTGTGTACCCAACAGCTGCAGGATCTCCTTCAGTTCTAAGGAAATCACGCTCAGCAACACTTTCTGAATGCATCTTCTTGCCTGAAAGTGGGAGATATAGGTTGTCATCTAAAGGATACCACATCAAGTCACCAACAGAAGCAAATGTAGCTCAGATGAGCAAAACCATGTGATATACCATCTTGTTGCTCGTGAGAAAATTGGAACCCCAATATGTCTCCATCTAATGTGAACCTACAAGACCTGATCCGCTCCACTCTCTCACTCCACACCTTCCAAGAGTGCCCACTATGTTCACCAGCAGTCAACCAATCCCCTGGTGTAGCCCTTTTGGTCTTCTGCGGTCCTGAGTTTTCCAGACCCTTGTCCTTACCCACATCCTTCGTGCCTCCAGATTTCTCCCTTCCCCGCCGCCTCAGCATCTCCACCAATGCAGGGTTCAGCTTATTTACAATATCTGCTTGGGCCTCTGCAATCTCCCCTGCAGACATCCCAGCCAACCTAGCCATGTTCTCTGCACTGATCTCTGCTTCCATCGATGACTCCCTGCCGTCCAGGTCCATACTCTCTGCTTGTGATGTCGAATTCCTAACCTCACCTGCCTTCACCAATTCATCTCTCGATTCAGCCTGACTCATTGGCTTCTTGGACACCACATCAGAAACCGAAAGCACAGCACCTGGTCCTTCCCTAGCATTCCCACTGTCAAGCCGCATAGCACCTCCCTCCAATTCTCCACTGTCAAGCCGCATAGCACCTCCCTCCAATGCTCTCCCCGTAGCTGCCACACCACCAACCTTAGAAGCCACAGCCCCAGCATCAATTCTCTGATCACTCTGTTTCTTGGCCTGCACTGGCTTCCCCTGCCTCCGCTTGGGGGGAGCATCGCCAACAAACTCACGCCACTGGCTAAAATCCATGCCCTTCTTCTCCTTCCTTGGCACAGGACCAGCTGCATCAGCCGCCACAGAATGGTAGTCTGTCTCGTCCATGTCCATCTCGTCGTCGTCGTCCGCAGCCCCATTCTTGGAGGCGTCCTTCGCCGCGGGACCCCAGTGCTGCGAAACGGGAAGAAGTAGTTGGTCAGCGGGGAGTATACAATCAAAAAGCAACGAAGCAAATCGAGGTTAGGGGGTTAGGGGCCTAGGGTTTGGGAGGACGGCGGCGGCTTACGGGGCCGTGGGAGCGGTGGCGGGCGACGGGGAAGGGAGGACGGAGGGCGGGGCGCGAGGAGGGCGCGGCGGCAGCGAAGCCCTTCTCGACGATGGCGCCGACGAGGCGGGACGGGGACGCGCCGCCGCGGCAGGTGTAGGGGTGCGGGGTGGAAGGGCTCCTCCACGACCTTACGGCGTGTAGGGTGCGCGCCGCCGGGCTGGTTCCGCCGCTTCGTCGGTGCGTCCATCGGGGAAGAGAGGGGATGGGACGAGAGCGGAGCGCGGCGTGGCGGTGTGCAGCGAGAGGGGTTCAAGGGGCTCTGCCGCTCCAAAGTTCAAGCGGCTGGTGAGGGCGGAGATGCGACGCTCGGGGCTACATATTTCAGGTTCGGGTTACGGGTAGCGGGTATTTTGCTCAGGTCGCAAAGCAAGCTGAGGTCAAATGACAAATATCTGTGTTACAACCGTCTATGGTTGTGTTGCCGAGCTTCTCATCTTCAGCATTAGCAAGGTCTCCACTATGAAAAAGGTGCTGTTATTCTATAACAGAAAAAAGCTATTGTGACCTATATTTATGCTGAAAAATTGTAATATGAACCTTTAGCATTAAAAATTAGCAGCTAAAATTAGTAATAGTGAATCCAAATGATCTCGCTAATAAATATGCTAATTATTAGCTAGAGGACTGCTAACTATTAATTTTATTAGCAGGTTTGGTGTTGTTAATAGGTGTTGATAGTTCATATACACATTTGACCCAATATCCAACCACCAATTAGTAGTAGGTGAATCCAAACAGCCTCCTACTAAAAATTAACAGGTATTAGATATTAGTCAGCTAATTTTTAGTACTAATGGATGCAAATAGATCCTAAAACAACTACAAAATTTATGCTCCCTTTGTCGATCTTAAAACGCTTGTAAGATGTACTCCCTACGTTCTAAATTATAAGTTATTCTAAGAATCTTGACAGTCAAAGGATCTCAAGTTTAACCAAATTTATATTATAAAATAATAATATTTATGGCACCAACTAAGTATCATTAGAGTCTTCATTAATTATTTCATAGTATACATATTTGATGTTATAAAACTTTTTAATTTTTTCTATAATTTTGGTCAAACTTGAGATGGTTTGACTATCAAGATTCTTGTAATGACTTATAATTTGGAATGGAGTGAGTATGTTTATTTCACTCATTTGAAAAGACAAAAGGCCAAGAGTTGCGAAAATTATACTGCATAAAAATAGTTGTTTCTGTAAAAAACAGTTTCTAGTTTTGCCTGATGGTTGGTATTTGCTTTTTTAGCAGCAGAAGCAATTTCGAGAAGTTAAAGCAAATATAGCCATAGAATTTGAAGGCCTTTCTTTTTTTCGACTCTCAAATTTCTACTCAAACTCCAGCACAGCAACAGACTCAATTTTAAGCCTATACCTTTTTATGACAACTGGATCCTCATGTCACTAGTTGTGTGTTCTTTTTGCCTTTTCTCCCATCTATGTACGAGGATGGGCTCAAAAAGGAGACTCAGCGAGGACAGGCTTGGCAAGGAGGGGCGCCCATGGCAGGGAGCCAGTCGATGTGGATAGGCAGGTCAGTGGGGAGGGGCACTTGTGTCGAGAGAGAGCCCACAAGAATAAAAGTTGGAGGGGGTGATTTGAGGTCTTCCTATTTTAGGGGCTTTGGCCGAGGGGGTGATTTAAGGTCTTCCTATTTTAGGGGCTTTAACCCAACTAGGCAACTGGCATAGTTATTAGGACTGAACCGGTGATTATCTCTTACGACTAAAAAGACTAAAAGTAAGACTATTTTTTGGTGCGATTTTTTTTCTGGGGCCGCTCCTCTCTTCCGGCCATGCGATACCCCACGCGATAGAAAAAGAAACTGCCGTCCCTACGATCCCTGCCTGCTTTGAAGGAAACAAATCGATTACCTGAGGCCACATGTATGGAAGAAAACAATAATCATGCATGGAAGGAAATAATTGGCAAAGATCAAAGCAAGACTCCTCCCTTCCGGCCATGCGATACCCCACGCGATAGAAAAAGAAATTGTCATCCATGCGATCCCCGCCTGCTTTGAAGAAAACAAATCGATCACCTGAGGCCACATGCATGGAAGGAAATAATAATCATGCATGGAAGGAAACAATTGGGAAAGATTAAGCAAGACGACTCAATGAAGTTGGCCTTAATTTTAGTGTTTCTAGCATGCGACACACAAATTAAAAAGTGGTCACTGCTCCTTGAGAACATCAGTGGTACCAAATAAAAGATGTGCAGGTTATACACGGTGAGACTGGTGAATCTTCTGCAATTTCCTAAACGAATATTTCCACCATTTGTATATAGGTCCATTCCTCTACGTTTCTTCGTACTCCAATTAGCATATAATATGAAAGCATTGTTGTGTTCATCACGACTTTTAGTTGACTACTTTCATTAGCATATACTTCCTCTGACCCAAAATATAAGTCGTTATGGATGTGTGCAAGTCAAACTTTCTCAAATTTGACTAGGTTTGTAAAAAACACGTGCAACATTTAACAATCAATTGATCGACTCCTGAGGCCACATGCATGTAAAAAATACCTGTATTATAATTGGTCGAAGTTAAAAAAAATTGGTTTCTCGAAAAGCGAGAATGAATTCTATTTTGGGACAGAGCGAGTATATAAAAGCAGTGTTAAAAATATTTTAACAATCAAGTTCGTCTCTGTCTGATTGGTAAGCTTAGACATCATAATGGCCCCGTTCGGATGGTATGGTTCTGGAAAAATTTGGATGGTTTGGAGAAATTCTGAAGGAATCTGTGAGAGAAAAATTTGGATGGTTTGGAGAAATTCTGAAGGAAAACGGATCAAGCCGGATTTAAGGGCACGCGAACGGAGCCAGTGGTATAAAAAATTTCGACTCTCGTGGACACCCTCATGGATCATTGCAAAGCATCCCAATCCTACAGTATACACAAATGACAACCTTAAAGACCATCTTAGACGTTCTAGCAATAGAGTATATACGTGCAAACACATAGGCATGGTGGTGCAAGTGAAGCAACCAAAGAGCCGAGAATTAGGGTGTATTTGGATCACAGGACTAAACTTTAGTCCCTGTCACATTGAATTTTTAAATATCAATTATGAGAACTAAACATGAGCTAATTATAAAACTAATTACATAAGTTGTGGCTAATTCGCTTGCCAGCGGCGTATACAGGATGGTATGGAGACGTGGTGGAACTTATTCGTGGATTTGTTGGCGCACGAAAGAAATGGATATCAGAAATCTCTTCCTGCCGGTATAAAAAATGATTTTAGCCGCATCACGGAAAGATCTACACAGTAGAGTTTGTGAGTCTGCGACGCCATGCTCTCTATGACTGTGTAAATTTCACGAACTTAGCTTTTTGATTAAATGTCACTTTAACGTCGGTCATATACTTTTATAGTATTGTTATCTTATCGTGCGATCCGTGTGTTTTAGTATAAAGTTTAGCTGTCCCAGTAGCAACGCACTTTTACACCTAACCTATTTACATATATACTCGAACTTGTGTGTACATGATTATATGGAGATGCAGTGGAACTCATACATTGATTTATTGGAGTATGAAAGAAATAGATATCGTAAAATTCTTTCTACCGATATAAAATATTATCTTAGTCGTATCACGAAAAAATCTATACAGTAGAATTTGTGAGCCTGAGACGTCGCGCTCTCCGTGACTGTGTTAATTTCACGAACTTTGCTTTTTGAATTAAATGTCACTTTGACGTCGGTATTTAATTTAACAGTATTATTATCTTATCGTGTGATCCATGTGTTTATAGTATAAAAGATTTAGTTGTCCAGTGGCGCATTTGCGAGCACGCTACCTAGTCTATACTATAAAAGAGCGAATAAATTGAAAATAGTTCATCACTTGATGTTTTGTACCTACCTTAATTCTTGTCCCTTAGATCTACTTTAAAAATATATTCAACAAATCTAAGTCAACCACTATAATCTGATAAGTGGATCCAAACTGTAAACTTGTAAATGTTTACGCGTGTTTCTCTCTTGAACCGCACTCTCCTCTCTTTTTCACCGTCAAATTTCCTACCCGCCCTCCGCCCCACCATCTATGTAGAAAACTTGTATCTCCCGCATCCCCCTCCCTCGGCGCACGAGATGCCTATCTATGAGCTTATTCGCTTGCAGCCGACTTTATTAACAGACGAACAGACCTGTATCTCTGTCCACCGAAACCTTCCGCACCCCGTCTCCCTGACCTTGTGCCGCCGCCGCCTCAAATTCTCTCTCCGCGCTCGCCCACCACGGCAGACGCGGGCAGCAAGAGCCAGGCAGCTGGCAGCCGGCAGCCGGCATTCCAGCCTGACAAGTTGACACGCAAAGGGACAAAGGCAAAACAAGATTGATCACCACAGGTCTCCGATCAATCTAAAAAAAAAAGGTATGTACAAATATGTAATTCCTGTTTGCAAGTTATATTTCAATTATTCGTTGGCTAATTAATGTAATTATTTAGTACTTCTATATCAATTTATAGGTAAATTTTATAATTATTTACTAATTTGTTAAATGGATTTTACCGAATTGCATTGGAAAATTTAGTGCGGGTACCGTTTGGCAAAATCCTGAATCCACCAGTATTCACGAATTTGCAACGCCTGCAGGCCACCGTCATCCACGGGCGGAGGCGCGGAGCCATGAAGGCATAATTCGTGCTGGTGCTGCCGACCCATCGGAGCCATGAAGGCGTCATTCGTGCCGGTGTTGCTGACCGCCGAAGCCATGACGGCACAATTTTTGCCCGCGCTGCCGACCTATATATCGGTGTTGTCTGTGTACAAAGACAAACTGACGAATGCACTCTTCCACTTGATCAGGTAAGGGCCATAGCCGTAGCTGCTTCTTTGTTCCTTCTTATTCCTTATTAGTTGTTCTTACTTCGTCTATAATATAATTGACTACATTAGTTTATTTGTTCTATTTGTTGGTTAAATTTATATTTTGGTTGGCTAATTCGGAAAGCACGGCATTAGAAAAGAAAGCACAAGCGCGGTATCTAAAGAAACTGAGATTTATTATTATCTATTATAATGTGTAATTTTACATGTT
This sequence comes from Miscanthus lutarioriparius, assembly GCA_904845875.1. NCBI lineage: Eukaryota > Viridiplantae > Streptophyta > Magnoliopsida > Poales > Poaceae > Miscanthus > Miscanthus lutarioriparius. The sequence continues at coordinate 30,976,650 of CAJGYO010000018.1, forward strand.
AATTTCAATATATTTATTTGGTATGTGTTTTATACACTTCGGTAAATTAACGGTGGCGCCTAGAGATGATTACCTTTGTTATCTATATTACGAATTTCTCCATGCCTTACTTTTAATCCTTCCTTTGCCATTGGCCAATTGAGGACGTGTGTGCCATTGATTGCATAGCCACCGCGAAGCGACCGTGACACAGTAGGAAAGCGGAGGAGCTAATCCCAAGCCAGTGTGGCATGCACACAGGGAACACATGTGGTCTTGTTGTACATTCCTCACTTCACAGGTTCCCTAGCGGGTGGCAGTGTTTCTCCAAGCTCGATGCTGGCCATCATAAGGAACTACAGTTCACCCCCATCGACTCCTAAGATAAAGGTATGTGGTGGTTCAGTCTCTATATATCCAAGGGAAATGTCAGCAACTCCTGTGTAAGTAGCTTATTAATTTAAGTTATAATAGGATGATTTCTATGTGTCAACATTCAATTATTAGAATTAATATATACTATTTAATAATTATCAAGATTTGTAGAGGAGAGCATCTCAATTTGTGGTCATCCCTTTTGTCACTGCATCGCTTTCCATCCAGTGAGGTGAATAATGTACAAGGGATAATAAGTAATGATACGATGATTTTTCAGATATCAAGAACTTGGACACGGGGGACTTAGACACCAACATGCTAAGGAGAAGTATGCTACATTTCTTAATGATAAGAAAGAGATATCTCGGGCTACAAGTCGTAAATGTCAATATAATCGTTGAGCTTGTATGACAGCAAACTTCCACGGTTCGTTGTGTTCTTCCTTAATCCTATAGTTTTGCTTACGTCTACAAATATATTGTTTAATATAATAATGTAATAAATTATTGAATCATGTTTTAATTTTAATCAATGTATTGTTTGTTATTAAGGGAAGTTAGACTTATATATATGATAACATTTATATGTATATCTATATCATCTTGGAATTTGGATTTGTCAAAGTCTGGCCATTAATTTGATGGGGGTAAAATTGATAACTCATAGTGAAACTAATATAATAGGACGTCATCTATCATAGCTATAAACACATGCGTGTCGCACGTGCATTGCCACTAGTACCGATAAAAGACCGAACCAAATATAATAATGGTTTGGTTCATAAAAAAGACTGTTCATGTAATCGGGGACCATTAAAAATTGGTTGAACCAGCTGGTTTTATGGAACCAATGATCCACTCAGTTTCATGCAAACCGAACAATTTTTTATTTTTTTCCAAAATTACCCCCCAACAAAGGACCCACGATAGGTCCAGGTCTCCTCTGCCCCATGACACCAGGGGTTCGAAGTCTAGCTGGCAGACGGCACGTGACCGCCTCTAGACCTAGGGAATGAGAGAGCGACTCAGGCATGGCGTGATAGACCCACCGGCCGGTTTAGCTCGGGCATGCCGAATGCTCCGCCGCCGTCATACGTGGGAGCCCGAGCCAATGACGCTTACTATCGAACCCTTCCATGTGGGTGGTACATCAAGCTTACATGCTTGCACCGAGAGACGTTTGACCCACTACAAAGTTGGGTAACTGGGCGCCTCATGCAGTCTCAAAGCCAAACGCCTTCGAGGGATAGACCGGGCCTCCGCTCATGCTTGACCAGGTTGAACTCACCGAGGACATTACCCATCCCATAAGCCATGACGACGCCTCCCTCGTCCTTAGATTTAACAACTCAATCTCAAGATGGGGCCTACCTTGCCCGAAATAAACGGTTTGAGAAAAGATAAGATCCTTGTCGACATCCCCAATATGGCTCGGGGAGGCCACGAGGGGGATCAGGGTTCCTATCTAAGGGGTTACCTAAGCCACAAATTAGCACCACGATAGTGCGATTAACCCTCTAATTGATTCTCCTAATCGCCAAGGGCTGTGGACTACACCATCATGAATGCTGATGTGCACACTCTGGACTACCACATCAGGCGTAATGGGCATAAGACAACTCACTTTAGAAAGAGGACTTAGCCTCTGGCACATAGGGCAAGGAGATAAGCATGCGTCCCGAGGGCTCTCACCGCCCGCAAGGCTCTCGACCTTGGAAGGCGGTGAGTTTATCAAGGGAGGATGCGCACACTATCATGTCGCTGGCTTTCTGCCCCAACTGACGTGAGAAATATTCCTCCGTAATTAGAATGATATGGTCCGAACCTGACACAAGGGCAGAGTCGCAGGGTGCCAGGCCCTATCGTGGCTCTATTCCCTCGCCCTTTGCGAGGTTGTCAGCCACTCCAAGCTCAAGATCACGCTCGAGGCATTACACAAAGCAACAAGGATGGACGTGTGGCCACTATGTGGAGGCGCCGGCCCACCGGTTAGCCTCTTCGCAAGCTGGCATGTCCTTGGCGTGTAACTGGACGCCACAGGGAGACAAATCCGAGACACACACAACGGGAACTTTGACTTCTCACGGTCAACTCTAGACTCCAATAGAGGATGTGAGGGGCATTGCCTCAGGCTATCGACCACCAAACTAAAGATAAGGACACAAAACCCTAGAATATGGTAGCGAACCACCCTACTTGTACACGCCATGCCTTCCGAGTATATAAGGTTGGGCATGGGCTCTCAGAGAATGGATCAACCCTAACCGAGATAGATAAAACCCTAGATCACTAGCTTAGTGCTTCCCCAACTCTCCACCGCTTGTAAGAACTCGCTTTGAGCATTCTAACATGAACACCACTTGCTAGACGTAGGGCTTAGACTCCTAACTAGGACAAACCCTTTTGTGTCTTGGGTGCTTAAGCCACCGAAATCACATGCATTGACCCATGGTCGATTAGTTATCACTGTCGCTGAATCGAACCCACGGTGGGGACGATTCAACCAAGTGATGAAGTGAGCATAGTCACCACGCGACAATGGTTGGGACCATGAGCTTCACCACAAGCGTGCCAGGTGTGATGGTCGATGAGATATAGAAGGTAGAAGATGTCATTTAGAATAGTGGGTCCGATATAGACTTGCCCTCGAATGCGTGTGCGAGGGCGATTTAAGGACAATAGTGGACTCAACCGCACTAGTTGAAGCGCCAAGAGATATCCACCATATGAGAGATTTATTCCCTCTTGAAAATCGCTCATCCTTTGTGTGCTAAAATTTATCTTACCTTGTTCTAGTATCGTCCAACCAAACATATGCCCTGTTGTGGGTAGTAATAATAAAAACAAAGACACATTGAGTTCCTAGGTGGCTGATTAAATGATTTTGGTGTAGCTAAAGTGTTCTCGTCTAGCTCGTGGATGCATTATCGCAGAAATCGATTTGCCTCAACTTTTTTTAAAAAAATAATTCAGATTAAAAGCAGAGGGTTCCCATTTAAAAATGCTAGGAACCCTAAATAGGAGGTAGGTTAAAATGGATTAGCCCAAAATTCAAACAATCATGGAAGAACCCACAAACATCCCCACCACGAAACATCCTGCCATTCTCTAATCCCTCCA